>OZ037992.1:3769016-3794016 GCA_964035705.1 Porites rus
CCTTATCAGTGCATTTCACACGAAGCGTTACAGTCGTTCGAACCTACTTGTGACGCGAGTTTAGTAGTCTACCAAGCTTTCGTGTTAAGCGCATTTCAATATACCCTTACTTTAAGAGATTTGTAGTTGTCAATAACTGGGAAGTATCAGATATAATCAGAATAACTTACTAAAATATTCCCATATCCGTTTTATTTAAACGTGGTCCAAGCGTTGCGCCTGGTCTTTAGGAACAAAAAGGTTCTCTTTTTACCGGTTACTATTATTTTTTTTGGGTGTTTTCTTCTTTTTTTTTTGTCTTTTTATCTTTTGTTGTTGTCGTTGTTGTTGTTGTTGCTGCTTTTGTTTTTGCTGTTTTCCCTAACATAAACCGTGTTAGCAGTTTCATTAGGTTCAAGAAATCAGCTGTTACAGTCTTTGACTGTAATGAAGTTAATAAAAGAACCGTGGATTTTCTTTTCAGCAGGTCATTGGGCGATTGTTTTAATTGAAATGCGTTCACTCATCTTGTCATTCCTGTTTACTTGTCATAGGCATGGTCCCAATCCTGATGATTTTGATGACGGATACCATACTGTCGGTGCCGCATCTGCCGCACGGCAGCTACAGGCAAGTGGGCCAGCGGGTGATATGACTTATGCGCAAGTTGATATGTCACAAAAGAAGGACAGGCGACCTGTGACTGACGTGTATGCTGAAGTGGACAAGTCCAAGAAGACAAAGAAGAAGCCCAATAAGGTACATTTACACAGGCCGTTTACACTTGAAAATTTAATTGATTGATTTGTTGATCGACTAATTTAAACACGGTTAAAATACCCGAAGATTTTTCATACTACTACTACTACTACTACTACTACTACTACTACTACTACTACCACTACCACTACCACTACCACTACCACTACCACTACCACTACCACTACCACTACCACTACTACTACTACTACTACTACTACTACTACTACTACTACTACTACTACTACTACTACTACTACTACTACTACTACTACTACTACTACTACTACTACTACTATACTAATAATAATAATAATGATAATAATAATAATAATAATAATAATAATAATAATAATAGTAACTATAATAATTTTATTCAACTTTAAAAATATGTACATAATTTACAGAAATATTTAAAGTAAGAATTAAGCACTTTACAACATTAAAAATTATATTAATCATAAAAATAAAATCACTGTGTCAATAACGATTTCCCGAATACATTCCTTGCGGCTCAGATGTGATCAATAACTCTTGCAGGCAGTCCAGCGTTTTAAATTACTACTACTACTACTACCACTACCACTATCATTACCACTACCACTACCACTACCACTACCACTACCACTACCACCACCACTACCACTACCACTACCACTACCACTCCACTACCCCTACCACTACCGCTACCGCCACCACTACCACTACCACTACCACTACCACTACTGCTACCGCTACTGCTACTGCTACTGCTACTGCTACTGCTACTACTACTTAAACGTACAGTATATCCTAAACATGCTGAAAATTCTTATCTTAACATTACTCTTCCATGAATACCCCATCTCTAATTAAAATTAAGATTAAGCAATGGTTTGAATTGATTTCTTATGCTGACACCCTCTTTCTTTATTGTATTTCAAAAAGTTTCTATTTGGCGGTACGTGTGTACTCTGATAAAGCACCTCTGACGTCAAAACATGGCAAGAACAAAGAAGTAGGCTAGGAGCCGCAGGCGAGTTGCGTGACAGATGTTCGTATTAACAACAGTAACGCAAGAAAGATGTTCGTCTTTCTTGCGTTACCAGGGTACACACTCACTAACAAATGGAATCTATTTGTCTTATACATTTATCTCTTTTTTTCAAATTTCTTTGACTCATGACGTCATTGGTTCGTCTAGACCAATCGAAACGCGAGGTTTACACCGTCCATTGTTTAAACTTCTTCATACACATTTAGTCTCACTAAATTCATCAGTTGTTGGATGCTGTTGTGCCAACTGCCAGTAACTCACTAGACGATTATGCCCTGAGGCATGTCTGTTGTGTTGGAATATGAATTCAACAAATGAAAAAGAACGGGGTTCATTTTGGTTCTTTTGTGCAGCATGACTCAATTGAAACGCCAAAAATTAAGTAAACTCAAAATGGTTCCTATCTTTTTCAGCAACCTGGGAAGCTGGACTATGCTGAGCTGGACGATTTGAGGCCCAATTTTCGCCCAGCCCCTGAACCTGGTGCTGCAGCCAGACCAATTGTCCGAGCACCAGCTTACGAAGGGACAGAATACGCCGATATTGCACAGTTTGGCATCCCACAGCCTGAGTCAACTTACGACAATGTGCCCAAGAAAGACGTGGTGTACTCCAACGTAGAGAGTATGTGAACGTATCGAGAAATTTGCGAATTTTTCTTCTACTTACACTTAGTAGTCCAACTAGAACAATCATTGCGTGCGTTTCTTTTAAAATTCTAGCAACCGTTTCGATCCCGAGAAAACTGTTTTTAAGTGCGCAATGCCCATTGCAAGAAATTTCAGTTTAGACTGATGATCTTTGAAGGGCGAAATTTTCAAACCAACGGTATGCAGGATCACGAAATTCAGTGTGCTGGTACGTGAAAACTATCAACAGTTCTTAGAAAGTCGACCTTAAAAGACCAAAAAAAAAAACACTGTTGGAGATTTGAGAAAGGCACGCTTGGTTTTTGTATCGAAATTAGTTTGTTTTGTTTTGTTTTTAGGCCTTAATAGTTACCTAAGCTTGATGACAGTTTTGTATTGTTTCATTCTGCTGTTTATATAGGAATGACGGTTATATATTTTAAAAGGATTTATGGTAATCTAATGTTTTGTAGCTTTTGGATTACAGAGCCTTTTTTTATCAAATCACTCTTTATTTTTACCTATATAAAGCCAAAGAAAGCATTTTTTTTTATTTTGTAGAGGAGAAATTATCTTATATTATTTTATTTTATTCTCTTGAAGATCATATTGAATCCATATGAAGTGGATTATATCCCGTTTACTTTGATCGTGCATTACTTCGCTCTGGTTGATTGGTTGCCAAATCTCGCGCCACTTTTTCAACCAATTCGAAGCAAAACCAAAACCAATCGTGATTTGTGTGCGCGTGTTTTCCCGCGCTTCATGCTACTACTTAGAATTTTTATGAGCTCATTGTGCTTTCTCCGCCTGTTTTGATTTCTTATTGTCATTGCTTTGGTTTGCTTTAATTTTACGACACTTAATTCTAAACAGCTCAATGTGCACATAAATTGCATAGATAAATTAAATGCCTTATCTGGACCTAACATAGGACAACAACAACAGACTCCATTTACAAGGGAGACCAATTTGCTCTGAGCTTTTTTTCTTTCAAAATGTAACATTCTGAGTGAACTTTTTTTAAATGATTTAAAGTGCACCTGACCCCAAACATTTTTTTCGCTCAAATAAATATTTGCACCTGTTCGAAACGCATCTTGATCTTTTTCCTTTTTTTTTTTTTTTTACCAAATCTTGACTTTTTATAACCTATAAAGCTGAGCATCTTTTCCTTTACGACCGAGCCAGAAGGGGCGTGGGTCTGTTCCTGATTTGACGTCATAAACTGATTACTTCTTATTAACTCTTTGTAAACATGCATGCAAAGTAGTTTGTGACGTCAAATTAGGAACAGACCCACTTCCCTTCTGATTCGGTCGTGAAACAAATGATGCTTAACTTTTTGTAAGTTTTGAAGCTTATAAAAAGTTAAGATTTGGTAAAAAGAAAAGGAAGAAAAAAAACGTACAATACCCTTCGAACAGGTGCAAAGTTGTGTTTTAGCAAAAAAAAAGTATTTTGGGCTTAGATGCACTTTAATTGCTGTGCCTTTCTGGCTGTCACGATTCTAATGTAGTCAACTATTTTATTTCATGTGCACCTTAACTTCAGCAGTGCGTCCCAAGACATAGAGCCCCGTGATTCCAAGCCAATTATCTTACTGTGCAGTTGAGGTGCAGCTAATGCCGAAGACGACTCTTGCTGGTTTGGTCGCACTTACTGTTAAAAGGCCTGCCTCTAACTAATCTTTCAAAAATACGAAAACATCTTGTGAATTGCCTTAACTTCTCATAGTTTCAACCACAGAGCTTGTATTAACTCTTGCAATGTGTTTAAAACTGCAGCTGCGTAGCCACCCTGTTGTCCGTCTTGAGAAAAAAAAAACTTATTAATTTGCCGAGGCTAACCTTCTGTTTATCGCTTATGTCGAAAGTGCATTTTTTTTTTACAAAAAAAGTAAGCATGTTAACTGCTGACATCTTGTGTCTTTCAGGAAGTGTAGCCCAGGCGTTAGGGTTTATAGTCTTAACATAACAAATTTGTTCCGTCTACTGTAGTGTATATTTTTTTTTCGGTTGGCTTATTTGGAAATTATGTGGAAGTTTTGGTATCACATTTCCCGACTTTCTTAGTGTTAGCTGTTGCTTTTGTCTTTTGGTTTTGTTTTGTTTTGTTTTTATTTTTCCTCTTAAATCTCAAATGCTCGAAGGACGTTTATTACGTTCAAACTAAGCGTGAATTCAGCAATGAACATTATCCAGTTTAATTTAGATTATTGCTGGTGTTTCGCGGTTGTTTTTAGGGAGTGATGTTCTTGACTAGTAAATCGTTAAATCTCTGCAAAAATACGTGCAACATGGTGGGCTAATGTTTTGTGCACCCTATTGTTCGATGACAGTTGACGAAGTTCTTGTCAACTTTTAACCACTTCTTTGCATCTTTCACTGACAAAAATTAAAGTCGTGGAAAGATTAGTCTTCAGTATTAACGCCAAAGTTGTCAGTTTCACCTCCCTGCACCACTGGTTCTGGCATTTTATCGGTCACTTGAAAATAAACCATCAAATCCGATGTGTCGATCTCTTGTTTGAACCTCGGGTAAAAATACAAAAACAGGATAAGCAGCCATAGATTCCAGTCTTTTTACTCTAAAATACATTAACAATAATAGTAGTTAAATAACTGTATAATTTACCGAGGAAAATAGATGATTTATAAGGACTTTATACAGATGGAAGGCACAGGTCTTCTGCAGTGATTACGATCAAGAATTTTCATAATATATAGTTACGTATTGTTTTGACCAATAACAATAGCTAGGTAATCTTGATGACTTAAGACTTTGTGGTTATTGTACTGCATAGTTTTAAAGAGCTATGGTAAGACTGCTATATTGTTACAAAATTAGTACATAGTCATAGGTTAGTCGTGATTTTATAGTGTTGTTGATATTAAATAACATTTTGTAGGTAACGTTTTGCAATATTTCATATCAAAATATTTGTAGTGTAGCTAGGTTTAGTGCCATTGAATACTATTAATTTGTAGTACGTTTTTTAAACTCGAGTGCTGTTTTTCTCTACATATAGATAATAAGGACTTGTGTATGTTGAATGAATATCATTTTTATATTCAATGTCAATGATCTTTTCTTAAAAACCCAAGACTTATTTTCGTAAAGAAAAGCTACAAAATGGCAGCCCGGGTGAATACTCGAGATTAAGGGCTTTGAAAATGCATAATTTTTTGATAATTGTTTCATCGATTGTAGAGGTTTAAAATAAATAAATCTATTTGACTTTACTTCATTGGTGGTGTTGACTCGATATCTTCTTCGTCTGTAAACTGAATGTGTAGTTGTTGAGAATCATTTGCTAATACCAATTCAGAATTTTGAACGGCCTAGCGACTATGATTTTTGATGGCATAATGCCACGCCCAACATACAGTGTATGATCTTTCCCGCAAAATGAAATCAGTAAAATCCAGCAATATTTCTTGCTTGTTTAATACGAAGTGGTTATGACAACTCGGTATGTATTATGTATCACTTCGTTTCCAACGGGCATGCGCCAATCCAGCTAACGGCGTTTATATATCTCAACTGGTGAGATATGCTAGAATTTGCACGTCCAAGGTTGACTTCATAAAAAGACTCCGCGCACTTTCACTACGTCTCAAACAACAACGCTTTGAGGACAATCTACCTCTGAAGTCATTTAATAAATTCTTCAATCGCCATGGTCTTATCGTCGAGAAGTATGCGATTAGCAATCCAAGCTTGAATTGCACCATCGTATCCTTACATTACATTATTATTTGTTTCTTAGATTTGTGTTTCATTTGTTTCTTGGCACGCGTTCGCGCGCAATTTTATTTCGTGCGCGTGCATTATTTATTTATTTATTAATTTACGTGTGCATTTAGTTCGTTAAATAACGTCTTACTTTCACGTTGCGTTATTTTCCTTACTTATATGTGTTGTCCGTGACTGTGCTCATGTTGTGGGTGGCTCCTCCTAAAATGTTCTGCAATTGGTATAGGATTTAATGGAGCCGAAACCAACTGTGGAATTTCACACATTTTAGGCGTCGTACTGATGAACACTTACGGCACGTAGATATATGTTTTAGCGACTACTACGATTTGCAGTCTGTCCACTTTGAAATATATAATTTTTTTCACTTTTACTTTAACACTTTCATTGCCAGGAGGTTTCCCTTTGACGGAGTAAAATCGTCTGCCGAGTGCCCTTGGCGGTGAAAGGGTTAAAATAAACTTATATTCGAAATATTCGAGAGAAAAATCAGCGCTTTACATCTCCAGTAATATTTCGATCACTGCGCCATTGTAAACTGGCCATGATTTGAATATGGCCTCCTTCATTTTGCTTGTTCCCCCACCACCATCCGCTGCGCAACAACCATCGTAGTTTCAAAGATATTTCCTCGTGCCGGCACAAGGGGAATATGTAACATACCCCCTTCGCTCAAGGGGAATCCCACTCGCTTATCTGTGAGAATTTGAAGACGTAAGTTTGGTAATTCTGCAAGATGCATTGTTTTCGCTTTTGTTTTGATAATATTTTTCATTATTTTTTGAGTTTTGTTCTCATGCTTTTTGTTTTGATTTTTTAAGTAGTCAAATTCAGCTTCGCCGCAAACGCGGAAGTGAATCTCTCCAAACCGTTCTTAGTGAGTGCAGATACCACTGTTCAAACGACGCTTCCTGATCGATCGACCCTCGTAATTCACACCGCTTGGACCAACAATAAGTTTATTGTATTTAAAACACATTTCAGTCTCCTGGCCTTTGAGTGGAAGCGAAGCTCAAGGTGGCTTTGTGTTGATAATATATATATAAAACCACCTGCCGCCAGCCTCGGTTTTATTCATAGGCCAGGTCACAGAGCATGTAATGGGCTGTAACGCTTGTAACGCCGTCAAGGTTGTTTTGGAGCTAGCTGTTCGTTTCTGGGAAAGTCGGGACCCTGCCAAGTCATCACTGAAATAGACTGTTCAGTGGCATGAAAGGATGCACGATGAAGGTTGTAACAGCATTATTCTTAGCAGCAGTGGCTGGGCAATCAATCAATCAATCAATCAATCAATCGGATATTTATTTACACTATAAAGGGCATTTAAATACAATTTATAAGTTACAGAAGTGACAATAATAAAGTATAAAATAATATGAGCCATTAAGAAATAAATTAATATGTGAGCGGTGCCCAAAGTAGCGAAAGCTTTCTGGATGGACACCGCCATGGCCAAGTAAATGGCAGCATAAGACATTAAATATTCAGTTAAGTTACACTACATACATGTACGTTCTATTTATGTTTCCAGAAAAAAAAAGAAAGAAATGAAAGAAAGAAAGAATGGAAGCAAGGTAATGGAGGCAAGGTAAGCCAGAGGAGCGTAAGAACTTCGAGTGGCACAACTTGACTCAGTTCGCCAAACCAATTCAAGAATGGGTGTTGTCCTTGCCGATTTTTGTTAAAATTGATGTTATCCTGTGCATCAGCTTTTACATTTGTTGCAAGCCACGCTTATCTATTGTGGATATCAGACAAACATTATTACGGATCGTACATAAATATATATACATATGCTTTTGTTGTTGAAGTCCTGACATGATTGAATTATGCAGACATACGTTTTTGCATATTATGCCAGCAGCAATTTCGTGTGTCGCGGAGAAAAATAGCGCTCGACTTTTGCACCTTTCCCGCAATGAAATAAGGAATCGTGCATTGTTTATCAATGTGTTGAAAAAAAGGAAACAATTACCCTGCTCAATCTTGCGGAGTCTCTGGTTTTAGCCAGAGTTGGCTCAGTCAAACGACGAGGCCGTCTCAGTTTCAGGTGATCCGGGCGATTTTGCAAGATAATTGTTAATGTTGTACGTGATATGCAGATGATCGAAACAAACTTTTAAAGCCTAAAGTGAATGTTTCGAAAGATTTCCGCAAGGCTTCACACATTAATTATACATACATCACAGTCATACTAACCCTGTTCCGAAAATAGAATAGAGTTTGAGTTACAACATGTATGTATAATTAATGTCTGGGGTTGTGCGGAAATCTCGGCGAATTTTTCGCTGACAGCATGAGAACTGACTCTGTGAAGAACAAACCCACTAAGAGGGTCTGAATGGGAGGTCCACATCTCGGTTGTCGGTTAAAATTTTCGACCTGTGTCTTTAAATCTCAGTTTATTATGTAATTTGCGCAGTTTTAAGACTTTAAACTCTAAACGAAGTGTAAAACTTGTTATAATTTATTATTTGATTGCATTAGTATGCCGATGAAATCTCCAAAGCTTTTATTCTAGATCTGAATTTGATGTGCATTTGTTTTCCTGTCGATTACAGGGCATCGAAGTTAATAAACAGAAGTAAATTAGACAAAGAGTGAAACGCGCACTCTCTGAGCCCTTGGAATACGTAGTTTTGTTAGCTACGGAAGTATTTATTCTCCCCAAGACGTCCACAAACACTTACTACGCTTATTATTCGACGGCTCTCATGGCTTTACCGTGGAACCCGGCTTCGATGGCGTTCGATCGATGGCGACCTCTTCACCTTTTCGGAAAAAACTCACGATGACTTTAATTTATGGCCCGACTGCATGAACAAACAACACCCAGTGAAAATACAACACCAGGGCGTCTCGTCGGCTCGAAATGAGCCCCCCGATGCTCCCCTAAAAGGAGGATCCCGGGGCATACACTCTTTTTTTCTTATAAGAATATATGTAAAATATATATACATGTAAAACATGGGCTGGATTGGATTTGTAAAACATGGATTTGTAAAACGTGGATTTGTAAAACATGGATTTGTAAAACGTGGATTTGTAAAACATGGATTTGTAAAACGTGGATTTGTAAAACATGGATTTGTAAAACGTGGATTTGTAAAACACGGATTTGTAAAACGTGGATTTGTAAAACAAGTTGTAAAATTAGGATTTGTAAAAGGTGGATTTGTCAAACGTGGATTGTTAAAAAAATTATTCGTGTTTATTCTCTTTTTTTGCGACTTTCTGCGTGCTTTTTGCGTGTTTGCTGGCTGCACAGTGTTTACATATCCGAGTTCACTGATAACGCTCAGGTAAAATGGGGTTGGAAGGCCTACACGACTCCTGTTCGCGTGTTTGCCGCTTCTATATCTCTGTTCTTTTGACCGATTTAGCTTCTTGCTTGTTTTCAGTGGGGCAACACGGTGGTTTAGAGGATAACATGATGGTGATAGTGATTGAAACAGCCGAAGGTCATTTCTAGGTTTAAATTCTGCATTTATCGCCTGTTTGTTTTGACCCTTGTTGTTTCTGTTTAGCGACTATGGTCCTATACATGCCATCTGAAGCATTTTGTCTAGCTTTGGTTTGGCTCGTTTCAGTGCGTTCGGTGACAGTACAGCCTCTCTCTTCAGTGTTATCAAGGATAGGAATTTAAGCCGCGTAATATGATAATCTTTATCTTGCAGTGTTTGTACATTACCGGGCCCGGTTATTTGGTTTTGTAGCAAGACGTTGTGTTTCTTTTGCGGCTATTCGTCTCTTTATCCTTTCTTTTGTATTGTAGCTTCTTAGAGAGCAATGCAACACGTGAAGTTGAGCGCTAAAATCCGCTCTAATTAGGGCTGTGTCTTTGTCATCGTTTCGCTCCGCTCTGTAACTGCGGTTATAGTATTTTCCTTTTTTTGTTTTTGCCAGTGGTTTTGGCTGTGTTTGGGTACGCCATTAAATGATAGGCAAGACCATGGTTTGGATCCTCCCTTGTGGATCTCATCAGTTGCCGGGAATGGCTTGAGTAATAGAGTTGCTCTTTAGGTAACGTCATCGTCTTTGTGACCGAAGTCGAAGCACGAATACTCCATCATGATGGCATATGGCTCGTGACAAAACCTCAGAAACCCGGAAATATTTCTGTGGTCTTTGACACTATGGAGGATACCTGCCTCCTTTTCGAAGCGTCCCTTTGAGTCGGCGGATTCACCTTTCAACTTCTGTATGCAAACATGGCGCTACACTTCTCCAAATTTAAAATCCGCCAAATAGACGGACCAAAATATCCGCTTCCAAGCTCTTCTTTGATTTTTACTGAGTTCCATGAGAACTTTGGAAACTCAAATGCACGTCGTCGTTTTTTAGGCAGAGATGGAAACTTAAAACAAGCCGCCATATCTTCCTCGCGCAATCCCCTGACTTTCCCGCGCAAAATTAAAATATGCAAAATTATTTCCGTCAAAGGTCTACAATGCATTTTTAAACTTCCGGGCTTTTGACAGCCTGGTCGCTTTCTTGTCACGTACACTTTTGATTGTCCTATTCTTCCCGTAAAACGTTGGGTATCGTTCTGGACCCGCCTGTGTATTAAGATGTTTATTATTTAACTGAAATAAAAAAAAAACGCGCCGAGTACATTGTTGAGTTAAATATAAGCACGCGGGAATTTTTTTTGAACGCGTGAGAAGTGCCGAGAGAGGCACGAGCCGTAAGCGAGTGCTCCTTGTTCTTACACATTTCGAAATGCTAACGTTACGCAACAATGGACAAAAACAAGCTTTTTTTCAGTAACTATTTATATGTCAAGCGACATATCTACAAATCCACGTTTTACAAATCCATGTTTTACAAATCCATGTTTTACAAATCCACGTTTTACAAAATCCATGTTTTTACAAATCCACCTTTTACAAATCCATGTTTTACAAATCCCTGTTTTACAAATCCATGTTTTACAAATCCAGTCCATATTTTACATATCCAATCCAGTCAATATTTTACAATATGCCGGATCCGGGGCTTAAAGTAATTTGAATACAGGAAATTCTGTAATTGACTAAATTTGGTTTTAACCAGTGGTTACGTCTGATGAAATAGAGCCGATCAAAGGATCTGGACATTTCCTGAGCTAGAAATAAATTCAAAATGCCGTTCATTTTGAATACAAACATCCCTTTAACGTCGGACCACGTCGGTTGTCGGTAATTTTTTTCTCGTTTTGTCGGTGGTCAGTAACATTTTTCGCCCTTTGTCGCTAGTCGGTTAACCCCATTCACACCTTCCACTAATATCACGTGCATTTACAGTCCAAATAAGCCAAGAAGTGAATTTATAACGATTAAGTTGTCCTTAGTCACATGCCAATCATCTATTTACTTCAAATGATTATCAATCAGAGGTCAAGGTTTGTGTTCAGACTATTCCTGCCGTTAGGCACTCTGTTTCACCGATTTAAACGGCTCGCTCATAATACATGCACAACAGTTGCAACGGGTTACAGCCTGATATGAGCTACTTGCTACCTATTTTTGATTTCGAAAAGGAAAATGTATAAACGGACAGAAAATGGAGCTCATGAGGCTAAATCTGGCTTTTCAGAGGGGAAATTTACGGTTGGTTTGATTAATAAACTTTTATTTTCAGAACAGATAATTAGTTAATTAAATAGGACCATGACATCAGCACGTAATAGTATGCTGTAACTTGTTTTTCTGTCTCGTCACATAACAGACCAGGAGCCTCTGGGGACGAAAATAAGGATTTGTATGAGTTTTTTTTTTAAATTTTTCCCAGAGCCTCGAGGTGATGTCTTTTGTGAAACAGTGAATAATTGGGCAGATGGTTTTCAGTCACATGATGAGACGGCCATGTTGGTGCACAAAGCAAATTATGGCTCGTATTTTGCATAATAATAGAGTCAAATTCCCAAAAGACTTTTTCTCTATTGTTCTGTCCACCAACATGGCCGCGATTACGTCAAGTGGAAACCAACTATTGTGCCGAACTAAGCAACCCCTAAGTAAAGCGAATTCCCGGAATAGCTTTGTCTCCGCTTGTGACAAGCCTAGCGCCCCTTCGCTGTAATATTAGTCTTTCCACTGTTGAAAGAGACTGTACAAGCGATATGAAAAGACATACGAAAATCATAACAACTTTCCTTTTGCTTGCAGTAGCTGCACGAGGTAAGTCAGGACTACACGACAACTTTGAGCGATCGTAAACAGGTTTCCTCGATTTGTTGGTAACTCAAAACTCGTAGTCGTTCCTTACTGAAAACATATTCTGGATCACAATGCATGTTCTTTACATCAATGATATTGCGTTATATCTTGCATGATAACATGCATAAGTGCTGTACTAAGCCTGTTCCAAAAGCAGCAAGCGTGAGCAGCAAGCCTTGAGTCGCAACTAAAATATAATTGTGAATATGATCAGGGTCGACTTCAGAGTATTCAGAAGGAATTAAGCAATAGATACACACCATATTGATGAAACTGAAATGCTGCCCAGACAGGTTTTTAGTTGAATATTTTAACCAAGGATGGATTCAGTTAGCTGAATGCGTTAATAATTCCCATCAGCCAGAAAAGAAAACCTGCAGAGCTGGTCAGTTTTGGTGGTAGACACAGATTTCATAGTTGACTGCAATGCAATATTAAATTATTTCAGAGAATCTCATCAGTCACTGAGCTCGTGCAGATATCAGTTACGATCATGCCTCGTCTACGTGACAACACGAAATAACCAAATGCAAGCTTTACATGGCACAAATATCTCGGAAAATCGTTCACCATTTAGTGAACATTAACTAACCCCTTCTGTAAACAAAAGTTCCTTCCTTTCTAAGAATTTGAACGAAGAACACCCGGAAAGAACCATCGCTGACAGTCTCCGGAATTATTTTGAGAATAAGGATAACAAATTTCTCAGTATCTTGGGAAGTAGTAAAGTTGTTATGATTGTTTTGGCTTAGAATGATGAAATCTAGTGGCAAATAACGGGGGGCAAATAACGGACAACTGAGCTCCGAGATTCTGCGCGTTTTAAGTGTCAAAAAGAATAGAGACCTTTAGCATCAGGTAAACCGCAAACCGCAGACCGCAAACCGCAGTTACGCGTTTGCAGTTTCGCGTTGCCGAGATTTCAAACTTTAGCAAGGCGTTCAGTTCAGTTCATCTTTATTTAGCCAAAATACAATACAATACAAGAATACATATGGGAATTGTAAGGTTGCAAGGGAGCCCAGAAGAAACCACAAGGCTTTATGAAGCCTGGCCTCCCCAGTCTAAAAGAGATAAGCAAAATAAAATGATATTCGCGGAGTAATACGTTAAAAATAGGAACCAAACAGAGACTGAGTTATGAATTACTAAGTTATGAATTCAGAAGCAAGATAGAAAAAAAATTTAACTCTGGATTGGAACAGAATACTTTCCTTTGTTAGTACGGCAGAAAGGAATATAAAATTGATTTGAACTACGCGTTCATTGTTTAGGGCCGCCATGTTGTTTTCATCAAGTCGAAGTGCATCACTTTAATCGCCCAAAGTTCAGCAATAATTCATTGATTCGAGATCAAAAATCCAACAAACACATCGCAAACGGATACAAAAAGCTAGTTCATACCTTTAAATGCGAGCCTGTACAATTTTTGGTGACAAAAAACCTTGCCGTAAATCACTTACCGCTGGAAGCCCTTCCTGCGGTTCAAACGTGAACTGCAAACTGCAAACGTGACCGCAAGGCCGTGCTCACGTGACATTTTGCGGTTTGCGGTTTGCCGTTTCCCACGAAAAACCTGATGCTAAAGGCCCCTAATATTGAAAAGTGTACCTCTGAATGGGGATGGTCGCCATACAAACATGTTTCCGGCTTTTTTATTTCTTGCGTTGATACCACCACTCTTTTTGGCACGGTCGATATATTCCTCAATTTTAAAATGATTCCCACTAAACATCATCTAGTGGCCTCTTACCTCTTCAAATCGATCATCAGCTTTTTGCGTTATTCACTTAAAAGTCGTTATTTTGTCGACAACGTTATTTGCACGCTAATGATAGCTTTATTTACCTTTATAGGCTGGGGTGCTGTATTTTCACGGGTACCTTCAGATCTCGTAAGGGCAGTTCCGGGGTCCGACGTTACCTTTCAGTGGTCCCTGGCTGAAAATTTGACCTCACTGCCTGACTTCCAAGCACTTGTGTTTGGACTTTGGAGACATGGATTCGTCGCGACATACATAACCACGGTGACGAGAAACGGGCACGTAATTCCGAACCCAGACCTAAAGAAGGAGGCACCGCGGTTGGACGGCCGTGTACAGTGGAAAGGGAACCTGTCAAAATCACTCGTGGCTTTCCAAATTTCTGACGTTAGAATTCAAGATCAGACGGATTATGGCCTTCTTTTGAATTTTGGTCCTTTTAGACACTCTCCAACGGACTCAGTACGTCTTGAAGTGGAAGGTAAGGATGCAGTCAGAATTGGATAAACATAGTGTGTGGCTGACTATCAAACGTGCCGGCCTTGGTGTTACGTGTCCCCTCTATGTGCTAAATAATGTAAAACATGCCAGTGTTTTGGTATCCAAAACTGATTTTTCTTGCACTGGCAATCCTTTGCTTCTACAGACGCGTCGTCTATGATAACAGCGCTGCCATCAGCGCTGCAATCACTTCCCATACGGGCACGAAAAGGCAAAAATCTTACTTTCCATTGTGAGTTTCGCGTAGCTGCAGAAGATGAGGCCCTGTACGAGGGAATTGCAGTTGGTGTTTGGGAAAGGGGTGAAATCGCCTTGACCCTGATGACGGTTACAAAGGAGTATAGCATTGTCATGAATCCCAAGCTGTACAAAGAAGGTCCTGAATACAGCCAAAGAGTTCGTGCACACCTCTCCACCAACAACAGCAGTAACACTTCAAAAGTATTAGTTGAGTTGGCAGAAGTAAGAGAATCCGATGAACGATCCTATGGGTGTAGCATGTACTTTGGCCCTTTTCGGGAACCTCTGGGTTCATCAGTTAGCGTGTATGTGGAAGGTATGAAAATGTATTGATCTGGATATCTACAATCTATTTTATCTAGGGCTGTATATGTTTCTATTCCTCACAATTAGTCGGTATTATGAAGTAATTCGGACATTAAGAATATCCTTGCAAAAATTACCATTTTCTCCATTGTATCCGCTAATTTCTTGTTATTGTTTATAACCAGGACATGTCATTAGTTTTAACTTTATTTTGCCCTTTTTTCTCCTGTTATGTTCTCTCTCTTGTATATTTGCAGTACGGAGAAATAAAGTAAAGTAAAAAAAAAAAGGGGGGGGGATAAAAATTGTTCTGAAATTCCCGGTTTACGAAAAGTTGTCTGGAGAAGGCTTGACTGTCAATGTACCCTTAAGCATTTGTGAAATTTTAGCGAGATTGTAGCATACGAAATCACGAGGGTTACTCAGCTATCGCCCATCCCCAAAACGTAATTGTTAATGAATATAAGCCCTTCAGTTTTAAAGACCTTGTCCGAGGAAATGTCTTTTCATGTTTGTTTTTATTCCTACATTAAGGCACAAACAGCAACAGCAACGGTTTGCCTTTTTTGACCAATGATAACGACGATACACGGACAGTACGTGCTAACAAAGACGTTGCGCTTCCCTGCCCGGTGCTGTCAGAAGTGATTCAACTCGACCGAACTTTTAAGGCTTTATATTGGTCTTACTGCACCTCCAAGAACTGCAGTACAATCGAAACTAAATGGTCGTGGATGGCTGGAATGACCAATTCTCGAGCTACTAAAGTGGTCGACAAGGGTCCTTATAATGGTAGAGTCAACCTGACTCGTAATGGAACCCTGATACTGTCTAATGTACAGATTAGTGACGGTACAGACTACATGTGTACTGTTCAGAGGGTAAATTTCACATCGGCAGAACGTTACTTCGTCACTCTTATTGTCAACGCAACTGGTAAGAATGTTTTTCGGTCACTGTAATCACGGTTGTGGACTGCGAGTCTTCGCGTCTCTTTCTCTTTGAACTTTGCATTGATCGTGTGGTGGGAGTTGGGCCTCTTTTATCTTACGGGTAAATTATTAATCAACTCAGTTGTCACATCGTTGTCACGAACAACTTCTGAGGCACATGACTGCATGATTTTCACTGTTCATTTTCTCTCATCCTCTAATAGCAAAGTAAATTGTCAGCTGTAATACGACTGCAGAGGACACGCGTGAAAAACGCAGTGCGCATGCGTTCAAAATCATACGCGATACCAAAACAAACTAGATTCCGGCCGCGAAATTCAAAAAAGTAAGCTCCACACACAAAAGATAAGCTTAGAATTTCACGAACACAAAGTTTATTAATTTCTTTAGTTTCTCTCTTTTGCACCACATACTTTCCTCCTTGCACCAAAGGCGAAAATCATGTTTGAAAGTCTACGCTCGCTCTGGCAGCACTTCGCCGTAGCCATTGTTGCTGTTTTGGTCATCATGTCGCTGAGCTCGGTCAATGCGAACAACGAAATCGACCAATGCATCCAAGGACGGAAAAACCTTGTACTGGACGACTTTACCAGTTAGTTAGTTAAGTTAGTTTAAGTAATTTTTTGTTGTGCTTAATACTAGAACCGGCTGCAAACCATTAAATATTTCAAACATTCCTAAATGTTTTTCAATTTAAATGGGAAGATTTTGCAAATTTTAATTATTGAAAATAGAGACCTTGCGCATGCGCAGACGTTTTGCACGCGTGCCACTGCAGAGCATTCCCCTATGTTTCCCATGGAAATGGTAAATAATGTGCATTTATGAAAAGTCATTAAAGTCTAGAAGTATGCCCTATTGTTACCTCATTAGACAAATCAACTTTATCGATCAAAGTTAATAGCCAGGCAATGGAATGTCACTTGGGGGAAAAGTATTTCATATCTCTTAATGCAGTGAAAATGCTTCAAAGTACCGTACGTTACCTTAGGGGGCTTACTTCCCTCCATATTTCAAGTACATATTATTCTTTCTTGCAATAGAACCGCCCAGCATAACGAACAGGAGTAAGGATAAAGTTACTGTGTTGGAAGGCAAGCCACTCGTGTTATTTTGTGAAGCCAAGGGTTACCCATCACCTCATTTTACCTGGAGTAAGAATGGCAAATTGCTTCCTAGTAGCGATAATGGAACAAAGTTCATTATCCACGAAACCAGTAAAAAGGACGCTGGAGTTTACAGATGTGAGGCTTCAAATTCTGTAGGAACAGTGGGGTACTCATTCACGGTGGAGATCACAAGCAAAGCGGGTAATTATAAAGGAATAGTATGGCTTCCTCTTCACTACCGTGAATAATGATTTGTCTGTCTGTCTGTCTGTCTGTCTGTATCTCTGTCCGTCCGTCCCTTTGGATTTTGTTCTCAGTACATGTAATATTCGATTGAATATAAAGGTTCCGAATTTCTCAAAGTAAAAGCTTGGTTTAGTTTCTGTCAATCAATCAATCAATCAATCAATCAATCAACCAACCAACCAACCAACCAGATCAATCAGTCAATCTTTATTTATACACGAAATCTCTCCTAGGAGTCGTGTAAATTAAGCCTAAAGTACATTAACTACCTAAAGCTACCTAACCATTTAATCGAGAAAATGAAATGCAATAGGAATAAGAATTAAAATTTAATTACTAATTGATCTAATTACAAATAAAACAAATCTTCCCCATTTAATGAGGTTTTAAAGTAATTGGAATTGGGCCGCTGTCTGATCTCTTAGGGGATCTTGCTCTACGGGATAAATCCCCTGTAGTGAAAGCTCCCTTCCTTTTTTTCTTGGCTTCCTTGAGTGTATTTAGTCACCTTAACTGCATTTCACGTGTGAAATTGTTTCTTTCAGGTGACAGGGGAAAGAAATTGACGCCGTTAACGATTGCCTTGTTGAGTGTTGGTGTGGCTGTGGTGCTTCTTCTCGTTGGGTGTTGTGTATGGCGGAGGAAAACTGCAGATAGCCGCCGTGGCTACGCAATCGTTTGAAGAAGAAGAAGTGACGAAGATGATTTTTTTCAACTAAATTTTTTTATTTCTCTGCCGAAGTACGAAAACAATAATTCTAGACAAGAACACCCAAGAAAATAGTTTTGAAGACACACTAATGCGTGCTGCTGTGAGTATACTGTGTCTGACTCTTGTGAACGAAGGAGACTGCCATACATTTTGTGAAGTCGAACGGCAAGTGAAATGCCGGAGAATACTTAAAAGAATCCCGTGCAATGATTCGAAAAGATAGGCTATACTAACCCGAATACTGTAGCTCCAGAGGGAACTCGTAATTGCGGCTGTATATTTATTTTTATATTTTATTTTTAGGTTTATTGACGGATAAGACAGTAGAAACATAATCACGGCACAAAAAAAGAGCAATAAAAAATAAAACAAAATAGAATGAAAACCCCTACCACATTATAGTCTAAATGTATAGTTTCTCATCTTACATTTGTTTAACATGTCTTTTTTTAACGCCACACGCATATATTATTTGACATTACAACCTAAACTACAAGACTGTAAAGAAAAATGCATGGAGCAGGATGGAGTGATATCATGTCTTGACATTTCACTCATTTAAATCAAATCAGCATGAAAGAAATCGTCCATAGCAATTCGTTTGCAGTACAAGTGCCAACAACATGGATGAAGAATTGAGGGAGGTGCATTAGAATTCGAAAGTTTTATTTATCATAACGTTTTTCAAAGGATTTGTGACAGTGCAGGAAAAGCAAATCCTTGCAAGGGCTATTGAAATCCAATCAAAAAATGGGCGTTAGAAGCTCATCTCTCGCAGATAACTGAATAACAATTCTCAAAGGAAAACCTTTGTCTCTCCACTTTATTGGTTTTTGTCAGTACAATGGGATTGTAATATTTCCTGGCAAAATCATGAGTATTGACCGGCTTAAGAATATTTTACTGTAGAAGTTCAACCTTTTTTATGGAGTTGCTTAATTTTCTATCAAATTGTTCTGGCTAATTGCACTGCCTTAAAAATAAATTCTAAGCTGGGTCTCTTGAAAGAACTGTTAGAGTGAAAAAGTGAGGTCTGCACTCCAAAACCACATTCTGAATGCAACTTCACCTTGTGTCATTTTGGCATCTTATTACAAAGTGACATTGAGTTTGCTTTCTACAAAAGGTTGAAAGTTATAAAGAGTTGTCAAACTTTACAGTACAACTTGGCACCACTAGCTCGTTACAACCGTCACAAGCCTTTATTCTTGACCTGCCCATGTTTATAATTCCAAAATCGACAAGGTTCGCTGCTAAATTTAGCCGGATGATTTTCACCCACCCAACCTACATCTAATGATGTCCGGTGAAGAATGTGGCATGGCCTCAAAAGGGCGAAAGTATTCACGCAGCTGAGGGGAAGTCCTTGTCACTATTATAAATGTATGGATCCCGTAAATGTAAAGTTATTTAGATAACCAATTTCTTTCCATCCCCGTCAGCAACATAATAATAACACATCTTGATATTGTCCTGATGAGCTATATCAAAAAAGAGGGCGAGGGGTAAACTTCTCTGCCACTTCACTCTATAAAATTAGAAAATAACTAAGAGCGTGTGGATGCGGAAAATAAACTATGACAAAGAGAACAATAACACATCAGTGCTACAACAGCCTACTAAGGAAACCGATGCAAAACTAACCTTTGATCATAGGTGTGTTGCGTGGCGGCGTGCATGAGTGCACAAAGAGAAACAGTTATGTTCGCGAGAGGGAGCTGCATTGTGGCAGTTGTCAAGTGATCGCATGGACAAAAACAAACGCAGCATCGTGATGGTGGACTGGGTCTTGGCATTCTCAGGGATCGGTGGCCATCTTTCCTTCCCCGTTCTCGCCCACTGGAGCCCTGGTATTTGCTGCAAGTGCTTCTTCCCTCTTCAAGGTGTGATCTAAACCATGTGGAAAACACTAGCGTTATTATTCTTTTTCTTTGCCCGTGAAGGTAAGTCAATCCCTAACTCTGGTTGCTTCGTAATCAGTTGGACGAAAGCCTAGTGTACCTCTATCGTAAGTCTGTTTGCTCGTCTGTGTAAAGGCGGACTAAAGGTACAGCGCTTGCTTGACAGCCAACAAGAGCTAATTGCAGATCGTTGTATATCAGAAGCTAGTCGCTCCACGGCGCATACAACACTCTAACCCGCATGCCTTCAAATTCAGCCGATGGTAAGCAAATATAAAAGTCACAGCTCTAACTACAGTTTGTTTATCTTTTTCCCTTACTCGCAAAAAGTCGTTTCTGTCGTTGCTTTATCGCCGTGGTTTTCTTTAGTAAAGTGGACGTCTTTACCTAAACGTAGCTTATCAACCGTTTGAACGTAGTATCAGTTTTGAGTTGGCTAAAAGCGTTGACAATTTGCCTTTTGTTAAGTAGTTTCGCTGATAGGTATTACCGGTCTATACTCTTCAAACAAAACTTCATTCGCTTGACAAGGCGCCTTTCTCGGAAAGACAGTAGAGACGCTTTGCCGTTTGATATTTTCCGCATAGATGGTTTTTGCATTTCAAACTGATCAAGGGACAGACAACTAGATGGTTGTCCAATACGTCTTGTTTCTGCGTTATTTTAGGAGAAATGACCGTAGATCGAGTAGTTTTTCTTAACATCGTTTTATGTAATATGAATACAAATTTCTAATCGCAAAGAAGTACTCGACTAATATCTTGAATTTTTAATAACTTTCGCCCGATGTGTTTTCCGAGAAACCAAGGAAGTTTAACTGATGCAAATCAGTCTACTCATTAGTTAACGAAAATGGAGCTTTTCAAAGAATCTGTTCACTTCTCTCTTGAATGCAGTCATTGTAGAGTGGATGAATGACGCTTTTAGAGATAGAAACGTCAGTTCAACTAACTCAATTAAGGCCTTTGTTTCACCACTCTACTTTTTGGGTATCCAGCTAATTTGTATTCTTCTTGGCATATTGCCGTTTACTTTTCAGTATGGTCCACTAACAAAATACAAGCTTCTGTTTACTTACACTGAATTGTAATTAAAAAATTTCATTAAGAGGCCATCTCTGTGTATATTTTACCTTGTGGAATTCATAAACCTAGCTAAAACTTAATAGGGCTTATTACTCTGATTGGGCATTAGTGTTTTGCTGATAGTCTCAACACAGAGTCTGTTTTTAAGTAACTCATATCTATTTGTGTAAAACTCGATTTAGCAATAATATAGCAAGGTGGTTTTTCCATGTGCTGTTAGAATTCTTCGTTTGATGCTTTTTATGTTTCTATATTTTATTGAGTACGCACTCCTGACCGTACGCACTCCTGACCGTACGCACTCCTGATTTCATAATGATGATGGAGATTTATGTTTTGTTTATTTTACTATATCTACCATTCAAAGTACTATATTTTACAAATTTCGCTAAACATGGTTTTCAATCGCGCAAAAATATTTGCTAAGTAAGCTAAATACAACACTGAACGTTAATTTTATCACCGTACCTCACAAAGAAAACATTCCTGACTCGGCTGATTCAGAAATCTCCCAGGATGCCTTCCCTCATTCAGACACAATGAACAATCTCGAAACAAAAGATAAATTAAATAAATCAAATCTCTTTATTGAAGTGAAAGAAAACATTAAGTAGAAAATCTTGGGGCTGTAAGTATGCCGTGATACTGAATAAGCGAGAAATGGAAACGCTTGGGATTGCATTATGTAGCAAAACAATTTCAATATACTCCTTATAGGTTAACAAGTGATTTCAATTTTTTTCTTCGCCAAAGACCTGGCCTAATCTTTTTTTAATAATCTAGTGATAGCTCAGTACTGTTAGCGTATGTCTAGCGGTTTACAGATGAGCAAAACTACAGTGATTGCACAGATCGTATCCCGGTCAGAATATTAAAAAAATATGAAAAGAGATGAGCCCATATTTATAACTGAAGTCTAAGAGAGATACTTAGAAGTGTCTTGGTTGCCCATATAAGATTACTAACCCATTTTACTTTTGATGCTCATCTGAAAACCGCTCTACGAACACGTAAAACTGTGAATTATGTTGTACACGGTTTAAGTCATCAGCTCACGGAGACACAATAAGTTTATTACCATCTTGTCAAGTTAAAATCTTTGTCAGGGTAAACCTGCTTTTTGTCCGCAACTTCCTATGTATTTTAAATTCATCCATTCGAAATCTTTTTATAATCTATCACAACGCAGGATTGGGAGCTCAAATTTTTCGTGTATCGTCACATCCAGTAAGAGCATTCCAGGGCTCCGATGCTTTGTTTCAGTGGACCCTCGAAAGCCGCTTAACATCAAGACCCGATTTCCAGGGAATGGTGTTCGGAGTTTGGAGAAATGGATACGTTGCCTCATACATTCTCTCAGTAACCAGTAAAGGGGGTGTTTTCCCAAACCCAGACCTCAAACACGAGGTCCCATCCCTGGAGGGTCGCGTGCAGTGGAAAGGAGACTTGTCCCAATCTGTTGCAGCTTTCCAGATCTCTCACATCATTGCCGAAGATCAGATGGACTATGGTTTAAGACTGGAGTTTGGTACCTTGAAAGAACCCGAGTCTGATTTTCTCAGTCTTCGAGTTGAAGGTAACCAAGAAACAGCTGAACATTAACTACTCAACATCTTTAGCACCCTTGTAAATTTGATACATGGACGTCCAAGACAATAATCATTTTTTTAATGCAGGAAAGAGTGACGACTCAGCGATCACAGCCTCACCTTCTAGCCCCCTCTCAGTAACACCAGGAGGAAACATGTCTTTCCAATGCGAATTTCACGTGGGAGATAAGGACAAAGTGGTCTACGATGGCATAACTGTTGGAATCTGGGAAAGAGGAGGAATCTTGTTGACCCTACTGACATTGGCAAAGAACGAAACCCTCATCATGAATCCGAAACTTGATCAGGAGGTGCCGGCTTACCACGGAAGAGTCTTCGCCAAGACATGGTCCAACAGGACAACCAATACGTCGGTGATGACCATCGAGATAAACAATATAAGAGAAAGCGATAGAACATGTTATGGATGTGGTATGTACTTTGGGCCCTTTCAAGAGTTGCTTGGAGCAGCAGTTAGACTAGACATACAAGGTATGTGATATCTTGTGATTTCACTGTCAATTTTCAAAAGTTCTTGAGAAAATTTTGTTCCTGACAGCTGACGGGTTTGGGGGAAGGTTGTGTGCGCAAAATGTGACTATGATATCATATCACGTGGAAATTAACGTTTTGAGATGCACCTACGATCGACATTGTTGAATTTCTGGTGTTTTGTAAAACCTCAGTAGACCGTCTAAATTGAGGTACATAATAATTACTGAAAATCAATAAAGAACAAACTTGAGTTAAAAATGGTACAAAAGCATTTCATTATGTTAACGTTAACTGTAAAAGATTAATATAAATCTGTTTCTATGAAAGTATCACGTCGCGAGGACAAACGAATGACATGCCAAATTACCACTGAGCAGGTTCAAAGTTTCCACGGTTAGTTTCTTGAAATTATTCTGGTTCCAAACAGAGATACGCGAGCAATAAATGTGCTTTCCTCTCTATCCGTCTTCCAGGAAAACAAAAACACTCACGTCGTCATCATCATCATTATCATCATCGACAACAACAACTTATTTAATTTTATTATTTTCCCCTGCTTTCATTAATATTTTGTTTTGTCCTGGATCATTTGTTCCTGTCTTAAAACCTCAGTTCCCAACCGACAATACGCGACAAGAACTGTAGAGAACTCCGTACGAGCAAGAGTTGGCGAATATGCAAGAGTCCAATGTCCGGTGTTTTCACTGGACATTGAATTCCAGGCTGTGTACTGGTCTTACTGCACCACTGAGAACTGTAACATGAAAGAGACCGAATGGTCATGGATTGCAGGCATGAATAGCACGAGGGTTACTATGGTCAATGGCACCGGTAAGTTGAAATTTTTCAAAAAGGTGTCGAACAAAAATGCAGGCATGTATTAAAAGTGTATTTGTGACTCACCGACACTATTGCAGATTTGTCCATAACTTCATCAAGGCCGACGTGACGTGTTGTTTGATTAGTTTACATCCAGTGCCTGAGATTTTTTTGAAAATGAGAGGTCTTGCAATACTGTCGCCAATGGTAACAGCTAATGTTACGCATGCTACACGCCTCTTTAAAGAGAACCGACGTACCAACGTCTTAGCCAAGAAAACTTGTTTACTAGCTGAAACCCAACCTACCTGAACCGTTTCGCAAAAGTTACCGTATGCTATGTCTATTACCATGCCTTTTTACGCCTTTGCTTACGTGTATGTCTATGTCTACTGATGTCTATGCCTCTGCCGATGCTTATGCCTATCCCTATGTCTATGCATCATATTATGCCTATGCCTAGGCCTATACACATGCCTATGTCTGCACGTATGCCTAAGCCCAAGCCTATGCCTATGCCTATGTCTATGTCTATGCCTATGCCTATGCCTGCGCATGCCTGCGCCTATGTCTAAGCCTATACCTATGCCTACCCTTGCCCACGCCTATGCCTGCGCGTGTCTACGCTTATGCCTATGTCTATAACGTCTATACCTATGCCTATGCCTATGCATGTCTAAGTTTATGCCTATGCCTACGCCTATGCTTATGCCTACTGATGCCTATGCTTACTGTCTGTATTCATATTCACGTCTATGACTTTTCCAGGTCCCTATGCGAACCGAGCAAACATGTCCTTGAATGGAACCTTAGGAATAAGCAAGGTGAAAGCAGGAGACCAGACAGTTTACAAGTGCACCGTGAACGAAGGAGACTTCACTTCTCCACTAGTGTACTTTGTCACGTTAGATGTTGATTCC
>OZ037992.1:3799016-3834016 GCA_964035705.1 Porites rus
AAAAACTAGCCCAGGCGGAGCTCAAAACGTATGGGATTTAGCGGCAGGCGAACTCTTCGATCACTTAAATACAAATCAAAGGCACTGAACAAAAAGTGCTCTGGTTGAAATGAAGATCAACCTGTGTGTTTATACAAAGAGTAAATGATTAAAAAGATACCTTTCTTCTATCCACTATCTTTTCTGTCTATTCTGTCACAAGAGAAGGGGAAATTCTGTGCGATGATTACTGCAGTCAAAAAGTGATATTAGAGTAGAAAATTGAAACATTAAGGCAGGAAAGCGCCATGTTTTGCACGAGGAGATTTAAAATTCAAATTTTTGAAAAGGGTGGCTTTCAAAATCTCATTGCCATGGAAACATCGAACCACTATGCAACCAAATGTCATAACAAATTGTTGCCAGCTCAATGTTTTAGACAAAGTCAAGATGTTTGGTGCTGGCTCCTTTAATGTGAAGAACGTTATAATGGATCCAGCAGGTGACTGTGCCCCCCTCCCCCCTCCCCTCTGACAGAAAATAGAGTAAGGAGCTTAATTAATGACTTCACTATGTTTAACAACCAAGCACATAGTTTGATATTTTCCCTTTTTGTTTTACAGATGGCGTTGCTCCAGAAACGTAAGCTTACTTAAATCATACACTTTAACTTATTTTCCTCATTATTCACGGTTTAATCAATTTTCAATCAAATGTAAACGGCACTAAAATGCGTGATATGACAAATTTACCAAGAAAGGCGTTGCCGCTTACATCATCGCGCAGAATGCTATTGTTTCCCGAGACATTTACTTGCAGTGCTAGACTTTTAAGTACTGTGGGTTGTATTTGCAGTGTCATTTAAGCTTTAAAAACCATGAAAATAAGCTAAGGGAAAAGTACTGAGTTGTTCGTATCTTTGCCTTTGTATAACACGCGGAAGGTTATTTTCATCTCCATATTTTGATGACAGTATTGGCAAACTTGTTGTCTCTCACCCAGTCTCTAATGTCTTTGTTTTATTTCAGGGAATTTCTGGATAACGGGAACTGCACTAAGGTGTAACAATGGGGCTTTAATTTCGTTCATAAGATAGAACAGCGGAAACAGAAAAGAAATCAGGGATCTTACAATTCCGAACGCTGGTGGTGCAGAGAAAGCCAACACTACTTTTGAATGAACTTGGCAGTAACTAATGTATGAAAGGGAGTGTTTTATGGAGTAGATTGTCTTGAGCAGATAAGGGCTGTGCGTGTGATGCCAGCGTAATACCCCTGACACAACAGCAAACACAGTAACAGCTTTGTCCAAGAGGGAGAGTGTGAGTCTGGGAGGAGAGGGTGATTTATGCTCTCTTTTGTTCTATTGAGATTTCTCAAAGCCATCTACGCTCGTTTCATATTGTCAGCGAGTGAATAACAAAAGATTTGTACTAAAACAAGTTTTTAATACCTCTCAGATAAGATAAGGTACAGGTCTTAAGCAATTTTCTTTCTCAAATTCTCCTGATAATATTTTTCACACACTAAGGATTTAATCTACAATTATGGCCAAAATGTCTTGGAACACTTTTGTCATACAAAACAAAATAAACTATTTCTTCATTTCCATACTTGTACCCCCCCCTCCCCTCCCCTCCCCCTCCCCCTCCCCCTTTCTCTCCCACCTCCTCTACAACAACGTCAATATCGATTGAAACAATTGGAAATGTCAAGCGTTTGAGCGGATCAAAATTGCGTTGGTTGAGGCAGTGAACAGATCTGATAGTTTAGCGGAAAGTTTTCTAATGTGTCACAAGCAATTTGATCACGATTGTACATTTATTTTCTACAATTTAAAATCACTACTTATAGAAAATTCTGTATGGGCAACTGGCACCAAACCATAAATAAATGTTTTTCATTAAAATACACATAGACGGACTGTCTCCGATAAGTTACTGGACCTCAGGCGAAAGCGGAGATGGCCGTTTGAGCCCACAGGATTTGTCTGACTCTTCTCACTTCAAAGTCAATGATTTTTTTGCTATTGTTTTCCTTTTTGTCGTTGAATGAAGCCTTGACTGATAACTGATAATTTAAATCGCTTACCTTTCGAATAGCTGTTCATTTTCAATTAAACGGATCCTGCGTTAAACTAGCGTGTTACCAGCCTTTCGAGAAAACAGTCATGGATGCTTTCTGATGTTTGAGCCAAGATGTATCTAACTCGGGTAATTTCATTGCGTCCTTGAAGTTTATGTCCTGTGGCCTAATTATAGGCTAATTCTTAGTTAATATTAGGCGTTGTTGGGAGAATCAGTTGGTTTTTATTCCTATCCCCGCTCTTCAGGCTGCATACTTATGAAGTGTACATCTGTCTTCCTGCCGACGCTCCTATTCGCGATAAAGGACCAATGCTCTCCAGACAGGTCAGCTTACTAAATGACCTCAAACCTGGATACTAACAAATTTTAATGAGGTCGCCGAGAACATTGGCTTTCTGTAAAGATGCCCTTCAGTGTCTGCATAAGAATCCTGACAGCCAATCAAGGGACGTTAGAATTCTGTAAATCCCGTTACACAAATTCTGGATTTCTTTTCGAAACAATGTGCTAATGTATTACTGACGTCGTTAAAAGTTAGGTTTTTTTGCGCTACACGCCTACAGTCTCGTCAGAGAACCAATCAATGCAGTCATTGGTTAGCACACATTGATTGATTTGCACAAACTGATTGCCACAAATAGGATTCTCAGGACGCGATCTCGTTTTGCTCATAAGCTTCCAGGCAGTCCTTTATGTTAACGTAGTTCTGAAAAAAAGAATAAGCATTCGTTTATAAATTATCAACTGGTTCTAATGGGAAATGCTAAAGCAAATGCTTCCAATTCTTGATTGCGAGGATTGCATTGCATAATGACCTCCAGGCGCAATAAGGAAAAAGAGCAACGTAAGAGTTAACTTCCCTTCCTGGAAAGAACGTTAAGCAGTGGCTTAGCCTCATCGTCTTCACCTTTACACACATGAGCTTAAAAGGAGCTCGAACCCAAGCAGATCCTCTGTTCTGATGCCTTAATCCAGCTAGTAAAACGTTATGATGTTGCCAGATTTAAAGCAACCAAGAATCCTTTGTGACTGTTTCAGTGAGAAGCTGAGGTGTCTCCAGTATATACTACGTAAATGGATATATTTTTTACCTGGTTAGCCCGGGCCCCCAGCAGCCTGATTTTCTGGCACAGTTTATCAAATGAAGGCCTGTTGTCAGGTTCCGTCTCCCAGCATTCCCTCATTATATCATACCTGTATAAAAAGTCCAAACATTTTTTTAATCAGGATATGAAGACCCACTGTCAATCTTCATTTAACTAAAGCAATAGACCTTTTTACCGATATGCGGCCATCTTGAATTCCGAGGAAATTATGGGATACCCAGGGGGCAGATGAGAAATAATTACTGTGGCGTGATAACTTCTAACAGGTCTATTGTCTCCGCTATTTACTGTCGATTGCGAACCACCTCAGAAGTTTGAAGACATTTATATATGGCAAGAGGGTGAAGTTTAATCAGAGAACGTGCAGGGAAGGGGCTGGGGGAGGGCAGAGCCCTCACTTTTGGTGATACAAAAAATAAATTTAGTAAATACATTTCCTAAAATGAAAAGGACTTTCACGTGGTAACAGTGGCTGATTAGACCTGGCGGACATCGCCGGAAATCATCCAAGCCTGATTGAGTAAGTCTTACAGATAGATGCGTTTTAACCATTTTTAGAGTCTTTCCCCCTCCACTCAGTTGGAGAGACTGGAGCGGCCCATTGCTCCGCGGCCTCCGATAATTGAAGTTCAAAACCGACGGTTTACTCAATGTCTATGACGTAAGCTCTCTCGATAAGCAGTTTGTGCTTTAAAACAAATGCCGAACCAAAAATATTGTTCAGATAAAAAAGTTATTTAACGAAAATATATACCAGAAACGCAGCAGAAAAATAAACCGTTTCGCTTCAAAGGCTTGACAGGTTGAGGCATCTACTTTTTGTTTTGAATGTCTAGTTCCTTCCAAGGACTATGAAAACTAAAAGTTTGTAAAGCTCAATACATATCTTTATTAACTTAGGTACCGCCCCCCTTCAAATAATGACCGGTCCCTTACAACTCATCCTTGACATATTCTGGTTTCGGTATTCTGTATCCTTTCAGCAAAACGCTTGGTAATTTGAATGGACTTATCCCAGGGTAAGGCTCAGCTCCTGAAAGGTACGATAGGTCACTTAAGTTTCAAAGATTGCCAGTATATAATTCAATCCGTCTTAGTTGTACAAAATGTGGACGTTAACGATGGAAGCTGCAAATAATTTTGACGGATAGAAAGTGCAACATAATTATGAAAGTACAGAGTTACTGTGCGAATCCAAAAACCGAGAACACTTTGATTCGATTTTGACAATTTCCATTGTGCAGCAACCAATCAGAAGTGAGATGGAACCGCAAACTAATTTTCTTTACTGCTTCCGGTTTATTATTCTCGCGCGTGATTGGCGTTTTACTTGAAACACAATAACATTTAATGAGTATTTCTAGTGTTCACGGTTTTCGGAATTTCACAGTAAGCAAAAAGAAATAATAATAATAATAATAATAATAATAATAATAATAATAATAAAACAGAAAGAAAGAAAAGTTTAAACAAAGATAAAATGCACTGTAAACAATTACTTTTGCACCCACCGATTGTGCAAATCTCAAATAGAACCACGCCAAAGCTCCATCTGAAAATAACGAAAAGATACATATTTTGAAGCACATGAAGTAAGGAAAATCCATTTACACTCCAGGGAAGAACAGATAGTCTAAAAGTTGCAGCCGCTGTTTGTGTGGGCACGGACAAGACAATGAGATAAAAAGCAAATTCAAAGAAAACAAACGAACAAACAAACAAAGAAACAACAACAAAAACAAAATAAGAGGAGATTCAAAAAGATCAAGCCGGGGTCCAAGGCCGGCTTAAGTTTGTTTTAATTCAGACTTGAACGACTTGAGAGCCCATGGCCAGTGCCTGTAAACAGGTCATATCCCCTTCAGATTGAGTTTTCAGGGTAACTGGGAGGTGGTCATTGATTTTTAGTTTTGGATTGACAAATGAATATTAAAGTGCAGACATTTTATGATACGCTAATAAGGAAATCGTTAAATTTAACATACACGTCGCTTTGGCTTGTGTATTTCATTGCACCTGTCATCGCTTCAATTGCTGTCCACTTGACTGGGATTCTACCCTATAAAAGATTTTGGCAAGAGTTTGTCATGAAAGAAAGGCAAGGGTTGCGAAATCATCTGTGATATCCCCTGATTACTTTGCTCAAAAGTTGGCTTAAATCATGCGATATATGCTACCTATTACCAGAGAGTGAAGTTATTATAGGGAGATCTCAGACTGAGGGTTTGATGTATTGTCCGAGCGTGTGAGATTTCCCTGTAATGATCGAACGGACGAGGTTAAAAAGTTGTTTATTATATGGCTTTTTTATTGCAACAAAAATGAAAAAAAAAAAAACAACAAAGAACTGTATTGCACCGGAAATTACATTTTGGCTTGTTCTTCCTCCGGCACCGGGATCACACAACTCATTATCTGAATGTACCTAAATATTTTTTGTCTCGCTTAAATGCTGCTAATGTTGAGAGAAAAAGTCTCGATAAGAGTGTTATCGTTTGTATTTACGAGAATCGCCGGGTGAAGATAATTTTTTTGTAATGCCCGCGGTCGTTACAAGAAATCCTGCTCGTTTAGCAGCCAATCAAATCACTCGTACTTATGGTAACCATGTAATAATCTGATATATATTTATCTTTTTTTAATGTTTGTTTGCCTGGGCCAAGTTGCTCAAAGCATGGTTAGGGCTAACCATTGGTTAAGTTGGATTAAAACCTAAAGGTTGTCATGGTATTTAACCTCGGTTAGCGCTAACCATGCTTCGAGCAACTCGGCCCTGATTGCTTAATTACATACACACCGTGATAATATATTATACACCTATATAAATACAGAAAGTCACTAACATACACGGTTCATTTCTTACATAGTTACCTATAGATCTTGACCACAATCAATTTTGTTATTCAACCGGCAAGCAAAGCAGATTATTTACTGAGTTGTAGAGTAAAAAGCCGCATTTTTTTTCCCCGACGCATAAAATTACTTATATCGCAGGGTTTCTGCTGTGGATGTATGACTGGCGAAAGAGCATTTTTACTACTGTACCGCCCCCTCCCCACCCCTAATCCTGGCACCAAACAACATAAAGCGAACACGCCAAATTTTGAGGTATAATTCTACTCTTATTTTCCTTGTTTTGGAGTGCTTTGGATTTTTGCTTTCATTATTTTTTCCAACAGGCGAATTAGATTGAAAATTTGAGTAATAAAGAGACTTGTTTACATTTAAAAAAATGACAACAACAAAAACAGATGCACTTTTGGAGGAGCGAGCGAACTCGTAAGTTATAAATTTACTTGCACGTATTTACGGAATACGAATCGTTTATCTCTGGTATGGAGGGAAAACTCTTGATGTCGGAAATAGTTTTCAGAATATATTTTAGCCCAAAAGGTCTTCACATTTAATTGTTTGCGTGGTGTCGAAAGAAAGGTAAGCTCACGTGGAACTTGCAAACGCGGTACGGAGGAAGTACATTATTCCAACACTTTGTGAAACTGTACAAAATTGTCAAAGGAACGCGAAGTCGCAACTGCATAAAGATACCCTGTACACTACCCGAAAGATATGTTGATGGTCCGAAATTCCAGAGTGTGTTCAGTGTCGTTGTCGTCCTGTGCCGACCGTTTATTTAAGACCCATTGTCACTTTCCATCATGCACCGCGGGAAAACAACCGATCGTGGACCACGAAACTCTTCAGACGCTGTAACGGCAAGAAAGGTTTTAAGCAATCCGCCTCCATCGCGCGATTTACTTTCAGTTTTGGTCTCCTGTATTGGTAAAAAATATACGTACCGTATATTTTACGAGAATCTTCGATTTGTAGTGTGATGGAAACCAATTTTGGTCGCCACTGGAACTTTTCGGTGGAGCGATGCCGCCGAAGGCTCGAGGTCGGTATAGAAGGAGGGAGGATTTAGTGAAAGTTTGGCTATACAGGGTTGGACAAAAACACCAACAGCGAAATTGCTGAATTTCTGCCGCATCGTACGATCGCACTGTCGGAACTAAATCCCCCGCGAACTGATGTTGCCGCCATCGTATAGATAAATATCATGTTATTTTATTTTCCGTTATGTAAAATCTGTATCTAAGAGCAACTTGTACATCACTAAACTAAAGATTAAAAATAACCACGATCATTTTTTATAATCTTGAAAAAATTACCTTCACAAAAAAGATGCTTTTTTCACAATTTGTTATGACTTAGTACCTCATTTCGAGGGACATAAATTTCCTCCAAGTTGACATCGCGAGCCATGCCAAAGTCAGTAATCTTACAAGTAAAATTTTCACCAACCAGAACATTCCTTGCCGCCAGGTCTCTGTGAACAATCTGTAAATCAGAGAATAATACAGCATTATTATATTTGAAGCTAAGCCTTTCAGTTGTACTTTAGCCCGCTATTTAAGGCGTTCTAAGCAATTAAGCAGGAACAGATGAGGATTTCTTCCGGCTCAAGCCCCGAGAACTAACGCTAATCAGACTAATGACATGTACGACTACGTATGATCTTAACTCTATTAGATCGCTTGGTCCCAAGTTATGGAATTCTTCAATGCAAAATGGGGAGCGTTTATCCAGGAAAATGATCTTTAGTCTTTTTTCCTTTGCTGAGATGTACGGAGAACAGCAATCGCGCTAACTCTCTAGGGGCCCTTTCAGGACGTTTTCTAGGCGGATAATCAGTAATCGTGCGTGGTGCGTGTGTGTGCGTGTGTGGGTGTGCGCGTACTTAAGTAACTTTCGCTACTCTGTATTATATATCTGGACTGTTAAGTAATTACTGTATAGTAGCAATGTAATCATGTATCTATATGCTTTATATGTAAGTAATGTAATTATAAAGTGACGCAAATAAATAATTAAAAAAAAAAAAAAAAAGTTATGGAATTCTCTTACTGATGAAATAAGAGCCTCGTGTAATTTAAAGACTTTTAGAAATGTTATCAGGAATCATGTATTTTAATTCGTATTGTATTTTCATTTGCTTTATTATCCATATTATTGTATTTATTTTCTTATTTACTTAGTCTCTCGGTCCAACTAGCATCTCGTGTGCTATATTCTACCACCGAGTTGAAATAAAGTTATAAGAAGACAAGAATGTCGAGAATGTGCCATACTTAAAGTAAAGGCATGATATTCACGCGTCTGCCATAAGTCATCTCCTGGGTGTGTCCATATGTCACTTGTGAACTAAGGAGAATTGCTTTGTTTGATTTTAATTTTTCGTTTTTCTCTAAATATCTTGATAATTTGCAAGTCCATTAAGACAATTTTTGTGGCTTTGGAAACATAATAATAATAATAATAATAATAATAAAAAGGAATTAGAATGAACCGAGATGGTGGTTAAGTACAAACAAAGTAATCCCGATGTGAATTGATGTATCGTCATCATCCCGTTTTGCGGAACTCAGAGGTTGTTTACCATTTACATGGGAAAACCGGTTGGCCGACGGTTTGTACAAATGGTAAGCAAAAATCCCCAATGAAAAATTCCGTTCAGGATTGGCGTGTAGCATTTGCACAACTCCTACTAAATAACACGTGACACGCATCAAAATTGGAGTAGGGCTTGGAACTAGTGAAAATCGCAAATGGTACACACATTTTCCGTTCGGAAATTCCGGTTAGAAATTTTGGACTACCTTTCAAGAAATCCCGTTTTCCTGTGGAAATTTCCGTTCGGGAAGAAAAAAATAGGCTTCTCATTTAAATTCCATCCGAAATCTCCGGATTTTTTGGGTAAATAGTAAACAACCAGACACACTATCCGTGCTACTTTCATGATAAGAAGTCCTTGAGGCTTAATGCAGTTAATGAGAGCGTCATTATTGGCCCTTTAACAGGTCTAGCTGGCCACGCCCTTCCTCGATTCACAACACCAAACAACAACAGGAGCAACAACAACAATCACAACAAACAAATTCAATACACCTTATTCCAAAATGGCTCCCATTCTAACATTCTTTTGTTTTTTATTCAAATTAGCCCTTGTTGCCTGGTTCTTAAGAGCAAAATTCAAAAGAATATTTTATCTCGAACGAGGCAGCAAGGGCTAATTTAAATTAAAAAAAGAGAATAGAATGGGAACCATTTTGGAATAAGATGTATACTGAGAGACAAAATAAGGAAGCTAAAACTTACAATAATCTATATTGGAAGGCAACCGTTACCTTCTTAAAGGAGATGTACCGCATACCATCCGATATTTGCCAAGCAAATTTTAACATCTCCTCCGATGTCAGGCTTGTCATAGGTTTGATATCAGGATTGTCATAGTAACAGTCGCTCACTCCTCGGCTCCTTCTTAGGTATCCGAGCAGATCACCATACGGCACGTACTCGATGATCACAAGGGGTCTCTCTAAACAACAAGCAGATCATTTAAGGTAATTCCTCTGAAATAAAACTGGCAATAGATTTTTGTTCAAACTTCATCCACCGAAAATTTATCATAAGAGAACTTCAATTTTGAAATAATAAATGGGGGTGACCATGCTCATTAAAGAGCAGTGGGGCGTTGAAAATGCCCCATTTTGGCATTATTTAATGCTCATTATAAGAACGCATTCCAAGTTATTGTAAAATCTTTGTGAGCCCAAACTCATGAAACCACGCCTTAAAACTACAGCCAATACATTGTGTCGGACACAAATAAACTTTTTAAGCTGGACTTAGAGTGAAAGCTGAATCCTTGATTAAAAATTTGAACCAAATTGCTTCCCATGGTTATCACACTGCAAAATAGAGAAGACCATAGAGTAGCCGTTATTTTCCTTATTTATTCAATTTTCAACAATAGAAATCAGATCAGTCTTTTCTCACGCAAAGCTTATGATTAGTTGATTAAAATGACAGGAAAAAAATATGGGGTGCCCGTGCTCCTTAGTGAGTTGTAGCCATTTTTCCACTGACAGAGCTCAATATCAAGGCAAATCCGCCATGTTTTCAATGTGCACGTGCACGAACGCGTGCTAATGCGCCATAAATTATGCGCGGTAAGGATGCGCCATGCAAATGTGAGGAATCACCTTAATTATGTGAAGCCTCTAACCTCAGAATGCTTTTGTGTCAAACGTTCCTCATCTTTAACTATCTAATTAGGTATTGAAATCAATTTCCGCTTCCATTCTTACGTTCTAAATTGTGACTCCAAATCTTTTAACGCCCTGTTCCAAATATACCGGATATACCCACCAAAATCGCAGGATATATAGCCCAAGATATCGATTTAACAAATAGATTCCCTGTTGCCGTGCGTCTGTTCAGTAATTGATTACAGATGATGTCGAAATGTGGTAAGAACAAAACATTGGAACATAAGGCGATAGCCGAGTGTGCCACTGTTCTATGTCTTCATTCGCCCAATTTGGTCAAATGTCCTCTAAATTTTCAAAAGGTTCTGCCATTTAAAAGAAATGGAGGGAATTTTTTTTAATGATGACGTCATCTGAGCGTCTGTCCCCTAGTAGATCATAAGTAAGAGCCAATCACAATGCATGCATAATGCAGCTTTATATTATATAATCTACAATGAAAACGTATCTTACCTTGGTCTGTTGTCACGCAGCCCAGAAGCCTTATTATGTGTGGATGAGGCTTTAGTTTCTTTAAAAGGTTCAGTTCAGAGAGCAAATCTCTCCTCTCGCTTTCAGCTGAGCCATCTGTTAAAAGAAGTAGGAATTCGAAATTCGTTAAGGACGTTCACCCTAATTGTTCACGCGCATCCCTACTGCGCACGAAATCCATGTCGTAAGGTGCTGCCACGTGTGCGCGCTGGGGAAGAAAGCTAAGCAGGTAAAAGGATGGTAGCTGTTGCGTTCCCTTCGCCATCAGTTTACTCTCTTAAATGGTCGGTGACCTCTACTTTTCTTTCCAGAAACAGATTTTATTTTACAATTATCTCCACATTGTCCAAAAATGAACAAAAAATCAATGTGGGAAGTTAAAAAAAATGTCCACGGGACATCGAATCCTGCCTTCTTGCGGCTGCAAGGCGCGTGAAAATGTGGTCGCTAAATGCGAACTTGTTCTTTAAGGAACCTCACCAGTTGACTAAATTCACTTAACAGGTCCACTTAAACAATATTTGCCGGCAGAGAACATCTCACTTCAAAGACTTAATTGCAATATTTTTGGTCTTACAGACACTGTGGCCTTATTCGCTAATGAGGCCCGATTTTTTCAGATTTAATGTTCCTCTGGGCAGTGTTATCTCCAAAACGAAGTCGGTGACCCCCCATTTTTTTACATTTCTGACATAACGAACTCATCATCTTACAGTGATAAACGTCTCAGAAAAGAATCAGTGTTGGAAAATTTTCACGCGAACGTCTTTAATACCCCGAACTGCGAACAGTCCGTTCTTTTTCTTCTTGGTAGGAATTAATCTTTTAACTCCCAGAAGTGATTACAATGTAACTTGTCCTTATAATATCGAAATGCATTGTCCAGCAGACAGGAGATGAGAATAGACAATTAAACTTATAAGCCAGAGGGTGTCATCTTGATAAAACCCCAAATTCTCTTAACTAATGTACGAGGAACTGAATAGCATCTAGAAAGGAGAATTAATAATCAGATTTCAGAGTTAAAGGGTTAACGAGTGAAACAGCGTCTCCTTGCGCGCGGCAATCATCGCACACGCTAGCTGGTTTCACTCGCTTTACTATCCTCAAAGCCCCGGCTATACGATGAAACCTTTTCATCCAACACCGTTTGTGGTGTGTACTCAAACAACGAGCAAAGTCAGTCCACGTAACACTTCCTGTGTATCAGCACTGAAATTATGACGTGGATGTCGGCAGATTCGGTTTCTAAACGGGATAGTTTCTAAAGAAACTGTCGAACCGCGTCGGTGAGGGAGTTGTACATAAAAATTTGGTTCAATTAAAGGAGTTGATAAATGTGAATTGGCCACCGTACAGGGATTCTGAAAGTTGACGTTTCGAGCTTCGTCGGTGGTCAATCTACATTTATCAACTCCTTTGATAAAACCAAATGTTCGGTTTCTGATTGGTTGCTTTTTTCCTGCTCGGGCTTGCTTTGTTTGAAGAGGTGGGTAAACGGTTAAATATTTGCTTGGAATCAAAGTTGGATGGAAGTGTTTGACCTACATCAATCATAGGAAGCGATTCAAACGTAATGTTAAGAGACGCGGCTAAACGGTCAAACATGTTCGTTCAGCACGATGTTGGACGAAATGTTTGATTGTTTAGCCGGGACTTTTGAGGAAATACCCGTTGTCTAGTAACACATGTACACTTCATCGCTAGGGGTGGGGGGGGGGGGGGGGGGCAACACGAAATCTGAGACTTTACCATGAGGAAAACGCACTTCCTTTGTATACTGGCCACCTAGCTTGGCATAATTTTGGCCGGCCTGAACCATTTGCATTTCTTCGTTTTCATAGTTTTCGGTATCTGTTTTTGTAATTTTCTTTGGGTAAGTTATAGTGAAAAAGGTGGCTTTCGTTCACGATTTTTGTTCGAAAGGAACATAGAAGTTCCTAATACAAAACTGTTTCTTCAGGACCTTCAGCAAAACTATCCGTATCTTATCCGTATCCAGAGGGTCTCAATGGGGTGGTGGCTTTTACGGTTATCGGCTAAAATTTTGGCTCTTTTACGGGTATCGGTTAATTTTAATCAGTTACGGTTAACAAAAAAGTTAAACATTAACTTCTTTTGTTTCAAAAAGTTAAATATTAATTAACCTGTATTTTTTGTATTTTTAAATCAAAATAAAGGTCTTCGGATCATCTCGGGATGAAACAAGTTATTCTTTTGAAAAATTTTATTACTTGATAGATCATACTTTTTATAAAGTATTTCACTTCTAATATTATGTTACACATAGAAATGTCAATAGTCATTTTAAAAACAATCTTTGTGAAAAAGCAAAAGCGGAGACGCAAACGCCCAACTCAAGGCCGGGGCGCGACATTCATTATAACAGAAATGGCCGTTTTCAGTAGACCGGATTATTTGTGTGAGACGACTTATCCGTTTGATGATTCACGTCAGATAGGTAATACTTCTTAATTTGAAAATGGAATAGTTGTAATTTTGAATGAACAATCCGCCTGACTTTATCAGTCAATTTTGACGGACAGTTTGAAGACGGGATTATCCGTTCCAGATAGCCTGTGTACAGGCGCACCCTCCGCTCAGAAAAATCAGAGAAGGGCTGTCTGTGGGGAGGGCGCGACTGTACACAGACTAGTCTCAGACAGGTAATCCATTACTATAGCTCTAGCGTGAAAACGGCCAATAACCAAATTCCTGTGTCCAGTGTTTTTAATGATAGCGAAGGACTATACGGAACGACTGTCTGCCGTTGCCTTGTCCGTAGGCCTCATTATTCCGCGCGGCTAATGCGTTTCGGGTCACGTAGTCCTAGCGAGTTCGCGACGGAAATGCCTTGACCGAGATTGCGTGGAAAGACGCCGTACAGGGACTAGGCCTGGCAATGTCTACGGTAGCGTCAGAGAAAAACAGGGAAATGTTGTTTATCGGCAACGTGTTTAACAAACATTGACATCTCTGCGTGTTGTTTCACTAGTGTTTCGAGGGCACGACCTCCTGAAAAATTGCAAATATTAATCCCTAACAAGAAGCCACACTTTCGCTATGGAAAAAATTAGTTCCCCGAGAGAGTGGCGGAAATGGAGCCTAGGTTTTGGACGACACCTAAAAGGCGCTTCGCCTAACGTGCGAACGGAGTCACACTAGCCGGGAAATAAAAATCGCAAGCATAAGTGAGTTTAGTACCTCCCTTAAAAGTAGCAAATCTACGGAACACTTTCTTTTACGCTTAATTCTGTTTTACCCTATTTACGGCTAACGGTTAAAATTTTTCAATTTTTACGGCTATCGACCCAATTTTTGGCCGTTTTACGCCTATCGGTTAACCCCATTGACACCCTCTATCCAGGACGGACTCCGGTATTGGCGCCTACGTTTCCTGTGGTCAGCTGGGGTAGAAAATCACATGACTCGAAATCAGCGCGGTTACACAGCTGCCTCACAGGCGGCCATTTTTGAATTTGGAGGAGGTACTTGTTTATTTGCACGCGTTTTCTTGGGACGTATTAGTTATACAGTAGCTAAAAAAGCCCAAACCTCAAACATATGTGAACATCATGTGACGAATGGCTCCGTGACCGTTTAGTGGTAAGTCTTGAACTGTCAGGGTCGTAACGAAGTAAGATCCCATTTTTTGACCCAAAATTCTGATCCTTGATCCCAAATACTTGAGAATGTCTGATCCCTGATCCCACTAAAATTTGCTGATCCTGATCCCATCACTCGTTATCCCAGATCCCGGGGTTGTGATCTCTGATCCCATTTACCTCGTTTCGACACTGGAACTTTGCTACTGTAGCTGAAAAACGTTTGCATCTCGTGTTTCTCTATTTTGTGTGCAATCATCATTACCTCCACCTCATACGTAGCGCGTTGTGCTATTTTCTGTTGAACATGTCCCAAATGCAACGCTGACAGGTCGCAGAAAATAAGCCAGCTTTGAGCTTTCGGGCAAAATTTCCGCACAGCCCCATACATTAATAATATTATACATACATTTTGTTACTCAAACTCTACTCGTTTTTGAAACAGGTTTACTATGCCATTGATGCATGTACAGTGTATAATTAATGTATGGGGACGTGCGGAAGTCTTTCCTAATCCTACTTGCTTTGCCTCTATTTAGATATAGCTGTTAGTCTTGTTCAGAAAAGTGACATTTCAAATGGTTTTCTGTTGAGCAGAGGAGAACAATTACAAGAAATGTTGCTTTTGCTAAGTGTATGATCAAATTTCAAAGTCCTCAGCACTTTGAAATATATGTAGCTCCAGTGCTTGCTGTTTTGTCTTTAGAATAAAAGGCAAATGATTTCATTTTTGTGTAAAACTGTGATACATTGGTTACAGCCAGGTGACATTCAACATTAGTGCACACTGTTGTGCTGCCTCCTTGTAAAAATGTGTTGTAAAAATGTCTCTTAGGTGTATTCTGGGCCTGGGTAAGTAACTTTTGAATTTAAAGGTCAGAGTTGCTACAACATTGTTTAGAAAATTGAGTTTGGAAACCCATGTACATGCAAACAATAATGAGCTGAGTTTAAAGGCTTCCCTTCTGCCCCCCACCCTAAATTCAATGCTGTTGCATCTCCTAAACCTTTCCCTAGGAAATTGGCACCTTCCTACAGTCAACATGGATTTGGGGATGGGACCCGGGGGGGGGGGGGGGGGTAGGTACATGTTCTTGTTCTTTGAAATAATTATTGTTAATTCATGGAGATTGGAGAAATAGTTTTGGACTCTCAAAGAGGCCTGTTTTCTCAAATAGTTTTGTCCACTATTGTTGAAATAACCATCACTTCATCATTGTGCCACCACTTTGTAACAATTCATACTATGTTTATTATGTTAACTATGCTAACTGCAGGCTACAAAGGCCTTTGTTGATTTTGGCCTGGTTCAGGTGCCACTCCACTCATGTGCCGAACCTAATTGGTGAATTAAGTCCACCAAAAGAGTGGTGTCTGAATCAGTTCGGTACAGCAGTTTTAATTCAGTGCGCAATATTGTTAAGTTCGACAAGGTCTGCCGCATTATTCGACACTGGAGTGGCAACTGATTCATATGGCGTTCTTCTCATGTGCCGAACCAAATTCATTAATTATGACAATGAATAAATGTATAATGCCTTCTCTGTATATAAAATACATATTAGGTTCGACATACGGTATGCCGTGTGAATCAGCTGTCACCCCATTGTCACTCCAAAGTCGAACTTAATTCAATTAGGTTCGGCACATGAGTGGAGCGACATCTGAACTGGACTTTAATTGTTAAAAATAAAGTCAATATCGTTGTTTTTGTTGTTAGCCAGTAGCAGGCCAAGTGCAACAATATGAAAATCTCTTTTTTCCTAGATATGCATCAGCATGGTAAATCTTTATATTTACAGAATGATTGACAGTATGAATGTAGCGAATAGAGGATGAAGTGATAAAGGTTAAGTGGGGTAACACAAACAGATGAGGTAATACAGTAACTTCAGCATAATATAAGTTCCTAAAACAATTGATTCCTGTAAATATACCTATGGTTTAAGATACATTTATGAGGTTGAGTTAATCATGGAAGCCATTGCATTTGTGTTCTGATGGCTTCTAATCTCTTTCCACATTTAAATCGTGGGATTCATTCATGACACAATAATTATCAGGCTATCAGGGTTACCCTGACCATGGTAACCCTGGTTTATTGACAACTATGGTTTACCATGCTTTTTGCACACAGGGTTGAGCCTGGTAAGCCTGGGTACTACCAGATGCTTCCAGCAGGGTTACCCTGGTCAACCACGAATTTTTAGAGCCTTGGGAAACCCTTCAGGTAACCCTGATTATTGGCAAGACCAGGGTTACCAGACTAGCCACAGGCATGCCAGACTTTTTGCACACAGGGCTGAGCCTAAAAAGCCTGGTAAAAGAACCAGGATGCCCTGGTTTTTATACCAGACATTGACCAGTGCTAGGCTCTGGTTTTGGCATGCGTTTGATGTCAGGGAATTGTTTTGAGGTTTCTACGGAATTGAATACACTGCTATCGATTTCAAGTTGTACTTGAAACCACTGGCACCGGGATACATGTAGTTCCATAATTCCAATCAGAAATTACATTGCTATTGTTGTAGACTGCATGGAGAGGGTAATTTCTTCTGTTGGGTAAAAACAACATTATCATGAAATGGTTCATCTTACTTTCCTGTCTTGTCGTATTTCTTATATATAAAGAAACCCTTGCTGATAGGGCTACAAAGAGGAAATTATTAAATGTGTTACCTTGCAAGCTTTTGACTGCTACAGTGGTCCATTCCTCGTGGCCAGGGAGATAACGGGCATATGCTTTAGACACAACACCAAATGCGCCATTGCCAATCACTCTTTCGATTGCCAAGTTACCACGTGGAAACTCCCATAGTGGGAGATGGGGACCAGGCGCGCTACATGAAAAAAAAAGCATACAGTTGAAGAAGGCATACAGTACAGCTCAAAAATAAGCATCCGTTAACATGCTTCAAACGCGTTAGTTAGCGAGTGCTACAAAAGAGCGCTTGTAGCAGAACTGATTAGTATGTATGAGCTTGTAGTGAGACGCGTGCGCAGTAGTGGTAAAGAAAATGACAACATGCAGCCCTGTGTTTTCTTGGGGGGGGGGGGGAATAGCTTACAAGGAAAACGCACTTCTGTCTCACCCTCCCGTGACCCTCTGGATAAAGACAACGTGGAACAGGCGGACGTTCTTCTCTTGGGTACAAACACGCTTGCAAAGGTTAAACTCAATCGAATCATTGCTTTCTTAATTCGAAGCCACGTGACTCCTGCATCATTTTTATTAAGACAACTAACGCTTATTTACGGGCTTTCACACCAGAAACTTAATCATCACAGTTTTCAGGGTTTTTTTTGGTTTGTTTTAAGGAGGTATTCTGGAGAGAATGCCACATGTTTTTCAATCGAATAGGCCTTGCTAGAACAAAGGCCAATCAAGGTTATGAATTTTTCCACCAACTTTTGATTGCCTCTCTGCGTCCTAGTATTTCAGTGGTGTTATTAAAACTTCACAAATGCCACTTAAATACTTGTATATCGCCTGATGTGAACAAAAACGTGAATAAAGACGAATGCCGAACTGAAAAAGTCACTCTAAAGCGGCTAAATACTTACGCTTCAAGTATTTGCAGTTCATCTGCAGGCTCTTCAACACCATCAATCTTAACCTCTATAAAGTTATTTGAAAGGACATATAAGTTGAGTACGTTTAATGAGATTAAAGTTTATTATCCATCCATATATAAACACTGGCGAATATAAACAAGATGTCGCCAGCTGGATAATTTCAATTGCAGTTTGGCAAATATTGAAAATCAACCCTTGCAGTCAATCGTGCGGCGATTTAGATCTTATAAACATGTTTGCATCATGCATGGAGGTGCAAATTGCTCAGTATCCTTTGCATCCTGTCGTGATGCATGGTGAGGCTATTGGAAATTATAAGGTCTTCACACAGGCACATTTTCTTTTTCGTTCCATTCTTGAAAAGAAAACATTAATTTACATACTGTGAATCGGCTTTATCTTGCAGGTCCGTAAGCTCCTGACTAACAGCCTTGTTAGCACAACTATGAGTGGTATCAGCAGGATAGCAGTGTATTGTAAAAACTTTAAAACTGGTCTCCTCTCTGAATTCCTGTTTTTGGTGCTTTCTAAATGTGAACAAAAGGAAAGAACTTATTTTGTACAAAGCATATGTCAAAACGAATAGCCTTGATGAGAAACTACGGCTGGGATTTCATTTGACTATATGGCAAACCAATCTGTCTTCAGTTTGCTAATTTTGGGATTATTTGCCAAGAAATGCCAGTTCTGAAATAAGGGCACACATATATTTTACTTCCTGACAGCGGAGTGTGAAACGAGTTTATTATTAAATAATCATCTACAATAGCTTCCCAAGGTGCACCATAAGTAAGTGGCTTGAATTCGTTTGAGTAGTTTGTCCCCTGAGATAAGTTGTAATCAAGATGCTCACGCGTAGCGCATATGTTTTACCACTGTGAAGATTTTTCAAGCATCCTTCTTTTAGAGCTCTTAGATTTTACATACTATTTAATTTGAAAGTAAAAATACTACTGCATAGATGCCCATAAATCATAAAAGGCCGTGTGACCATGTGAAAGGCCTTAAAACGTAGCTGTAAATACTAACTACATGTACTTTCTGTAATAATGTACATACTTTTAGCAATACAAGTGTCACAAGAATCCTCTGAACCAGTGCTCGTCACGGTCGTATTAGTTGGGAGATCTGTTGAATGAATCAAGATTTACTTCATAATATCAGTAAAATTCTTACAAAACAGGGAAAGTGAAAGTGTTAGAAATGAGTCATAGCAGCCCCCCCCTCTCCCCAACCCATTACGCTCAACGGCACTTGTACTCATAACAATTAAATTGACAATTTCCTTCATAACATATACTAAAACTGTATCTTTTCTTTAAAAGAAAGCGATTATTCAGGTTTTCTTAGATAAACAGCTGTGATACTTAAGCGGTGACCAAAAAAAAAAAGTTTGAAAAAGGGCATACCTCTTAAAACGGTGATTCTTGCTTCGTTGTTAGGGTCAAAAAAGCTGTGACCGTATCTATTCCAAGCTGTCACTGTAACTTCATAAGTGAAACAGCAGTTAAGATTTAGATGAAATCGGGTTTTTGTTGTATTGAGGTTTCGCCATTTCCCTTGAGTGCTGTTGTTTGTCGCAATTTCACGGTACCACAAGGTAAACAAAGTTACGTCATCTCCGCCGACGTCCTGGGGGTAATCCCATGTGACGTTGTAATAACTATGATTAATTTTGACATTTTCAAAGTGAAGACTTGGTGAACCTGGGAACCCTGCATAGCAAAGAGAAACAAACGTTCCGTTTAGTTGTTGTTCTCAGGTCCCGTGCAAACGCTCACGACGTTGTTAGGCCGAAAATAACCGTCATTGTTGGGTTTAACTCGATGGGTGCGTGTCAATATCTTGATGGAAGTTGCCGCAAGTCGTTGGATTTTGTTGTGTAAACTGCCAGCAAGACACTGTTCAAATGCACACAGCCTGTTGTCCCAACAATTGTTGGATATTGTTGGTCAACAATGTTCGCGAGCCTATACTCAGACCTTACGAGGGCCATTATGATTACAATCGTGTGTAACCGGCTTTAAGAGTGTACAGTGAATGGTAAATGAAAATATATGGCCCACTGTTCTGGCCAATGCTTTTTTTAATTGCATTTACTATATCTGTTGCTAACTGTCACATCAAATCAAATAAGACTAAATTCTCTGAAATATTTCTTTGGACTGGTGTTTTGAGCTTTATGGATCAGGGACGGCTGGTGGGATGTGGGGGAAGGGGCACGCCTAAAAAAATTACATTTGATGGGGGCTGCCCAAAAAAACATGAAAGGAAAGGGGGCGGAGGGCTTGAGCGAAATTCTGAGATAATAAGGTAGATAAATAGTTTGGTTAACTTATTTTGGAGGGAGATCATTCCCAAAAATTCTTTTAGGGGGTGTTACGTGACTAAAACTGGTAGGGGGGGGGGGGTCATACAATTTGGAAATGACCCCCCACCCTCCCCCCTCCCCCCTCCCCATTTCATATAAATGAACAGTCCCTTATGGAAAAACCAAAACAGGCCCGTTCTTGTCAAAGACATCACTCATAACCACGGTAACAAAACCAACTCATTTTTTCAATAAATAGCAAGCTTTGTTGGCACAAAGGATCACACAATGCTTACCCTTCTGGAGCGTTTTCACATGCTTTACCGCTGAAGCATTGCTTCGTCCAGCTACGTTAGTTGCGAACAGCCACAAACTGTAATTGGTTCCCGCAGTCAGGTTTCTTACAATAAAATAATTACTTTGTTTGCTAAAGTGTATTTCATTCCATATGTTTGGCCCTGCAGATTCTTTTCTTATGCGCATAACGTGCCCGGTGATCGGCGTGTTTTGTTTAGAGGACGGCATTTTCCACGTAACTTTAAGGGCGTTGTGATTAACTCGAACATTTGTGATTACTGGGGGGGTTGGTGGACCTGCAGACAAAAGTATGTGGAAACGTTTGTACGTTTCGTAGTCATGCATATAATAATCATGAAAAATTATCGTAAAGAGCAAACAGCATGTTATCCAACAGAAAGCTATAGTTTGTACGTGCTTTCGCATTAATAATTACGGAAATCTTTAGCGCCGTTCATTTTTCCACTACAAAGAGTGGCAAGCTAACGATTCTCACAGTGATCGAAGTATTTTAAGGTCATATGATCTGATGTCTAACAGGAGATCTCTCGCTGAGGGTATTATTGGAAACAGTCTGGGCAAGGAGAATGCAGGATGGTCGAGTGGTCTTAAGGGCGCTGGATTTCAATACGGTTACCCGTGTTCAAATCCCGCTCTGACTACTAGCTGGTGTTGTTCTGGGTAAGTGCCTGGTTCAACTCATCCTTGTAAATAGCCAATCGTCTTGCCTCCCGCCAATTGGAATTCTTATCATGTTACGTTTATTTGAATTATTTGTGTCATGTATTTGCTCGGCCCCACTAGCCTTTGTGCTAGATAAAGTGCCGAGGGTAAATAAAGGTCTTACTTATTTATAAACTCAAAAATGAAAAATGGAGAGTCGGTAGTTTTGATCTCGGAAATCACCCGATCAACAGGAAAATGTTGAAAATGCTTGTTAAATGCTTGTTATCACCGTCCTTATCAATTTTGAAGTTTGCAGCACAAATTTTATTGTATGTTTCTCGTGTAATGTTTTTTGTTACATCAAAAATAGTAAAGGAGGCATACTTACGTATTGGTTTTAGAATGAACATTTTTCTGTCTTCACCAATTGTATTGCGAGCTATGCAAGTGTAGTTTGTAAAATGAAAATCCAGCGATGGAGTTATAGTTAAAATGCCAGTATTATCAGCTGTTTCACCATAAAGCCTTTTCTCATCAGCGCGTGTCCATGAAAACATTGCGGGAGGAAACCCCTCCGCGGAGCAGTTTAGTGTGGTTGGATGCCCTTTCCACGACAGCACGGTCTGTGTATCCGAGGGAAAGTAGATAGAAGGAGCATCTGCAATAGAGCGGTTTTCATTTGAGTGTCGAAAAGTAATTGGTTTTGCACTTTCTACACGATGCGATTGGCTTAAAAGATTCGCGCCACCTTTTCATCCAATCAGAAGTAAAACCAAAGCCAATTGTGACGCGCTCGCGTGCATTTTCCCGCGCTTTGCGTCAGCCACATGTAATTACTTCGAGTTTTGATTGGTTCAATGTATTGTCTGTGTCCTATGTGATTGGCTAGAGTAATTACTTTGGTTTTGGTTTTACGACACTCAAACGAAAACCACTCTAAGAGAAGAACAAAGTTATCAATAGCTAACGGCAGACCTTGAAAATTACTGGTTACAATTACATTGGGCAGTGAGGTGAAGCCGTTGGCCTTGTCTCATTTACCTCCACACTTAAAACCGGAGGGAGACGTAAAAGAACCCACACACCGATCGAACAGACTAGGGAGCGTAGTTCCTAGTGCTGTGATCTGCGTTTACAAAATCAGGGTTGGGTGGAGGCTGGGCGATGGACTGACTACCTGACCCCAAGAGCGGCTGTTGGGTCACAGAAACCTCCTAGGGAAAAAAATCCCTTGGGAGCCCCTATGTACCACTTGGCAGGGAAAGGAGTGCACGTACTGGTTACAATGGGTTATTAGATAATCTTTTTTAAATAGAATGCTGTAGGTTTTGGGCAAAAGCTGCTCTTACTCCCGTGGGGGTAAAAAATACTACCATATGGCCTGAGCCATTCTAACTTAAGTAACTGGTGAGCCTTTGCCAAAACCGGGCCTGTTCATTTCAAAGAAAACGAGATAAGCTTGGGCATGTGTAAACCTAGTCTTTACCTTACAAAATCCCAACCTAAAACGGTAGACTAATTGCCAGTCATTCAGCACCTTAATTAAATTATCGTACAGCCCGAATAGTTAATCTCTTCTTTAGATCTACCATGCCATTTTAAAGTTAAAATTGCTTTGATTCATGACCATACTTAACAAACAGTGATTAGCGATTCTTATCATTCAGATTGATTATAATAGCGAGAAAAGATACTCACACTGTACTTTTATGTGAACTTCTAAACTGCTGACATTACCAAGTGGATATTCTGCGCAACATACATAAGCCCCTTCGTCCGATCTGGACAGTTTCTTGACTTTCAAAAAATAGCCTTGCGTCTTGTGTGGAATAACATTTCCATCCCTCATCCATCTCAATTTGCTTGGTTTTCCTTCAACGTCGTCACAAGCGAGAAGGAGCATTTCCCCTTCTTTGTAAATTCCTTTCTCGTTCTCGTATCCAGTTATCTTCGGACGCCCTGTCAATACAAAAAGTTTTTCCAACAACAAATCAGCCAGTTGAGCGACTGACGGACTGATTCACATAACGTCTATGTTTTTTTGTTAATCGAAGTTCGAGTTTAGCTTAAATAGAAAGTCGATATCGAAACAGTGGGTTAATACAGTCACGTGCCATTTGGGCGCCAAACAATGCGCGGAAAACTGATAGCGATGTTCATTCGTTCTTTTAGTATGTGACCAGGGTCCAAGGGTTCTCCTCAACTCTTCAGTGCTATCGTCATCATCAACGTCATCATGAATTACCATTTTACTTGATTTTCATAATTGATTGAAGTTCGCTTCAATTTTCTAGAAAAGCAATGTTTTAAGCTGCGTGCACGGTTGTCCATTGTGTCAGCATTGTTTCTAGTCAGGAGCTCCTGGTCTAGTTCAAATTCATTTTATCGGTGGTTCAATCTAAACAAATAACATCTTCAAAGTCTGTTGGTCAGTTCTGTGGTATGCGTGTACTATTTCAACAATGAACTTCCTCTTTTGCGAAAAATTCGAGATTTAGTTTCTGTCGCGCAGAAGAAAAAAGAAACACTGGTGTCATTTGCATGCTTAGTTCTCACACCAGGCACACGCAGGTTCAAAGGAAAGATGCAAGACCTGTAATTGAAAGTACTGGTAATGAAAACCTCTGGCAAGTACCCTACTAATTTGAAAAGATAAACAACACAAGAAGAGTTTTTGTGATATACCGTAAACATCAAGGGAGACTTCACTTTTCAGGGGACGCTTTTCGTGTGCAAACTCAACTTTCAACTGATATTCCCCTTCGTCTTTGAAGGTAACGTTCGAAAGTTTGAACGTGTAACTGCAGATTAGATTATCGTGCCCCTTTTTTCTGCTTTTCACTGATAGACGATTGGTATACTCTGCGATTGTTTTTTCAACATTTTTCTCAACCTTCCAAAGTACTAGGGGCTGAGACGCTTGCGTTGAGTTTCGACTCAATTGCACGGTTTCAATGTCTTCGTTATCAACGTCAGTGAGACGGAGTTCCCATCTGAGTACGATTTCTTGACCCTCTAAAGCAACCTTGATGTCAGGAACGAGAAGAAATTTGGATAGGACGGCTTTCTGTGAATCAGAAAATATACATGAACAACCGCGTTATTCATTGGTTTCAAATGGTGGCTTTTACAATTATGTATCACGATTTATTATCCAACTCCTCTTAGTATTGTTCAAATAACGTGCGAAACGAGTATGACTGGGGCGTAGCAGTAATACGCTTATTTGTATGGCAAAAATCTAGTTGGTAGTTTATTAGCACCGTAAAAAAAGTTAACCAATGGGTACGCGCTCGCCTCATTTTACTCTTTTTCGTAGTTTTCTTTGTTACTAATCATAAGTTGGACGATAAATCTCTTGTTAGCTGCTTCGGTGTAAGGTATCTCTTCATGATTCACTCGTTGTTTGTATTTTGATTCGCCGGCCTCGCTGGCTTAGCATTTCGAAATGCAGTACAGCTCGTATAAAACACACTTCGATACTACACACGAAGACCTCTAACAAGACACATAAATGAGTTTTTACAGTACTTTGACGAGAGTGGATCGCGATGTTACAACCGCTTCCTATTGGACCTGCCATAATACAGTTAACGAGTGAAGGCCATCCACCGATGTGAAGACTTCACCCTGATACACTGCTCAGTACCCGGTCGGTGCCACGGCAGTCTGTTGAGGGAGCAGCCTCGGGTCCAAACAATGGAGATCACACCAATGTTTTCCTTCACTGACTAACACCCGTCGCAAAGTCTCAATACACCAATCACAAAAAGCCAAGGTGGTATCTACAGCCTCGGCTTTGAAGGAGGTCGACACAACTGCCTTATGAAGACGTGAAGCGAGCGGTGGAAACGACGCGATTCACATAAAGCGATACAAAAACGATATGATGAAACAAAAAATGTTTATTGATGTGTTTTCATTTTGAGTGGTAAACAAACGTGATGGCACGGTTTCACTAAGGAATTGCTCGTTTACGGGACTAAGAAGTCCTCCTCTGAATTCATTATCGTGGCGAGAAACAAATACTTTTCAATCAATGGCGGATCTGTGGATTTGGTCTGAAAATCCGTTATACCGTTGTTTTATCCAGTGGGTACAGTTTTATGATCAAATGGAATTGGTCTGAAAATTCGATTGTTGTAACACAGAACAATGTGCCCCTGGACTGAATGTGTTTACAAAATATTGAGGTAATATGACCTACCTTTTCCGCTACGTCCGCTACGAATCAATTTTTGGATCTAACAAACACTGCATAACTAATGGTGCTTAACAGAATAGCTCAGACTGGTTCGAAATGTTAACTTTTACCTGGTAAAATGCTTTTCAAACTAGTGTCGTAAAACCAAAACCGGAGCGATTTCTCTGACAAACCACAGGAGACGCAAGCAGCGCAATGAGCCAAGCGCGGGAAAACGCGCGCGTGCCTCTCATTACTGAAAAAGTGGCGCGAGTTATCTCAACCAATAACAGATCGATGTAAAGCAAAACCAAAGCAAACGCGGATTACATTCGACACTCAGTTCATAAAGCCGCTCTGACATGGATCTTCGCCATTACCAATACCATTTGAAGATGATACCACGGACGGAACAATCTCAGTCCCCCCCTCCCAACGTCATCCCCACCCCCCTTCCCCCAAACTGACGGATACAATTTTCATTGCAATTTGCAATACGGAATATTACGTCATTGGCGTTCTCTAAACAATTCAATAGTGATCCAACTTTTACCTCAACGATTAACGTTATCTTAGAATCTTTGGTTTGTCCAAACCCACCAATACCAAGTTGACATCCATATGTCTTGTTATCGGATAGCATTATGTTGCTCAAGGTAAAAGCAGCATATCTGGAAATGTCTCCTGCCCAACGTATGCGCCCAATGAGGTCTGGATGAGTTTTCGCCAGGTCAGGGTTTTGAACCGCTCCTTTATTTCGAGTTACTGTCATAAAATATGTACTTGTGTAGCCTTTTTCCCAAACACCGAAGACAATTTCTCGTAAATTTTCAATCGAACCAAGCTGATAGTCCCATATAAAGGTGAAGCTTGACCCTTCTTTAACCCTTGCGATCGATTGCCTCGCCGTGATGGAGACTTGAGCATGCACTGTAACGTGTAATAGAAACGGAATTTGCATTAAAACTTTTGTTGCACGGGAAGCTAAAGATGATATGCTATACTATAGCTGCTAATGACCTTCGCCTCTCAAAAGCTAAAGATACTGCCCAAACGTTTGGGAGGGGGCGATGGAGGGAAAGGGACAACTCCTCTCCATCCGCACCTCCGCCCCACCCCCTCCCCCCTCTCCACCCAAAAACACACTTAGTGAATATCAGTATAATTCTTGTTGGGTGATTTATGACCGGTGCAAATCCGGTTTGTCTTGGTTGTGTCACTAAACATGAAGATAAAGAACTAAATGTAGAGTATTGTTAATCTCACTTTACAGGAATAAAGTGCTGTTTAGTGTTGACCCTCTTTCACGTCTGTTGGGTGCGAAGTGTTATAACCGCTTAATCAGGAAGACGAATTCCATGTGCACCTCACCCCGCCCCCCCCCCTCTCTCCTCCCCCCACCACCACCCGACTTCCTTTGTAACTTATTGTAAGGGCTTTAGACAAAACATTGACCCTGCTGTGTCTGTTATTTTACTGAACGATACTTATCATTTAGATCTATTCAAGTCAGAACTACTGGAGTTGAAGTAATTATAAAACGTTGCAGTCGTTTGCATAATTACTGAGTTTCTTCAGATTTCGCTGTTTCATTTCAGAAGTAAGAGTTTTGTGCCATTGTTGTATTTTGACGGTATGTAAACCGAGTCATATTAACGTTGGTGGTGAGCTGTGGTTGACTCCTGTTATAGTGTGTACACTTGATGTCACGGCGGCCATGTTGGAAGAAAAAAACAACGAGTGGCCATGTTGAGGGAGTAAACCAGTCTTCCGTGAACTAAACTCTATTCCGTTTATGCAAAATCCGTTTTTTTTTTTCAACACTTAAACCAATATGGTCACTGGTCTTGTGAGCGAACACCCTCTAATTCAAATCTTATTGGTCCACGACACATTATTTTTACAGCTGCTCGCTCCACGTGAAATATGCATGTACAAGCAATGTTCAACCGCAATCAAAAGAGAGGGGACAAACAATCAGCGTGACGTTTGACTGGTTCAAGCCTCCGGCTATAAAGAGAAAGAAAGAGAATGCCCGCTGTAAAACCTACCTCGTGTTAATAAATAAACTTATTTACCCATCAACGTCTCAAGGACGTGACATGGAACTGATTTTAGGGAAAGAGGATATTTTATTAGGAGAGGCTATAACACTCTCTTAAACTATAAACACGGAACCATTTAACATTTTTAGTGTCATGACGTCACCCTACTTTGACAGCTCTTCTTTCACTTCCGACACAGACACAAGCGTCACACATACAGTCAAGCATTTCCCTGTACAAAAGATGCACATGTATTTCTTGGGAACAAGAAAATATTTCTGAACCTGAAGAAAGTCATGAGGTTTGGTGGAAACCCTTAAAAGAAGACGTAAGTGTCCCTGAAGGGTGACCATCAGACATTCAATATGATGTGCTAGGTTTCAAGCAGAATGTCGTACTGGAATGTCATCTGTTGTCCCTTATCTAGGACCTTCTGTCGAACGCTAATCAAGACAATCCATCTTAGCTTCATTCTGTTTCACTTACAGCATTTTCTGGAACTGAATGACATCTTCTTTACTGATTCAGCCTAAAACGTGCGATCGCCTTAGATTGTATTTATTAAAACAGCACAAAATAAGAGATACAATGATATGCCAAAGCCAGAGGCTTACATGAGATTCGGAAGTATATCTTATACTGGTTCGTTGTGTTAGTGGAATTGTCCGTTCATCCCGCTGCCGGCATGTGTATAAACAGCGAGGATGCAGTGAAGATGGCAAATGCCCTATCTTAATTATCATGAGCTATAAGCCATCAACAGAGCATTGTGAGTACGAATCCGTTCGTCACTGTCCGGTGCGTTATGTTGGTTGAGTGACAAAGTGCGGCTTTCATTACAGGGCGTATTCTTGGAGAGGCAGGAAGACAGAAGGCGAGTCTAAATATCGCTGTTTATGCTAATGTTCATCGTTTCTTTTAGTTTCGTTTCATGTGCCAGCCCTCATTCCTGAAAAGGGCGCCTGTTTAGTTACTGAGAACTTCCTTTACCTTGTGTCCGATTCCTTTTTTGGCAATATGATTAAGTTTGTACAATATTAATTATAATTCTGTTTCATGTACATACAAATTTTCAAGACGATTGTCAGTGTCTAGGAAGTCAGGAACCTTCACTTTGCAGTTGCTCTTTCTTCGTAATTCTGCACGGCCAAGTAAAATAATTTAAATTAGTAAATTTGTCTTAAATGCGATGCAACGCCGTTGCGACAGTAAGTGGGCTGATTTTCCCCCATACACTTTTATTATTTTGAATGGATGCTCTTTAAGCAAAGTGCATTTAGCCTTACGTTCCTTACGGACTGCCTCATGGGAGAAGCACTGTTACAAACAACTGATGCTCTGAAGGGCTGTTTCTGTGTTTGATTGGTTGGCTTCACCTTTCCCATAGGATCTGATGTACAGGATGCATACTAAACAGTGCCTTTGTTTGAATAATATTGAGTAAGGCAAGAAGTCGCGCCAAATAAGCTTTCTGTGCCTCGTTGTATAATTAATTAGTTCCAGTTTACTATTTTCCAGTTTACTATATATATATATATTACAAAGACACGGCACCGAAGCCAGCTGACTGAACTGCTTCCTCCTTGAAGCTGAGGTATCAGTGGATCATCGCGTTTTTAAAAATTATATTGCTCGCTTAACTAAGCTACAGAAAACGAAAGATGCTTTAAGCACAAGGACTTACCTGTTAAAAGTTCTTGCCCAATAAACAAGACTAGCAAGTCTAACAGCCCGCGTTGATCAATCACCATTGTCCTTTTTAGCCTCTAGTTCGATAGCTTAAAACTCAGTGAATAACCATACGAAAGCAAAAGAATAAGCTACTTCCAAGAAAATCGATATTTTCACTTTCTAAGAAAAGTCTGTTCCTAGAAGGAAACCGGAAGCCGTCACAAATCGATTCGAAATCACAGTACACGTGGCCCGCAATAACAATTTATTATAACATAACAAAAGTAAATCGCGCGCTCTGATTGGTCAGTTAGCCACTACCATTTGCCCGTGGGTGCACGCCAAGCAACTGAGCTAGCGCGATAAAATTTAGGCAAATTCAACAAATCTCCTCTCCTGACGGTAAAATACACCGATGAAATGCACAGATGAAAAGTGGAAGTTGAAGAAAATACTAAGCTGCCGTTTTGAAGGAAAAAAGACAAAAGATCAAGCGACAAATTTGCCCTGGATGAATTAATCACTGTTTTCCTCGCGGCTAGAATCGGCTGAAGGAAAATCGAGCGAGCGAAGATTTAAGGTACATTTTGTGTGTTTCTTATAGAAGAGAAAGTCTGTTTGAAATGTAAATTTATCAATTAGCATTGTGTTATTGACTTTTTGGTCAAGCTGATGCAAATTCAAGCAAATATTTTAGGAAACACGCTCAAATTCGAGACAGCTTTGTTGTGAAGTTTTCGTCGCATCGATTAACAATTTTAGTTGAGTTTAAACGGGCACATTACGCTGGAATAAGCGAATTTCATTTCAGTACAGAAACATTTGGTTTTCAAATAAATTTTTCAAAAAACAACTTCTGTGTGTATTATTTTGTTCCTCAGTGTTCATTCACAACAGTCATTCAGAGAACGGTCGAAAAACAACAGCTTCAGCGCCCGCTGTGTGTCGGTGAATTTCAGTTGCAACTTTGACTTTCATAGCTGGATTTCCCCAGACAGATTTCGATACAAAGCTAGTTGATTTCTTTTTAAAATTAGTGTTACCTGTTATTCTAAAGGAATTACAGTCAAATTTTCTCATTTCTACGTTACGTTTATTCCAATAATTGTCACATAAATAAGCTTGATAATTATTTCATTTATTTAGTTTTAGCTTATTTTTTAGAGTCGTTTTAGTCAGGTGTTTATAGTTGCAGCTATAGTTTTCCCTCAGAGTTTTTTACCCTAATATTAAGAGCAAGTTGACAGATGCCATTCAGAATAACAACAAAAAACGTTTTGCAATTTACCTGAAGACGGAGAACGGTTGATTCAGCGAAAGAAAAACTCAAAGGCATTTGTTTACGCGCGGGCAGATGGCAGCATACTTGAACTCGTACCGATGACTCAACCGAAGGCAAATGGAAAATAATGTTTTTCTCTTTTCATTATGTTATAAAAGAAATGGTAAACGTCGCAGCTGTGCAACCATGGAGTTATGGATGCACTTGGGAGGTTTGCTAAGCACTCAAGAAGCTAGAGTCGCACTCGGCTATCGCCTCGTGCGACTCTTACGCTTCTTTCGTGCTTAGCAACCTCCCGCGTGCATCCATAACTCCATGGTTGCACGCTGCACGTTTACCATTTCTTAAGTAGTAATAATAATATAATAACAATAATGTAGCTCAGAAAGCGGTGAATTTAAGCGATTTGACGGCTTTTTCTTTAGACGTTTAACTGAGCTTATATTAGAGAGACACGAGTCTCTCATTGTACACAACGCCGGTCACACAGTCTGTGTGGGCTTCCCTGCTTGAAATCGATATTTCTTAGACGGTAACCTGAATAATGATCTTTTTTCAGAATCGTGGCAGCAAAAGCTACATCTTCTCTGCGTTTATTGGTCAGCGCGCAGTGTATTAACTCTCTTGGTTGTCGTTACATTTGTCTTGATCCTTTCCTGCTCTCGCCAGAAAAGGACACAATTTAGAACCGAGCAACGACTGCAACCCGGCCACCAGCATATTATAATCCATCAAACACTTTCGCCCGCACGCGATTGGTTTAAACGCCTCACGTGACTGAATACACCCCAGCTAAACTGCAAATATATATATAAAATATATATATACAGTACCACAAGTGGAGAGTAAAACAATATGTTTTTCGTCTCTCACCTATATATAAATATATAGTATATAATATATAAATATCGTATGGTCCGAAATTGTAGGACCACACTCATCAGGCAACTTCAATGATTGACTGTTAAAATTAAAAGCTGGCAGTAAATATAGGGATGCGTTAAGAGATAGTATCTAGGTAACAGATGGATTGTCTCTTAACGCATCCCTATATTTACTACCAGCTTTTAATTTTAACGGTCAATCGTTGAAGTTGCCTGATGAGTGTGGTCCTACAATTTCGGACCATACGAAACAGCACTGTCGCAATAAACGATCAATGATTACTCCTGAAGCCTGAACTCCTGTGATTGTTAATAATTATTAATAGTCAATGCTTTTCAATTAAATGAATTGAGCGCTCTACGAAATACGTTCTACCCAGAATACAAGTATATATATATATATATATATATATAATATATGTATATATATATACACCCGTTTTCAAAAAGGTTTTCATATAGAGAGATATATAGATAGATATATACTTTTGTTTTCTTGCACGTGCGCCCGTGTGCATTTACACTTGTTATTGTCTAACTTGTGAAAAAACTTGGTTCAACAATAATTTTTCTTTTCGTCAGGTTCTTTGTTGCAATTTGTCAATTAAAACAAATAATGCACGAATATTGTCTGCAATTCTCTTGATTTGCATTCTCTTGAAAATTAAAGAATGAGGAATTCGGTCACTTGTAGGTCATATAATTGTTGTCGTTACAGGATAAGGGGAAAAACATCAAAGATTTTCATTTTTAAAACAACGCAGATGAAATGAAAAAAATGTGTTTTCGAAACCGCTGAGAAGGAAGATGTGACGGTGGATGTCCATATTGGATATGTGGGAAGGAGCAACAATATTATAGCAGTTGATTAAAACGGACGAAGACGTTGACTAGGATCATAGAAGCAGACTTTATCATAACCATGATGAGCTGGTCATGTATCTTAATGTCTCACCTTTTTTCGTGTAAAATCATGGCCTGTAAGGCAACGTCTCATTGAAGACAGAATAAACTCTCGGCCACAAATGCTTTCAAGTTAGTTTACAGTTTCTCTTACGCACGCCCCTGGACAGCGCATTTTTTAATACACTCCATCAATAAAAATGCTGCGTCACTTGCTACAGATGCCATGGCATTTGGCCTACCAATTCGGTGACGTCCTATAACTCGCGGATCGGCTGCTTCGCGGGATGTTTTCCTCATTCCCAAAATCAGCCGTATAATTCTCCATTGCAAATTTGTATCGCAGGGTGCATGCATTTTTCTAAAAACCCAACGAAGAAAAAATTTATCGTTGAACCGAGTATTTCACAAGTTGGACAATAACAAGTGAAAAATGCACACGGGCGCACGTGCAAGAAAACAAATATATATATATATATATATACACCCGTTTTCAAAAAGGTTTTCATAAAGAGAGATATATAGATAGATATATACTTTTGTACTACATACACTAAAAAATTCTAAAAAGATAAAAATATTTTATAAAAAGACGTTTCGGTCAGTGACCTTCATCAGTTGCAGTGAAAGTGAACAATAAATTACAATTTCCTTAAATAAGTTTACAGCATAAAAGATGACAAAACATTACAAAGATGATTACATAACAAGGCGTGATAACACATATTAGCAAAAAAATTGACAAGTGATGAACAATCGGTAATTACTACGCGTGAAACTATAACAATACGGTATAAACCTACGAGAAAAACAAAATGAAAGATAGAATAAACGAATACAAGCATACAGATGAAATGAAAATAAAGAAGAAAAGAAAAAGCTGTCGAGTCCACTGAAAGTGTCAAGGAACCAGCGTTAAAAATAAAAGGGCGAGAGTTATAACAAAATTCCCAATCAAAGCCCCTGAAACCATGCCGCGACAGGGCACAAAAGGCGCCCCGAACTGGGCCCTTAAACAACAACATTGTAATAAATTCCCAGATGGGAGCCCCCTAGATTACCTAGCGCTAACAACTAACCGGATCCAAGACTGGGACCTTCGATAACCGCCCAATTTTACGAGTTGTCTCTACGTTAATTGTAGAAAACATACCTTTCTGCAATAATCCAGCTGAGTTAACTGACTTGGAAACATACTTTGTGTGAACACAAACTTCGCAATTGATCACTTTGTCTCGGCGTTTGGGTCGAAAGAGCGGTTATTTTCAGCGTTGATTCAAATATTCCAAGGCATTTGAAGTGTTAAATGCAAGAGGTAAACTGAACATTGTTTTTTTTTAAGTTGTGAAAGAAAATGCTGGACTACATTATAAATCAAAGTTGCGACGATAAACGTGTTGTGGACGTTGTTCATGTTGGACAAGCTCAAAGGTACGGAAAATTGATTGAACTGAAGACACCTTGAATACACCAAGACCACGCCATTGCTTAGACATGAAATCTGAGTACAACTCAGGCATGATAGAATGAGAAGGACTTAAATCATTTACAAAGCTTTTTTTATCAATATAAACACTCTGTACATCTAACAATAATCATGCAACGGTTTAGTCTGGTGTCAAATTGAGGAGCAATTGTATTCATGTTCAAGTGTGATGTTATAATGTTGAAGTTGCTACATTGATAATTGGCTGTAGAACAATAATATCATTGTATTTTACTAGACACCATCAAGGCAATTTTTAAGATTGTAACTTCAAAGACAGTTAAATTGAGCCCAGAGAGTTTTGTTAAGGTGATCACTGGTCACTATTATGTATCGGTCAAATCGAAGCTTCAAAATCCACCCCCCCCCCCCCCCTGGGCAACCCCCCGGGCATTTGACTTTTTTGAAAATTATTGTTCAAATTCCCCCCTACCCGGGCCAAAATGCCGTTCAAATGCCCCACACTAGGGTCCATTCAGGTGATTAAATGCCCCCACTCTGGGGACATTTCATAGGCACATAAATGAGAGAAGGACGGCAGAAACGCCTTCAGTTGTCGAACAAAATCTTTATAAATACAGCAAGTAATTCGCATTCAATATAACAAAAACTGAGAAACACTGTTAGCGTATTTACTACAAACAAAATTCTTGTGCAAAGCGGAGGAAATCGCTGCTACAAGGTCACTGAATGCTCAGCTTTTCTTCGTGTGTCATGCAACACAGAAAACGTTCTATAAAAAAATCCCACCTACTACATCATGACCATTTCACTGACATGAATCATCGCTCACCTTATACATGCGGCAGGTCAAAGTAATATTGACCTCTGTTGAGCTTCTTATTGTTGCATTGAATCGCCGGTAATAGGTATTGTATTTCATGGTAAACACAACTTTTATACATTCATATATTCAAAACCTGAATCCAATATTAAAAATATTAAAATTTAAATATCTTCAATACGGCACAAAGCTTGTTTAAGCCCTTTCCTCGTAACTAATTGGCCACAAAGGCAAAAAATTATCTTTTCCACAAAAATCCTCCAACACCGCATCCCCCATGATAGCTCGCCACGCCAGAGATTTCACATGAAATCGAGGGTGCAGTTCAAATTCCCTACCCCTAACGCATGGGGATCAAATTCCCCACCCCCTGGAAGACTATGATAATCAAATTCCCTCCTCCCCGGGACGGCAAAGCTGTCAAATGCCCGCGGTTTGCCCGGGGGGGGGGGATGTTGATGCTTCGATTTGACCGATACATTACAGACACTGGTACTGACTTTATTCTAGTCAATGCCAATGCCTGTAATCAAGAGGCTTCGTTGGTCTGTGAAGT
>OZ037992.1:3836516-3971516 GCA_964035705.1 Porites rus
GTAGTCTAAAACTGTGGTTATCATCTCATTAAAATGTTTTGTTCTCTGGGAAACTTTTGTAAATTTGGAAAACGGAACGAAGGATGAAGAATTCAACCATCCTCGTTCCCTGTCAGTTTGAAAAGCAGGATTGCTTATGGTCTGCGATTCCACTAACCACGGAACTCAGGTGTTTGAACTGTGTGGAAAGTTTGTTACAAAGTTTGGAAGTAAGGGTAGTGAGAGAGGAGAGTTCCACTGATGCAGAGGGATATAGTGACACGCATAACTACCCAGTCACCTTAACATGATAACAACTGGTAAATCCATGTTGGAAATTATAGTGTTCAATTTGTAAATACGATTTTGTCAGTGTGATTTTTGAATGCGTGCTAATCTGTTCAATAGCCTGAGGCTCACATTTCTCTACCAAACGGGAGAGGGGGGGATACTCAGCAAAATTTTACACGGGTAGGCTCTGCCCCGAAGTCCAACCTCTTTTAATTTTCCTTTATTTACCATTTTTAACAGACCTTTTGCGTTTATTTTTTGTTGACAAATGGAATCCCTTTCACATACTAGTTTAGAACGCTGCCTTCCTTTTAGTTGCTATGAATGCAACGTCTTTTAAATATGGCACAGCCCGTGTTAGCCCTTTTGGGTCCTTTCACAGACCCCAATGACAGGTATTCCAACCTTTTCATATACTTCAACTAGTAAACCCCTAATGTTTGAGTTACCTGAAGCCTGAAAAAGCCTCCCCGTATAGGCCATCATAAGGAGTACCCCCCCCCCCCCCCCCCACTCTTCCCCACGCCGGAGGGCGTCATCCAGTTTTACGATTAAATTTTCCTTTTATTTTCTCAAAACAGCAACATGTTATTACCAGGCGATACCTTAAGTGAATTACTTTTTGTCTCATAATAAGCAATTTGCTATGAAGGAAATGAAAGCGAGACTCTAGAGAAAAGCAAGATTTCGATGCCCTTGCTTCTCGCCTCTAGCCTGCGAACACAGAAGTATTGCTTCTCTCCATCCGGGTGGAGAGAAGCGTCGACCGCAAATTTGTCATCTTTTGTCCGTGTGTCGGCAGGCTATCTCGCCTCAGGTTCCTACGCCATGACAAAACTAAAGAAGGAAAGCAGTTTACTTGGATGCTAAGTAGGCTTCTCATGCGAGTTTGATTTGGAGGTAAATAGGGGCCATGGGGCACGTGAAGCTCTCTCTCTCTCTCCAATCCTCTTCAACTCACTTTTCTCACCGTCTCTTTGCCCTAGCCCCTCAGAGAACCTGTTCACAGAGTATCAACTTATTTCTGGCTCTCGACGTTTAAGAAAAGTAGGGAGCAAACAGAATACAAAAACACTTGGAATGTGGGTTTTGAAGCTGATCACGCGGTTTTAAGGCAATCACGTAGATGACTGCTAGTCACGAAACTTTAACTTGATTTTAACTGTTAGTGGTCACGCCCTGAAAATAAGCGTTCGAGAGACTTGCCGAGTTACCTTCGGTTTGTAATGACCACAGCTGAAGGCGAAAGGAAAAGGTATTAAAAATATTATCTCAAGATATAACCATTTTCAACAGCTAGGGTAGTTTTAGTAGCAATATTAGTAAAACTGCTTATCGATGAGCCACTTAAAACTGAAATGGTCAAACTTTAGATACGATGTCCCTTATTTTAGCTGTTTATTTTTGTTTCACTAATTCAGTTTGCCCTTTTTTCTATTTCCTTTGTTTCAGACTTTCTTTCCCCAGCCGTAGTCGTTTCAATAAACCGAGCATAACTTACCTGAGTAACTCGGCAAGTCTCTCGAACTTAACACGCATTTTCACCACCAAGTTGAGAGTAGAAAATATTGACGATCTATCGATGAGCCACTCAAACCTGAAATGACCAAACTTGAGATAAGTTATGCCTTCTGCTCATTTTCGTCTCATTCCTGGTAATACCTCACCGCACAATACAGTATTGTTACAGTTGTAAAATTATACACCAGAAAGGTGATTATGTGGAACTGTATTACAGCTATGATCGACAGTTAATCAGGTCAGTAAATCTAATATCCTTTACAGAAGGTGGAGTCTGAAGCTAGAGACTACAGTTCGTGTCGCGATTTTTAAGTCGGGTCACGGTCATCTTTGCTTTTCACAAAAAAACTAGTGAGCGATCATTTTCAATTCTTCGATTTTCTCCTCAGGCAATACAAGCTGTTTTTAATTGATATATTCGCAAGTGGCAAGTTATTCTGCAAACGAATGGAGAAAATATACAACTACACCACACTGAGGCTTTTGTCGAGTTGAGAAAAATATTTCTCCAATCATTTAAGAAGAAATCCACACTCAAACTGTTTAATGCTGTGCTACAATCGGTGACAAAATTGTTGAGACATTGTACTCAAATAGGGTAACTTCAGAGAACAAAGTAATCTAGCCCCCTCCCCCCTCCCCTCCATTCAAAGTTGGCGAGGAGTGTTTGTTGTTTTATATAGGTAGCTCGAACAGCGGCACAACATTGCATTGGGGAAGAAAAGCTATATTATTTCCCCCTTTTGATGCCTGTAAAACGTAAAAAAGTCAAGTTTAGGGCAAAGTGTCTCAACTCATTTTGTCGCCGATTGTCGCTAGCTTTGACTTTTTGACTTGGTAAGAACATAGGAAGCCACCCAAGAATTTTTTGCTCGCGATCCAATGAATGGAGTTTGCACGGCTTTAAACTAGAGTGGGGAAATGTATTCAAATGTATGTTTATTACGATCGAACAATTTGAAAACAGACTAGCCAGAAAATGAACCAATTAGAGCCAAGGAATTAACCAAAACTATCCCCTATAAAATTTGGGCCAATCATGTTGCAGGTTTTTTTTCGCAATGATCGGCAATGACAAAACAGGTCGGAGTTGAAATCTAGTACGTAGGCAGAAGCTGCGGGCGAGAACGTCTTCTTTTTCGTACCCGTTACTCTGTTCGTGAGGTAAGATCTTGTGACCCTTTGTCTCTTTTCTTCCGCTTAATTTCCCATCATGTCGTCCTAGCCTTGTCGTTTTCTCTCCTACGCAAGGCAAATTCTAAAGATTAGCGACGACGGGAGTCCCTGTTCAAAGTTAATCCACCATAATACACACCTTAGTATTCAGAACGCAGCTTTCTGTATGAGTTACTTTTTGATCTCCCCGAACGAACAGGTGCACACAACTGACAGGAAAACATTCTTTTGTGGAGATTATACATTGACGATAAATTATCTTCATTGACGAATTTTCTATTGCACAACTATTGTTATACTAATGCTCTCGTGAACGAAGCCAGTTGAAAACCGTTTCAGTTACAATTGTTCATCGCCTCTCGTTTTTGGCAAGACAAGCTGCGTATCTTTCCTTCTTCTTTTTCTGTGGAAATTTCTAGGATAAGCAACAAGTACTTTCCCGTTATCCTAGTACTAGGGGTATTGCACCACGTGGAAAAGCGTGCGTAGCGAGAGGTCCATTTTGGCTTATCCTCCGCACATACCATAGTGTCGGCATCGTTTTTCGCTCTTGAAGCTATCTCTGAGGATAATGAGAGACCAGTGCTAGTATTCTAGTTTGGATGTTAAAAAAAAAATTGGTCTTTCGATGGTTTTCCTTGTCTGCCCCTCTAAACGATATCCAATCTATCTAGTGATAATCTATTCAATTAATTCTACGCAAAGTTGCAATTACGCAATATCTTATTCATTCGACAGCTCAAAAACGATCTGTCGCCACAAAGAACCCTAGTTTAACTGCAGAAATGTAACAATAGCAGTTTTAATCAATCAAACTGTCGCCAGTAGCCGTTAACAAATCTACTGAATTGAACGTAAAACTGATGCCAGCGAGAGTGTAACCACTTGAACAAAATGAAAGACAAATGAAAGCTTATGATTCAAGAACACATCTAGAATGTATCATCAACGTATTTTGGATATACACCCCATTTTACTTGACTTGCCGGCCTCACGAATTTTATAGCCGAAAAGCTGTTAAGCAAGTGGAGCGTGCTTTTTGGTATTCTAATCTCCAGAGTTCTTGGCCCGTATGTTCAAGTACCTGATATACTAGCTTATTGTCTTGGTGTATTTCATTTTCGTACAGTTTTTTTTTAGCTTATTAGCTACACTGCTTTGTTGCGTTTTTAACATTTATTTGAATCACGATGAACTTGAGCTGCGGCAAATAATCCGTCGATTTTCATTAAAACAGATGCATAGTTCTCGCAACATTTTACCAAATTTCATTTATTTCGTAACTGGGATTTTGAGCGCTTACTGGTATTGGGTCGATTATTTTCCTGCAAAGTCGACGTCTCTTTGGCTGGGAGTATCGATTTACAAATTCCTGCTCACTCGTCTATAATTTAAACATAGCTGCTCGCAGTTTTTCAGGGCTCGGCTCAATGATTTTCAAGTATCAATTCTACCACTCTTCATTACCTGTTACCAGGATAATCACAATAGAACATATAATAATCAATAAAACGTTTACATGTGAAATTTGGAAGTGTAGCTGTTGTTTTCAATCTCTGAAACCGATAACTTCATTTTGTAAGTTACACTTGTAAAAGTTTTATTGAATTTAACCAAGGCAGAAATATTGCACAAGTTACGATCATTTTCTCGACGTTATTGGTTACCATATCAACTCTATAAGTTGCTAAAAACTTTGCACCTTCCTTTGTAGAAAGTGTAAAATGTTCCTAGGAACAGCTCCCCAACAAAATTCAGTTAAAATGTTACAAAAAGTTATTTGTCAGAACTGTGCCTAACAGAGGGCGTTGAACAGTTATTACTGTTACAATAGACAGCCTGCTAACACAATCACTTCCTCCAGTTCCTATACTAAATAGTGAATATTATACACTATACAGGCGAGTGTATGTCAAGTGCACGCGAGGTAGAAATTAGACTTTCTCAAAGCTCATTTCCGGTTTCGCAAATTGGTTTCTGCTGGTTAGGTGGCGACTTCGACGATCGCTTTCGCTCGCTTGGCGAGCGTCCTACGAGCCTATCGCGCTTCCGCAGTCGACTTGTGCCAAGTCTAAGGAGAAATGTGATCCTCACTTTGGCTAGCCTGCGAAAACATCCGTTTCTCCTCGCTCTTCGCCGCTGGGGACGTTTCGCGAGACGGATGTTTTCGCAGGCTACACTTTGGCTCTTGTTACGCTTTGAATTGACACTTAACTTCCCAGTTTCGCCAGGCAACCAGCCAACCTCGTCTCCTGCAGGGCTTTTCCTTAGAAATTGGGATGGGCTCCTAGTTTCTAATGGAAAAGCTCTGGTCAAGAGGTTGGCAAGAGTTCATTGGCAGTTCGTAAGAGCGGTCGCGGTGCTGTGAGGAGTCACCGGAAGCGAAAGGTGCGTTTTCTGTTGGACTGTTAAAGATGATCGCCGAGCCTTAACCGCACCGTAAAGTAATTCGTCAAAGTATTTTTAACTGTGCAAATGCAATAATACCAACTTTACAGGTCGTTCATGTGAAGATTCTGTTGATTTTGCATTTCGGACTTCTACGCCAGTATCCGATTTTGTGTAAAGGAAAATGAACTTTGACGTCTCAAACGTCATAAATATCAAATGAATTTAATAAGTCGGTCTTTTACTTCTTTTTCACTGCTTTGACCTGACATCATCATTATAAAGGGGTGAGAATAAATATTTTGTTACTTCTTTTGAGACAGAAGCGTTCTATCAATCGAAGAAATAAACTTTTCCAGTGTATGCGGTGGCTATTCGCCATTATAGAAACGCCGCACGTCGTGAAGAGAACTAAAGCTGAAATGTGTCCTGCAATTGTTTCAATTGTTTTTGTTTTCTCTCCCTGGTGTCCCTAACAACAGTCCCAGCCAATTCATGACTTTCGGGGACGCTCGGGACGTTAGGCCAGGAGACTATCTAACTGCGGCACGCGTTTGACGCTGACCTAGCTCGACGGCGCGTCTTAAGTCGCGTTAGCACGCAAGCAAAACTCAGTGACACCTTGAATAACAATGATAAATGTTCTGCTTATAACACTACAAACTCTTAAATAAATATGAATTATAACTTAAAGAATATCAATAAGCCCCTTATAGCCTGTCTAAAGACGGTCTGGTATTGAACGACCGACCTCGAAGTAGACGACCTCGTCTATTGTGTAAAGAACAACGCGAGCATCCTTTACTTGGCAGATCAGAGTCAGCAACTCAGAGGTATTTTCTCGCTGTTCATTGGACTTTGGTACATCAGCGTTTGGATCTTTTTCTGGTGGGTACCGTTTGAATTTTCGGTTCATGGTATACAAGCTGTTGAATACGGTAAATTTGCGATTAGTCTGGGCTTAGATAACTTCCCAAGGCCGGTTCTGAATTTTGAGAGAGGGTGTTCATATCCGTCGGGTCCATGACCTGGAAAGGGGAATCAAATGTACTGATCACTAAAATGCAGTAACATCAAAGCCATTTAAACATATATAATTCTTTGGTGAAGAAAGAGTTGAAGAAAGTCGAGCTGAGAAACGGCTTAAGGTCGGGGGAGCGGGGCAGTTATAACTTGAATTTTTGTAAGTACCTATCAAGTATTTTGTAAAGAGACTTAGCTCGGTCTCTCTTGTTATGAGTTTGCTTGTTTCCTTGGTGAAATAAGATGTTTTGATACATTATAAAAGCAAACGAGAGCGTAAAAAAAGAAACGATATTAAGCGCATACTGTCAACAAAAAATATTGTACTTGCGTCTAGTTTGCATTTTGCGTCTGTGGGAAGGAATTATCATTTCATAATATATTTTACTGTGCATTATTTAAGCAATAGACCACACTTTCTATGGTTTCACCGGCGCCGGCGTGATAACCCACTTGAAATGTTGGGAGAACACGAGAAAAGCCTGTAAATCACGAGCCGAACGCGAGTGATTTACGAGCATTTCGAGTGTTCTCCCAACATCCCAAGCGAGTTATCACGCTGGTAAACTCATAGAAAGTGTGATCTATTGCTTTTATAAAATAACTTTAAGTATAAACTATGAGTTTACCGGCACAATAAACCATAGGGTTTTAAGCAATCAGAACGCACGTACTATCTTAGTTATTTTACAAAAAGTGCTACACAGTTGTTTGATGTCTTGTTTATATAGTTAATACATATGTTCGTCACTGTGTAATTGTCAGTTGGCATGTATAACCTCATGTCAATGATAAAGGTACAAGTAGATATTGATAAATGCTTCTTGTTACGATCCTCACACATGATCACGAGGAAACGTTTTAACTGCGAATCAGTACAATGTTGTCATCGTAAAATATCTATGTCGATGAAATTAAGTATTCAACTTGCGAGTGAAATTCTTCGCATCTTCAGTCCACGCATGCGCTCTACGTTTATCAAAAATAAAGCGGAGTTTTCGATCAAGAAAACGTAACATTCGTATTAACAAGGTCTTTTAGTTACTTGAGTGGCACACACAGTATGGGAGCGGCTCTTTTTCGAATAAAAGTCTGTTTGGGTTGGTCCTGGGTTGGGCGACCTCAAAAAGACGAATTGTGAGCAAGTCTATCAATGTTCCAATTGAGAAACGCAGTTCTAGCATGCATCATTCGGGCGGCCCAGAATCCAAACGGTCTTAAGTAACAACCTTTATCTGTAGACGATGAAAAAATTTTGTCTCCAAACAATCTTAATCCATTAAAAGGACAAATCAAATCCGTACAATCGTTCTTGACACGAGACTCATGTTAACAGTCTTAAAAGATCAGTCGCTTACTATTTATATAATCTGAGGTTTTAAAAAACTGTATTGTTTCGTAGCAGTCAGCCGTCGGTTTTCGATCTAAGGTGACAAATCTAGATTTTAAACTAAAATCTCGTAAAAGCAGATTATTTTTCACACTCGACGGCTCGTACTAGGCGCCGATCGCAGAAGACAGAGTTTTAAAAGAGATTTTTCTTATAAGATCGTTAAATCCTAAAGTTAAGACCTCAGTGTGATTCTTTTGTCGAATATAATTTTTATGGTGTCGGTCTGTCAGTGCCCACTCTCAATTGACACTGTTATTATTTTTTTTCTGACTTTCACACCCAAGACAGTTAAAATAAAACGTTGAGAAAAGTATCAGGTCATTTTATAAGTACTCGGTGAGAGTGGTTTTATCTAATTTAATAAAATTTAATCCACAGACGTAAAAGCTAGCTCTGTATTAAATTTCTCCAGAAGTGAATGGGTTTTGGCAGCGAAAACGGCTGGCTGTGAATAAAGGGATTAAGCCTTAAAACTAAAAAGCATCGTAGCGTTAAGTTATAGCTATTTATTTCTGGAAATAGAAGTACCTGAAAACGGTTTCAATGCAAATCGGCTTTTCGAAAGGCTAACAACCCGAACGAAAACATCTTGAGATTTTTTTACTGAGAAATATTGCCAAAAAACTCAGAGCAACATCCAGAAACGTCAGCTCTTCTTTTCGAGAGGTACCAGTGAAAATGACGTTTTGGTACAAGTTTATGTAAAGGTCTAACATAAAATAGGCCTTTTGTAGTAGTTGATCACGTGATCAAAATTCTGTGAACACGAAAAGAGTTAGCTTTTGGAAAATTTTGTTGGCAGGAAGAGCGTATTAAAATGACGTGAACTGTAAATTTTCAGCCGTATATTTCAAAGGAAGTGGTTGCAACGGCCGCAGAAGCGAACTGATTTCGTGATTAAAGAATTTGATCAAGGGCCTCAACTAATGCAAAAGGCCTATATTGGCTAAGTCTTTCATAGTGTATGTCAACCTCCTTTCCAGTCCTAGGCTCTGCTACTACAATAGTTCCCGTATGTACAAGTAGAAAAGGACCCTAAGTTGAGGTTAAAATGATATGTAGCGAGGTCGGCTGTAAGGATTTACTTAAGCGATAGACCACACTTTCTATGGATTTACCGGCGTGATAACCCACGCGGGATGTTGGGAGAACACGAGAAAAGCTTGTAAATCACGAGCCGAAGGCGAGTGATTTACGAGCATTTCGAGTGTTCTCCCAACATCCCCAGTGGGTTATCACGCCGGTAAACCAATAGAAAGTATGGTCTATTGCTTTTATAAAATAACTTTAAGTAAAACTTTAAGTTTACCGGCACAATAAACCATAGGTTCTTAACCAATCAGAAGGCGCGTACTATCTTAGTTAGTTATTTATAAATAATGATAAATAATAGTAATAATGAATAATATTTTTGATTGGCCATCACTGATAAATGGAAGCTAATAAGTATGTTTTCGGCACTAGCTTACAGACTTCAGTTAGTTTCTGGTTATTCATATACTAAGTCAGCTGGCAGCGTAAATTTTACAACAAAAGACGTTGTTTCCCTGGGATCAGTTAAACTACCATGCAGTTACCTTGTGTGCATGTATGTAGGCATACACGCGCGTCATTCACGTCAAAACGACAATCACTGGTGTCCTCTATCGGTAAAAACAAAACGTGCCACTGTGATATTGTATCATAGATTTTACTCAAGAGCTTAGAACAAGTCACGGTATCTGCGGGCGACTGACTGTTTAATTTGTAATCAGTAAAGTATTTTAAGCTACAGAAAAAGAAATGCCTACCGTTTGAATTTTGATCGGGTTTTCGTTTGGTACTTACAAAAAAAAAAACAAAAGGCGGTAAGGTAACCGTTGATCCTGAATGTTCGAGATAGTTCTAACAGCTTCTTAAGTTGTACTGCAATGAAGATAAAGACGCCAATTTAACCTGGTATTGAACGCGAATGTAATATGACTCGTTCCCGGCAACCTTTGAGCACTATCAAGCAGCTATCAAGCAAAGGGAACCTTCTCTATTGTGATTTAGGGAACCGAGCCTTGTGGTACTAAAGAGTTCTGTTATGAAGACCGAACTGAGTATCGTTCAACGTTGATATTTTTCAGCCGAAAGAATCTGACTCATCTCTTGCTTTGTACTTAGGTAACCAGATTCTTAGCAAGCTCCTTTTATCTTCAGGATAAACTGAATCTCAACTTACCGGCTTTGTATAAATTAACATGATTAAAGTAGGTCAGTAATACCGGGCTCGTACTTTAATGCGATGCTTGAGACACTCGATCTAAGCAATTTTCTGGAAAGTTTTAGGTAGTGGAATTTAGAGAGATTATTTCTTCACAGTTTTAATAGAAGCGGACACTAAAAAGGAGAATGAGGAAAATTAATCGATCTATCATTTTAAGACTGAACAACGCTTTGAATTATTTGGCTGATTCAAAAATCAAGCAAGACGACTGTAACAGTCCATATGTCATTCCCGGCAACTTAACTCAACCGGAAATCTTTCTCAAAAAAGTTCAAAAAGGACTTAACACATGAAAACAACACTTCCCTATCAACAACAAACCAAAAGACCTTGTGAGGTTTCTAGCCAGAATTATATACAATCACATGAGCTATCATTAGCTATCACAGGGTGCATATAACTCACACAATGGCAATGAAAATGAAAGCCTTTTAACGAAAGTAAACAAGAAATTTAATTCAACGGCAGGAAGAATAGATCTTTCACCTCAAATTTCAAAGTTTCTCAAGACGGAATTCCAAGCTTAGGTTATTTCATACCAACCTCATTTTCTGATTCCTCGAGAAAATGACAGATGCTTTATCTTTCCCTACTTTTGTAAAGTTTTGGAGACTTCATAAAAGTTTTACTCAATAAAAAAACAAGAACGCAGTTCTTTCTCATTATCTCATTTGACCCTAAAGCATAGATTTATGGTCGTACAAATTAAAAGTATGATCCGATGAAGGTAACTTTATTTTAAAAAAAGTTTCCTGGCTTCTCTCTATCCGAGAAAAAATTAAGTGAATAATCATGGGTAAAGTTCAAAGTGTTGGAAATCTGCACGTTAAAGAAACGCGGTTAAACCCAACTATGCAAGGCGACCGGTCAAGGACAGGGCCCTCAAACATAATTGTAGTGTGAAATTGGTAAGACAATCCTTTTTGTCATGCTCTCGCTAAAATACTAGTTTTAATTTTAAATCAGTGCTGCGTTGCAGCGAAATATTCAAACGTGAGCTTTCTGGTTTCCTGAACGTAGTCGGAAAAAAAAAGGGCACAGCGACACCAATACAGGGCTCCTGCCACTTAGAGTGGTTTTCGTTTGAGTGTCGTAAAACCAAAACTAAAGTAATTACTCTGGCCAATCACATAGGACACAGACAATACATTGAACCAATCAAAACTCGAAGTAATTACATGTGGCTGACGCAAAGCGCGGGAAAATGCATGCGAGCGCGTCACAATTGGCTTTGGTTTTACTTCTGATTGGATGAAAAGGTGGCGCGAATCTTTTAAGCCAATCGCATCGTGTAGAAAGTGCAAAACCAATTACTTTTCGACACTCAAATGAAAACCGCTCTAACACGATGTACAGATTTGTTTTTCCTGCAATCTATGCCATGCAAATAATGGAACACTTACTGAAAGGCCTTTAACTTATTGCCATTTACAACATCAGACACGTTTTCTGTAATAATAGCATCCCTATAAGAGGGTCTCAATGGGGTTAACCGATAGGCGTAAAACGGCCAAAAATTTAGTCGATAGCCGTAAAAATTGAAAAATTTTAACCGTTAGCCGTAAATAGAGTAAAAAATAGTTAACCGTAAAAGAAACTGTTCCCTAGATTTGCCACTTTTAAGGGAGGTACTAAACTCATTTATGGTTGCGTTTTTTATTTCCCTGCCAGTGTGACTCCGTACGCACGTTAGGCGAAGCGCCTTTTAGGTGTTGACCAAGACCTAGGCTCCATTTCCCCCACTCTCTCGGCGAACTAATTTTTTCCATAGCGAAAGTGTGGCTCCTTGCTAGAGATTAATATTTGTGATTTGCAGGAGGTCCTGCCTTCGAAACACTAATGAGACAACACGCAGAGATGTCACTGTTTGTAAAACACGTTGTCGATAAACAGCATTTCCCTGTTTTTCTCTGACGCTACAGTAGACATTGCCAGGCCTAGTCCCTGTACGGCGTCTTCCCACGCAATCTGGGTCAAGGCATTTCGGTGGCGAACTCGCTCGGACCACGTGACCCGAAACGCATTAGCCGCGCGGAATAATGAGGCTTACGGACAAGGCAACGGCAGACAGTCGTTCTGTACAGTCCTTCGCTGTCATTAAAAGCACTGGACATGGGAATTTTGTTATTGGCCGTTTTCACGCTAGAGCTAGAAATGGATTATCCGTCTGAGACTTGTCTATGTACAGTCACGCCGGCCCTCCCCACAGGCACCCCTTCTCCAATTTTTTCTGAGGGGAGGGGGTGGCTGTACACAGGCTATCTGGAACGGATAATCCCGTCTTCAAACTGTCCGTCGAAATTGACGGATAAAGTCAGACGGATTGTTCATTCAAAATCAAAACTATTCCATTTTCAAATTAAGAAGTGTTACCTATCTGACGCGAATCATCAAACGGATAACCCGTCTCACACGAATAATCCGTCTCTAGTGTGAAAACGGCCATTTCTGTTGTAATGAATGTCGCGCCCCGGCCTTGAGTTGGGCGTTTGCGTGTCTACGTTTGCTTTTTCACAAAAATTATTTTTAAATTGACTATTGACATTTCTATGTGTAAAATAATATTAGAAGTGAAATACTTTATAAAAAGTATGATCTATCAAATGTTAAAATTTTTCAAATTTTCCCCGAGATGATCCGAAGACCTTTATTTTGATTTAAAGATACAAAAAAATAATTAATATTAACTTTTGAAACAAAAGAAGTTAATTTTAAACTTTTTTGTTAACCGTAACTGAAAAAAATTAACCGATAACCGTAAAAGCCACCACCCCATTGAGACCCTCCTATAAGCCCACAAAATCTTGACGCGTGAAGCAACGGCGGTCTTAGATGTATAAGTAGGAGCGATCGTGCGCGTGGTAGACTAACACGCAGATGTAATATTCCCGTAGTAGGTTTGTTTTGCAAACTTAAATATCGGGCTAATATTACCCAAGATTTTTCTCTTTTTATTTTATTTCCGTCTAAGTTTCTCAGTCTTTTCGCCGTAAGGATCAGTTTACTCAGTTCCGGTATCGATGGCGAAGCCTTCAAAACTCAGACATCTTCATGGCCGCGAGGAGAATGAAAACCAGTCAGGCATTTCTGATAATATCTGAGCACGCAGGTTCAACATCGACGAAAAATTTTGGAAAAAAATCAAAAATTTACGTTCGTTTAAGTTTATAAACTAACAAAACTCTTAGCTTCTTTATACAATACTTTCCAGCACATTTTTTCCCCCCTAAAACCCTAAAATGCCTTTTCAGGTCACCGACACAACGAGTGCCCCTAAAATGACGTTGTACGATCTGAATTTCCCGACAGGAAATCACTATTAAGCCATCTGAGCAACAAAAAAGAAAACCTAAATCTTTTTATGCGACCACCATTGTTTCAAAAGAGTTTCGACTTGACCTCAATTCAAGTACATTTCCTTCCGGTTTATACTATTTAAGAACTGAGGCCACGCGAATATCCAGCAGAAATATTTTCATTATAAATGAACAGCACAGTTTGCGTTTACGTCTGTGATAAAACTTAGTACACAAGTTTTGTTTTTCGTAAGACCGGGCGACTGACCTTAGAAAACGTACCCAAGCTGTCAAAACGGAGAATTCCTTTACATGAAAATCAAAGGTAAGGCTCGATATTAATTATACGCAAAGATTGGCAACTGTTACTCAGCAATTTTTTATTTTTCTTGAAAAATTGGTGAAGTGAAGTTATCTTATATATCCCTCTAAGTCACTTACGAGGTGCAACTGCGTTTACTGTGGATAACAAGGGTGCGAAATAAAAAACTAAACAGCAAACCTAGAAAAAAAATTGGAGAAAAAAAATTGAACCTCTTAGCGAAGAAAGAAGACTAAGCAAAATGAAATAGGACTTTTTAACATTCACGTTCGATATTTCCAGTGTTTTAACCCCCAACGAAAATATTGGGCACAAATATTACACTAAAGGTTTTTTATTTGTTTCTTTTATTCTTTACATGCCTGTTAGTTGCAAACAGCCGCTCCGACGGGGCGCAAGATGCGATAAAAAGCTGCTAAAAGGGCAGAAAACCAAAAAATTCATGGTTTTATTCTGCAGACAGGATGATAAAAACGAGCGTTGGCGTCTCTAACGCATGCTAAACGGCACTCAAATCATGCTGCTTAGCTTCCGAATCTCTCACTGGCTTTGTCAGGGCCAATATTCCCTTGTATTTAGTTAGAATTCGCTAAATCTTAAAACCAAACATTCGCGCAACACTGTTGAAGCGAGTTGTACTACCTTCAGTTGGTTTTCTCATTTTGGATTTTTTTAATTTCGATATTCAAAAAAATTGATTAATATAAATTTTTTTCGGTCCCTGAAATTTATTTTAAGGAGGCATTCGTTTCTGAAATATATGTCTAATATCTCAAAAGAATGTCTGGTGTCAAGGAAACGTTATTAGAGTATCTGCGCTGCGTCAGTTGTAAATTCCTGTTGTGAGACTTGTACTAAATCTGATTTAATAACATTTATTTGTATATTTTACAACAACGCTTTCCTTTGTTCTTTCTAGTCTGTTCTACTAAGACTAAATTAACCAAGACCGCCCTCTCACCTCCTCCAGCCTCACTAGAAAAAAAATCGCCATGTTTTCAGTCTACATTTTCAAGCGCGCTCTCGCGTGACTGTACGTGATGATCGATTCCAGTAAACTTGAATCATCAATTGAAAAACACTTTACTGTTCTTTCGTTGAGGATTCAAAGTCAAATTCCTCGTCAACCTGAAAATTTTCAGTTTAGATTTCTGCCTGGTGGATATCCTCGGATACCCTGTCGTTGTTTCGATCGAAGGATCCCGCACCCCTTAAATGCCCTTCCTGGAACCATACTGAAAACGATACCGAAAAACGATAGCAGAAATAAGAGCCCCAGTCTTAATTTACGTGTTTCATTGGAAAAGCTGGGAAGTAAGCCATTATTAGTAGGAACTACATTTGCAAAAAAAAAAATTAAAATATCAAGACTACAGGATCCCCATTGTACACCACAGGATCCCAATGCTGCCTATGTAACTCAACATTTTCACATAGACCATAATGCACCTTGTTTACACCTCAGAATTTTCCAAAACCATTGTTTCCAATTTCTCCTGGGTATTACAGTCGTCCCAAGAGAAATCAAAGGTAAAGGTTATGCGAAATTTTGCGGGGTAAACAAAGTGCATTACAATCTAATGTAAAAATGGTGAATATTCTTTGGTTTATTAGACTGCTTGCAGACCGCCTTTTCACTTAAAATCCGTCCAGTTCGTATCTCATGCAGCGCGATTGCAAACCACGATGTTATTATTTAGGGATTGAGACAAGACGAGAAAAGACGGGCTTACGCCCTCGTTTCTCGCGGCAAGCGCCTTCGCCGCTCGCGTGCTTAGGTTTCACGTGCAGTAATATTGCAAAGAAAAATAAGAGACTGTTCGTAGTCACTGGTTTATGGGACGCCAGGCCAGTATATGACGAAGAATAGTAATTGGGCCGAGAACAAGCAAATAGATTTTAGTCTTTGAACTTGAAAATTTATATAACAGACTTTGAAATCGATATTTGTAGATGCTCTCTTTTTCTCATGGGAAAAACTGGTTATCTCGTTAAATTTGACATGTTCCAAGGCCCAAGACTCAGTCAAACTTGTAAAGAATTTCATTCAGCGGATTTTCATGCATTTGATAGTGTTGATGTAATTTTTTACAAGTTTATACAACCTCCCCTGGCCCCTCTTGAACACGAGAAGAAAAAGTGGAGTGTATGGACAGGAATGAATTGTAGACGTAAACATAAACATAAAGATACAATTACTATTTGCGGAAAGGTTAACTTTTAAACAACGGTCAGCAACATAGTCCGCGACCATTAATCTTTACATCTACGGAGGTTAATAAGGGGGACTGCAGTCGAGAAAATTACCAGGTCAGTAATTTTTATTTTGACAAGTTCAAGTCTTTAGGAAGCAGCCAAAGACTAAAGAATTCTTTTCTGCGGCAGAAGAAATCAAAAGTAGGTTTTCATTAGGGAGAGAAAGGTATATTCAAGGGTGTTCGAAGTCTTGTATTCAATTTGTCTGTTAGTGCGGGATGGCTTATTTTTTTAGCGCACAATCGATTTTTTGAATACTGGCTTCTCAATATTCCAGTTCAAGGCACCTCTTAAGAGTTTTGTACAAAGCCTCGTCCAACTACTCACTCTCGAGACGGTCGGAGATTTGGTGTTTATTCTGAAAGTCGAAAGTACTATGATAACCCAACGAAAAGGCGGGTTATGTTACTTCTAGCGAGTAAACAGATCGCGGCGCTGGTCGAAATACAAACCTTCAAAAGCTCATCTAACATAACTGCGTCCTTACGCCAACGTTTAACCCTCGGTGTTAAATATAGCTATTGTTTTTATTTTTTTTTCACTCCTATCGAAGCGAACAAGCCCTAGCCGGGTTAATCAGTCTGAGGACACTATACGTGTTTACTAGTTCAGTGTTTGCTTATAACAAATAGCCAAGCAGATTGCCATCAGAATTGCAATCTTGCTACTAGTATGATTCATTCATTATTGAGTCGTTCTTTCGTCATTTTGTTCCGTTCCGGCATTTATTAGCCTTGGCCATTCACCTGTATCCTCAGAGTCGGACAATAACGATCGGCTTGTCGGAAAGCGACAATTGGTTTGCAAAAACAAGTGATGAACTCTTTAGAATTACGTATATTCTTTTCTAAGCACAATTCTTTGGGATTCTGAAAAAAAAGAGACAAGCAGAAGCTGACCTGGGATATACAGCTATTTCGAGAAAGGTTGTCGGAAAAATTGCACGAGACAATGCCGAAAGGTATTGTGGGTGATTTTGAATTCAAAGAATTCGAAGTTTGAAAGAATGACACGAGGGGCCATCGATGTATGTTTGATTTGCGAGTGCTAAAAGAAAACATCAAAAGTAGGTTCGACAGCTACAATGTCAGGAATGTTGCATTGATTATATCCCATATTACATACGGGGCTAGCTAGGGATTGTCGTGTGCACGTCTCCTTTCCTCCTCTGCTTCCCCCTAACCCCACTACCTAACACATCCCCAATTAGCTCGTAAAAAGTGCTAGTTATCACGCGATCACGTGGATGGTTAATCACGCGCTCGTATGACTGCTTTATTGTTCAGCCCTTCAGATTGATTACTGATCATATCTGCCCTTGCAAGAGGCTCCTGACCCTGGCTATTAATAATGTCCACATCAAAGATAATCTTGTTTCGTGGTATTTCCTTTGGGTTTTGTGTTATGTTCTTTCGGTTTACTTTAAAATTTCTAGCTTGAGGTGTGGTCAGTTAAAACTAAGACAAAATAACATAAACCTTTGAGAAGTCCACACATGCATAACGCGTAGATAAAACTTAATAGTTCGTTCTTGCCGGATCTCTCCGTAATGTAAAAATGTTAGCGACAGCAGTTACTTTTAAAGTGTAAATCAAAACGAAACTGCCAATGCTATGGGAACCCTTTGAATAACATTTTTCAGAGCGTGAAAGTCCTACGCCAAATTTTCCTTAAGTTCATAATAATGAAAGGGTACTTAAAGACGTGAGATAAGATATGCATTATTTCATGGGGCTGACAGTGACGTTTTCTTTGAGGAGGTGGGGGTGTGGGATTTCATTTGGGCAGAAACGTTTTTCAAGCCTACCACTCGAATCGGAATTTTTTCAGATTTTTGGTGTAAATATAGAACTATTAACTCCATGCAATATTTTTATTCCTTCAAAGTTTGTTCGCAGGATATTTCTTTCCGAAATTACCCAAAGGTCTCCAAACCCTACCCCGCAAGAGTCAGATGTTCGTCGGCCCTAAAAATATATTATCAAATTATCCAAATTATGGAGACAGATCTCATACCTCCTATTGTGATATAATCAGCGAAACTGCATTCAGCCTTTTCAAAATGACAAAGAAAGCGTCGGCATGCTTATTTTGCTTTTGTTTACAGTGTCTAGTAGACTGTTGACTATTTCAATCCTTATCTTATTAATCTAATTGCAGCCTTCAGAAAGATGTCAAAGATAAAGTTACTGCCAGAATGATTCTGCTCCAACTCATTTGGCGCGCCCCAAAATCGGATCTTAAACGGAAATATTTAAAATTTTAAGCTCTGCCTTTGATTTTTTTGTGGTTATGAGTTAAACAATCAAGATTCTCTTTTCGTAATAATTTTTGGCTAAAACAAATGGTTTATTGTAGTAAGAGTTATAATTCTCGCGTGATTAGGCAAAACGCGCTCAATCAACCTTGTTCAGTTCCTTTGTCTAAAAACATCAACTTCGTTAACGTCACCCGCAGAATTGAAGAAGATTAATACGTTTTTCCTGCGTCCAATGTGAGACGTGAAGATTTTGTCGTTTTGTTTCCCTTTCAATGGGAGTACTTCAACGTTTTTAAGGTTGAAACTGTGTTATCTTGCATCTCCTTTTTAAAACGCCCATTCGCACGTAAATTTAATACGCATAAAATTTTATTGGTGCATTGTTGGCAGATATGAGAAAATATGGAGTCTAAATTCATTCTAATCGCGAATAATAAACATGTGAAAGCCGAAAAGAAATATCCGTTTCCTTGTGGCCTCGTGTGCCAACCGGACGCGTCAGTCAGGAGCTAACAGGTCGAAACGATTATGAAAGGTTGGTTCCCCTCGAGCAATGACAAGAAATTAGCCCTTGAATTACCGCGGAACACAGACTGAATATCACGCAAATAAAATTTGTCCATGCTGAGTTGTTTCAAAAGAAGAAATCATACCGTTGAATTTCCTGTCGTGAAAAGGTTATCACGCGATCATTTCAGCAGTGTGACTTTTTGTCACAAACCGACTGTAGTCACACTAAGTCAAATGGGTTTAATTACTTCCGGTGGTCGAAAAAACGAATCTTGTTGGCCAATCAGAGAGCGCATCAGCGTGTGAATCTCCCACCCACACGTGTAAGCAAAATCAAAGCTCTACGGGGTTTTAAAAACAATTCAATCACTCCGGTGGGAAAATTGCTCCACTCGCTAAAAGCTGTAAATATTTTCATTGCAGATACTATTGAGGGAGTGCTGTGATTTTTTTACCACAAGGAAAACATTAGAAGAAAGAAAGAGTGACAATCAAAAAGAAAGACAGGTAAAATATAAATAAACGATGTGATTGTCGTAGCGTCTTCAAGTCTAGAAAATTTACTTAATATATGCTAACCGGCTAATGTGCATGTACACTGGCAATTGGACAACTTTTTAATCATTATCCTTATCTCCTCTGTTTTAAGGTAAAGTTTTTAATCATTCCGGTGTTTAGTCGTGTCAGCATGGAGAAGGCAAGTTTGGTCGAAGATAAGTTAACTTGTCACTGTGCTTCCCTGGGAAATAATAGAACGCCATGTGACAACTTGGATACAGATAAAGTGATTGCAAAGCAAGAACTTGAGTCCACACAGGATTGTAATCTTCGAATTGCATTGGATAGCGAGACTTGTGACTCTGATTCGCGCTCTGAACACTGCAAGAACGAGTCGATCGAAAACCGGAAATGTGATCGCTACGAGAGTATAGCGAACCCAGCAGTGACTGTGCGCGGGGATGAAACAACCGGGTCTGTGTCCATCGCTGTAAACGAGTGCCGTATTTGTCAAAGTAGTGGAGATGAGGCCTTGATCAACCCTTGTAAATGCTCTGGCTCTGCTAAATGGGTCCATGAAAGTTGCATGGTAAAATGGTTCCAGATTTCTGAAACTTCTTCGTGCGAGCTTTGCGCTCGAGACGTTTTGATTAAGAAGAAAACCAAACCTCTCTACCAGGTAATTACCAAACCTTGAAAGTTTGTAGCTTTTAATTTTGAATTAAGCACATGGAATCCACGTTTTTGACTTTGTTTTGCTCTACAATTATAAACATCACATGGCCGGCTTAACAAGTACGTTCTTAGCGGTTGTAAATTTCATTGTTGACATCTGCACGCACTAGTGATTCCAAATGATTCGCTAAAGTAGGCTACTTCAGCACCCAGCAGAAGAAGAATTATGAATTTCCTGCCTAAGAGTGCCTTTTCATATTTTATTTTGACTACAGGGATCGTCTATGAGTATAATATTTTCAGTGGTATCGTGTCAAATTATTTTTAGACGCGGCGTTCAAGTGCCTGAAGTATATTCCTGAATATTTGCGCCGTACTTCAATCTCCACATGAGAATCAGAAACTTTAGCAAACAACGTTTTTCAGTATTGGATTCTGCTCATCAAAGCCGCGTGAAAAAATAATAATAATAAAAATAGAGGATAATATTGAATTGGTATTGACATTATTTATTGATTGGTTTGAGTTGCACACTGCTGATAGGACACAAAAGCTGAAGGTATCCTTTTTGCAGTTATCATTTTACGGTCGGCCGATTTGTGCTCTAACCTTTAAAAAGTAAGCATTTTAGAAGGAGCTGCAAAGATTCAAGGTCATTATAATTCTTTTTTAAGTGTTATCAAAGTATTTTATGGCGCTAGCAAGATTTTACCAATCGGATTATCGACTGGCAATAATACTGTAAAAAAAACCCCACAAAACAAAGGCTGGACTCTGTTAAGGCTATTTGTCAACCTTTTACAAGACGTAGACTATGATAATTTGGCAAGATTATTTCATTTGCATTGGCTAATTATAGTATCTTGTAAATGTTTAAAATCATTTCTACCTTCCTTTGCCAAACACCAGCTGAAAGACGCTGTAAGGCAATTGTACCATTTGTTTATTCCTAAAATATTAGTACAAATTTTTATTGGATTTTTTCGATATTCACTTGACGGACGCCTTCTTGATATGATTGTTTTGTCTTGGGCCAAGTCTGATGCCTTATCCCAAAATCGCCTTTGAAGTCGAGACCTCCCAAACTTACAGGAGGAAAACAGGAACAATAACTTGCCTGATAAATTTATGAATATCCTAATGCTCGAGACGCCGTATTTACACATCATCCATTTGAAGTTTAACATCATAAGAAGTTTGTGCAAACAATTTTTAATGTTTTGTCAACAGTCGATCGAAAGCTCGAGAAAATTTTTCCAGCGGATCATTGGTAATAATCAGTCATGTCGTTCTTTTTGTCTCTTGTCAAAAAATAACCTCCAATTTCCAACCCGTTTTTTCTCTCCTTTGAGCTTTCGACAGTTTCTAGAAAGCACTGAAGCAGATGAACGATTGAAGTGGTATTGTTCCGGCTTTGTTCACCCCGAGAGGCCAAGGCCACTTTCCCCCGAAGTAAAAAGAGTGCCATGTATATAAAATTACGCCGGTAAAATTATAATAATTTGTCATTAGCGAACAGAATAATTTGGCCAGAAAGAAAAAAAAAACAAAAACTTGGCAATGCATAAGAGAATAGCGCTAAAACGGAAATTATTGTAATTTTGTGGGTTTTGGGGTTGCCGGGAAACAACAGGGTGTAAAGAGGATATTTCTAGTTTCTTCATGATCTACATATAGAGACATTTTAGCCGAAAAATTATTGCCAAGAAGTTGATATTAGTGCTTCGAATTTACCATATTGGCGCTAAGCAACTTAAGACGGTGATGAAAGACAGAACTGTGTTCTCTCTCGAAGTATTTCGAAACTTCCTTTGTTGTCGTAAGCAGAAGTGCTTTCACGCAGGTAGTCACGTTGCCCGGGGGGGTCACGTTGTGGACATTGTGGACAACGCCCACAATGTGACTGTGGACCGTATTTCAAAGGTAGAAATGACTAATTAGCACCTATAATACGACAGGTACACTACCTTTTTGAAATCCGAAATACTACTACCTATTTTCGATTATTTGTCACGAGAAAAATATACTCGCCTAAGCTTCGTCGCCAACCTCGTCGGTTACTGCGCGTTGCATGAGGAGAAAAGGGGAAATGACACGCGCGATCATCGCGTTCGGCGCTCGTCTTTTTCCCTTCTCTCCTCGTCAAGACTGCACGCGCGCGTAGGCGCCGTTTTCTCTTTTACTGGATAACAGAACTCCGCTTTCGGTTTTCTTTCTTCTTTTCTCTATAGCACTAGAAAGAACAAGAACTGTCTTGACTGTAGGTCACATTTCGTAGCCTGTGTACAGACCCCCTCTCCCCTCAGTAAGAATCGGACTTTTTACTGAGGGGAGAGGGGGGGGGGCGGTCTGTACAAAGGCTAACATTTCGCTGCTAATACTTGCTTTTTCTCTCCCACAACAGTGGCGCCTTCCCCGCGGTGATCTGGGACCGTGTAGCAAAGTGGACCTTTGGTATTTATTCGTCACGATATTCAGTATTTGCACCATAGTTGGTTTTGGAATATTTCATCTGCTCGTCAAGTCAAAGGAGCCTGAAACAACAGCCGTGTTTGGCGCCATTTATGCTCTGTGCGGTGTAATGATCTTATTGCGAATTCACTACTTTTACATGTGGTTTACAAGGCGGAGTGCCTTTTGGCGCAAGTGGAAGACAATGAATAGAGTTTGGACAGTAGTTTCTCCGAGGGCAGTGTTAAATGCCAACGGGGATGTCTCAATTGTTTAGATAAAACATTCCGAATCAAGTAATGCCATTGGCGGAACCCGAGGAGGGGCTCGGGGGGCTGGGCCCCACCTTAGCCTCGCAAGGCTGCGAAAAATTGTTTTTGAGATTGACTCTGAATGAAGGCTGCAAACAAAGAGGAAGAAAACATAACGAAAACGAAGCTAAACCTCAGACGAAGAAAATATACGCCGTAGAATGAGACTCCCGCCCAAGACCCTCTGTTCCGTGCCCGCAAAACTGCCTAGCTCGTGGGATCAGGGTGCGTGAGTGCTTTAATACGGTGGAGCCGCTGCGCTTGCATTTGTGGTCGATGTGAATTGTCGTGCACGATAGTTTTGAATGCAAATCAATAATCGATAATAATGATAATAATTCTTATAAATGTACTTTGCGAAATGTACTTATAATGTAAATTATAGTAAAGATATCTTTCTTGAAGTGTATTATAAAAATTGTGTTAATTAGAGCGGTTTAGGATCATTACCTGTTAATTTTCCAGATCTGTATTTACAATATTTGGTGTATTTATTGCATAAATTTTCTTCTAGGTACATTTCAAGAAATTAAAGGTTTGATTTATTGATACTATACCTCCTTTAACCACAAACGAACTTAGTCTTCGCACTTGCCGCATTCCTGTACAGTTACAGTTTGACAAGATTTATCAGTAGGATTGCTCAACGGACCACAACGCAACTTGACATTTCCCATAAGCAGAAAGAGATTTTCTCGTGTAAAAAAAGTGGAAACAACCTCGTTCCCAGGGTGCTCTGCAAACGTGCAATCCTGGGAACGAGGTTGAAGGAGAAACCGTACGTCGGTGTTTATCACCTGAAACAAAAATTCATCGCTAGGCTTTATGTACATTTTTTAAAAAAATTAAAGAGATAGTTATAAATTAATGCAATATTATGGATTTAAGATTGTCAATTTCAAACGGTAATTGCCTGATAGCGAAGCAATAAATATCTGCTATTCTTGCTATTATGTAGCTTATTACATAAGCGTACATATCAGACCTGTTTCAGATATTAAGGTAGAGCGGGGGGCTGGGGGTTGGGGGGACACAGTTTGTGCAGGGGTGTGCTATTGGGGCTTTCAAACCCTTACCCTGTCTAAGACAAGAACCATCCATTTCGATACCCTTTATATGAGACCTGTTTCAGATGAGGTACAGCGGGAGGGGGGGGGGGACACAGTTTGTGTAGGGGTGTGCTATTGGGGCTTTCAAAGCCTGACCCTGTCTAACACAAAAACCATCCATTTCAATACCCTGTTCACATGCCTGTTTAGCACAACCTAAAGTGACCCCACCCCGCGAGGTCAGAAACGCCGGTTTTTGGCATTCTTGTGGGCTGTTTGCGTTATGACAAATTCCGTCACTGCAAAATTTGAAGATTGTTTTGGTGATTCCCATTTAAACCCACAATTTTTCTTTGGACCCCCCCTTTAAGGCCCTATTTTTTTCCACGATCCCCCGTTCAAATCCCATCAGCTCCCCCCCCCCCCCCCCCACCTAATACAAAAATGAACGGTCCCTTAGTGATCAGAATGGGAGATACTTTTTAGAGTACTGACGATTTTACGTTGGTTTCTCCTTTGCTTCGCCGAACAACTAACAAGACAAATAGCGGGGAAATATAATCACGTGGTCATCTCTGCCGTTTGACGTAAACGTCATGTTTATTATTTTGCCTTGTTGAAAGTGTTCTTTAGTTGGATTTACAAGGTGTTACTGCAAGTTAAATAATAGGCAACTTCAGCAAAGACGACGGTGACATCAACGAGCAATAGGTTTAGACTTGCAAAACAACAACTCTGCAAGTACATCACGCTTTTTTGTACAATTCTTTGCCATCACTGCACCACAACGACGTGAAACTTCCTAGTCTAGTTTCACGTTTTGTGGAGGACCGTGAACATAAGACAACGATTTTCTTTTTCCTTCCCTGAACTTCGATACAATCTTAGAATTCAACTCCAGAAAAATTTGCCAACATTTGAGGAATTGAACGAGATAGAATAAACACGATAAAGTTTGAAGCAGCGAAAAGTCTTTTTTTAAGTGACGTTTTCGTCGCCGTTGCCGTCCTTGTTGCTCACTAAGCTCCCTAGTGACACAGTAAAACGTCAGTCACATCCATCTTCTTTGTTTCGCGGTGTGGCATCAACTGAGGCACTCCTAGCTCTTCGGGTTTCTGTCTCAAGTAACAGGAGTGCTTGGTAAGCTAATGTCTTCAAATCCTCGGGTAAAAACCCTCGAGGGCAGGGTTCCCGGTGCATCCATTCCTCAGCTTTTTTGACCGAGAGGGTCCACTCGGCCTCAAATTGGCACCTTTTGCGATGAAACCAGCTTAGCGCAAGCGCAGTGGCCCAGAGCTGTGAGCTGTTGTCGCATTTGTCGGAGGTCATTAACTCCCGAAGATCTTCTGCGATGTAAACCGAGTTGTCAGCCAGCGGCGATGATGCCTGAATGTCGGGCAACTGAAAGCCAAGAACTTCGGCAAAAGAGCAGTCTAGGTTCCAGCTCCCCTGGGCTGACTGTAGACTGATCATGCGCACAAAGGACAAATGTTTCCTCGTGCCAGCCTCCAAGTAGCTATCAAGACTGTTGCTGGACGTGAGTAACTTGGCTCTAAATTTGGACGGATTTTGTTGCCTTTCTCCCAGGACACATCTTGTAGACAGAGGTGGGATGTGCTTTCGTGGGCTTTTGCTGGGAGAATTTGTACAGGAGTCACCTTCTTTTCGCGATCCAGCGTCTTCACTTTGACTCTCTGGCGTGCCTACAAAGGAACAGGATTCGCTTTGAAAATTGAAGCTCAATTCTTTGCATACAATGAGGTTTTTTTTAAGTACCTACCTTTGCTGGAATTGAATCTCGCTATTCAACTTACCATGCAGATTGTCACGCAGTTGCAGTTGGAGGTCGAGGGACCAGTTGCAAAAAATGTAACGTATGACATAACTGCTAACCTCTGGTGTTAAAACAAGGACGTTAGCTGACACGTCCGACGTTACGTTTTATGTAACTTAAACTGGAAGGTCCAAAATTAAAATTAAAACAACAACAACATAAAAGCACACACACCTAAAAAAAAAAAACGAAACAAAACAACTTCAGATTTTCAAAAGAACAAAGCAAAACAAAAAACAAGACAAAATGTTAAGATTCGGGTAGTTTTGCGCTTTGAAGTTTTTTTTTTGCACTTCATTGTAAACCAACGTCTCAGTTTAGGAAAAATAGTTTGACTTTAGGGTTCTTATGTGTCGCTTTTCTGGATTTTAAATTCGCTCGTGTCGGTGTCTTTACTTCCCTGTAGAAGATTAAAGGAAATTTAAGGAAAATTTGGCTTTTGTTGCATCCATCTCCTCCCAGCCTTTGGCTTGTACCTACGTGGGTCAAGTAGGGTCTACTACATCAGCAGATCATAACGACCTATGAGTATTCCATGGTATCAAGTAAAGTCCTGACACGCTACAAACTATGAAGCCGCTGACAGCCCTATGTAAGGGAATAAGGATTCCGGAATCCTAAGGGAAATTTTTGCCTGTGGAATCCGGAATCCTAGGCTTTGGAATTAGGAATACAGCTCAAGGAATACGGAATCCCAATGACGATTGAAATCCAGAATCCAAGTTCCACTGACAAAGGATCCGGTGATGAGTACCTGCAGGGTTGTCACTAAGATTTCAAGTTGCCGGGTAAATACAACAAGTAGGCGGGGAATCAAACGGCTAGGGATTTCTTTTGGTTCTATTTTTCTTCTATTTTCCATTAAAAGTAGCCGGGGGCCACTCTCTTAGTAGCCGGGGAAAATCCCCGGCCCCCGGCTCTTAATGACAACCCTGAGTACCTGGAATCAGGAATCAACGGCGTGGAATCCAGAATCCCAAGACTGTCTTGAATTCCCTTACATGGGCAAGACAAGTAACAAACCGATAATCTGCCACGTATATGCGTTACTCACCAGTTCGTTCCAGACGATAAAAATCTACAGGCTCTTCCCCGGACTCGACTGTAAGGTCATTACCACCTTCGGCAAGATATGGCGACAGGTCGTGATCACTTCCATCGGGGCTGGGAAGGCGTCGACCCAGGCCCTCCGTGAGGCCAAAACTTCGCTCTGGGACATATACTTTCCGGTTTCTGTTGAAAACAATGAAATAGTTTTATTTCACCGTTCACGCCATATTAAGTTCATAAAATGAGTACAACAATTTCGGAATGCCTAATACACTGAATTCAAAAACACTACTGATTATGGCTGTGACGGTTTGAAACCCGGGAGTCATTTCATAAGAAGTTTGAGGAAGATCGTCCGGGTGAACGTAGACGTGAATAGGACTGTTGTTGACAGTGACTGACGATTCAACAATCTGTGGCGTAGGTAGTCATCTTCTTAACCATGTCGCACAAGTTGTCGAAACGTCAGTCACTGTTAACAACAGTCCTATTCAGGACTACGTTCATCTGGGCGGTCATGCTCCACCTACTTACTACTAATCATATGGAGCGTTTTCACTCACGTGGCCAGCATTTATGCAAATTTATTGGAACAAAAGAAAGCATTTGCATAAGAAAAGTGTTCAACTCCCACAGGATTGGTTCGGGACACAAAAGTGGCCGCCGTTTCATTGTTTTGCGACACCAATATGGCCGCCGTGACGTCATGTGAAAACACTCTATAGAGCTGATTCAATGAAGGTTGCTTTGTGCACTGGGAATTGGCAGTTTGGCATTGGCGCATACGAAACTCACTGCAACGATTTGCTGCAGTGACCACCAAACAATAGCTGTCCAGAGCGCAATTGCCAATGCTCAAACAATACAGGACATCATTGAGACGGCTGGCCATGGCAAAGTCTCATTTCGTGTTCCAAGTAAACACTACTTGTCGACCAGCTCCATAAAGAGTTTTCAATGCAAAATGGACATTCCATTGAATCTCAGTCTCTTAGCCAATGATTTCCACCCGCACTTTAGAGGGACACAGTTTAAGTCAGCGATTGTAGGTTTGACCATTCGCCACTTTAGAAACGAGAAGGAGACTGGGCCAAGTTAACTTTTGCAACGAATTCTGGGATGTTACGAACGATCCCAGAATCAATTGGCGGACGCATTTTGGCTTCAGTCCCCTTCTCGTTCCTTAAGTGGCGAATGGAAAACCGCACCCGTGGAGCGTGCTTCACATTCACAAATTTACGCCCTGTTCTCGCAAACAAGTTTAAAAGCTGTTTATTAAAACATGGTTTAAATTTGTTTTCTTTATAAAAGCTGCTTACTCCACTTTCCTTGATTCCAAATTTAGCGCAATTATGTAACATGCTAAAGTTAATTTGAATTCGGTGTAAAAGCCTGTGTTTAAGTTTTCTGTTATTGTTTTTCATTTCTTAAAAGCTAGTTTAATTGATTATGTTTATTTGGTGTGAATGGGGCATTAGACGCCTAGGTAGACAGTTTAAATGACAATACAGAAATAGCATAAAATCTCACCCTAAGCCGGGGAAGGCTTCCTTTTGAGGGAACTGTAGAGCGCTTAACACTTGGTCGTCATAGCAATACTGATCCCGTGCCACTCGTGCTGTGTGCCTGCAATGTACGCCAGACAGCTGACTAATCTTCTTTATAATCTCGACGGAATCAGAATTGTGGGAATCAAGTGACGCCTGCAGTTCCCTGATCAGCGACCGCGCCAAGAGTTGGTGGATTGTGGGACGCTTGGAAGAACCACCGCTGCGGTTGACCGGAAATGGAATGACTTGTTCCACTTCCTCTTCTCCAACATATCCCCGGATGTTGACGGCACCGAAGTCAGCTGGGACACCTAGTTGGGAAAGAAATTCGCTGTTCTTGTAGATACGAACAGCAGACTCTCTTTCTTGATCAAATTTATCGGAAGCAGGGCTTTTGCTATCACGGGACCAATCATTTCGGTCTTCATTTACAGCCGACTCCATTTCAGCCATGTCCTTTTTGCTCTCATCTGGACTCTTGTCGTTTTCGTCAATGCTGAAGCCTACACCGCTGTCCCTCTCGTGGGCTCGGACGAGTTTTGGCAACCGCTGGCCATGCTGCTCTTGGGAATCACTGGAACGTTGTAAATCTTCACTGTCTTCAAACTCTCGTTTTATGTCATTGAAAAAGGCGCCAAAATTTAACTCGAAAGCTAAGTCATCTTTCATAGGAGAGCCGGGAGGTTTGAAATTTTTTGAGTACCTAGTGTTGTTATTTTCTTTCTCTTTGCCGGCACAAGGAGTAGGGCTTGGTATTCCTGTGTGGTCAAACCTCTCCTCTTCAGGTAACTTCTCATGCAGCTCGCATGATTGGTCGTTCTCGACTTGAACGGAGGGCGCTGTCGTCTCACCAAGAGTTTCTTCATTATAACCATTGCAGATGTGACGCAAAAGTCCATCAGCCATGGCTTCTATTGTTTCGGACTCGGGCATTCTTTCCATTGTCGCGTCAAAGCTCTCTTGATCGACAAGCTTTCCTTCCTCAGCGTCTTCTTCAAAGTCATCTTCACTTGGCCTTAGCTCTTCATCTTCCGTTTCCGCTAGCAGCTGGTCCTCCGACAACAGATCACATTCGTCTTCGAACCAAAATACTTTGACCGAGCTGTTAGAGAAGGATCTCATGCTCCAATCCATCTTCCGTTTTAAGGGTGTTCGAGGAGATTCCTTTTCCTCGCTAGGTGGTCGGTACAGTATCCCATAAATCACCAGTCGCTGATTGCTCTGTACAAATGGCAGAAGTTGTGGCGTTTGGATGACGTCATAACCCTCCGGAAGGTGCCAACTGACCTCTATATCTGTGATCGCGGGCTGAAGTGCTTCTGTAAGAGCCTCCATTACCTAATCATCAAACGGGTAGAATAAAATGCTGTACATTAATTGCTGTACAGAATAGAATACTTCGAGGATATGTCACAAATAATAGAAAATAACGATCACTGGAGCTTGACAGTAGATCGTCCAACTGTAATATGACCACCACGTGTGTCTTCTAGGAAGAAACTGTACATCTTAGTTGGCGTTCATCTTCGTCCCCGTTTGGGAGGGGTGGAGGATTTTCCGCCCTCTCCTCCATTTTCTAAGGGAAACGCCCTTGGATGAGGTTGAACTGGCCCGGCGTTTTCTTATGATATGTGGTCCAAAATGAGCTTGATGCCCTGTAACATAGCCCCGGAATAAGTATCTGGTCCTTGTAACATATCCGCTTCTTCTGAAGATACTGTTTACCTTGACAAGTATCCTCTCGTCATTAGCTATAACGTGGGCTTGACTTTTGCTCACACCTGCCAAGCCCTGGGGCATATCCTTTCAACACATATATCCCTGGGATAAGTCCCTGGTCACTAGTCCTTGTAGATACAGTTTACCTTTACTGGCATCCTCTAATCATCGGCTATAAAGTTAGCCTTTCACGTAGGCGTTTTTAGGGCAGCTCGTATTTCGTCCCTCCCCACAAACGCCAGCTCAACCGAGAACAACATTCCTTTCCCAAGCTTGGCCAATCACATTGTACATTCCAAATTCTGGAAGGTTGAACTTGACCACAGGGTAACCCGATAATTACTCGATCTGTATGAAACTCTGGGAAAGCTTTATGACCTCTGTTACTAATAACTGTTAGACTAAGAGATTTAGTCAGATTTTAGAATACTCCGTACACTGCATAACCTTAGCGGAGGAAAGAAAAGAAGGAAAAAGGTATCTCTAGGGTCACGTTTTTACACCATCACGAGCTTCTGAGTGGTGTTTAGCCTGTCAACACTTAATTTCAAAACTGTTAAAACTGGTCACTTACCACGCGAATAAAACAATGGGAAAAGAATGTGTTCTCGGTTGAGCAGGCATTTGTGGGGAGGAACGAAAATACGAGCTCCTCTGAAAACGCCTTCAGGGTAGGCCACTATAAAGTGGGCTTGACCTTAGCCCACACCTGCCAAGCCCTGGGACATATCCTTGCAACATATCCCCGGTATAAGTCCCTGGTCCCTGTAACATACCCGCCCACCGTATCATCCCTGAAGATACAGTTTACATTAACACGCCCTGGGACAAATCCTTACAACATATCCCAGGGATATGTCTCTGTTCCCGGTAACATGCCCGTCCCCGCGTCTTCCCTGAAGATACTGTTTACCTTAACTGGCATCCTCTCATCTTCTTCTATAAAGTGCGCTTGACCCTTGCCAGCACCTGCCACGCCCTGTACCAAATTAGGACATGCTTCAGGCCCAATCCCAAACGTGTAAAACCTGACAACCACAAACAAAAAAACAGTAATTCTTGAGATGAAAACTAAGAACATAAGATAAAAAACAAACACCTAAAGCATATATGACATAATTGTTTTGTTTGTATACTTATACCTGCTGTGCGGTGACAAATTATGACGCAACGTAAACAGAAAATATAGGATCCTATTGGGAATGCTCACCAGAAGCTAGTTACTGGTCGAGGAACAGATGAGGCCAAAGTATGAACTAGAGAGAGGACTTAAAAACTTTCTGAAAAGGGGACTAAGGTTAAGACGTCTTCTATAAGGAGCTCGTAAGTGAAATGCAGATAAATTTTGTACCGCGTTAAGGTGGACAACGACCGAGTAGTAGCTTTGACAACATGCCTATTCAGCCTTCAATTCAATTACAAAGCTGAGGGGTCCCTTTGGTTAACATGGTAGCCAGTTTATGCTATTGTGATGTTATACCACGGGACTGAATGAACAAAACAATCCTTATTCATCCTGGGCTGTATATCGGCCCTCTTCAATCAAGAAAAGGCGGGAAACGAGAGAGTGGTATCAATTAGTCGGCAGCTGTCGAAGGCAGTTCGATGGGTCACAGAGTGTAATTCACTTTGCCGAGAAAGAAAGAAAATATAATCTAAAGAATACGGCGGGTTCAAAGAGATATATTGCCAACACATAAAGAAAACAAAATTATTCTCCTATGAAAATGGCCGCCTTTAATTATATTGTCTGATCTTTCAGTCTGTCTTTTCACGAAACTCTGGAAGAAACTTTAAAGCTCAGTCTTAATTTAGTACAGTTTTATTTCTGGTGTTTTCGCCTTTCCAGACTTATTGTTTCTGTTACGACAAATTTTAAAAAATCAGTCGTAAAAGAAAGGGAAGGTTCGCTGTAATCAGAGACGAGCTTGATGGAAGAGTCGTTTCAAAGTTTACATAAATTCAAAGTATCACCTGTTTACTGTTGTACAAAATAAAGAAATTATTCAAACAAGTAATTTGAAGTGAGTTTATAGGTAACTCTATCTCCCTTTCAATATACAGTGTATAAATTGCGAACGAGCATCTTTGTGGTCTATTTTTTAAGATTCACATTTCTGGTTTTTTAATTTCATTCTTTTTTGCTCAGTACTTGAAATAACCACATGTCAAGCTATTTTTCTTTGTTTGAATTGATTGATATGGAGGTGTCAGCAAACCACTTGATCTGACGAGATCTTCCCCCCGCCATGAACTTCAAATTAGTTCTTGTTTCAAGCACTAAGCAACACACAACCACAGGACAAAAACATCTCAGCGAGAGCAAACATTTCACTTCATCGAATACAGTATTAATTACAAACTCACGCATTAACTGTCTTGTTTAAATGTTTTCTAACCGAGAAGTCATCCTACTATCGAATTGCCACATCACTGAGTGGCTTTTAAAGGCCGAAGCATGACTCCATTTTCCGGCATGTTTTTATGGACGATTTCGTGATTTAAAATTGGTATTAGAGCTACGCCGAACGCCTTTTTTCTCATAATACGGCCAGTATTTTTCATCACATAGATATCTCCTAGGATAACGCTATTATTTAATACTCCTTAGTTGTAGCTGTTAATCTGGCGCGATAGAGTTGCGATGTAATACACGTATCTTGATCAAATTCAAAGTGTTTGCACTAAATGTCGGCCCATACATTAGAAGTACCTCACTAAGTTCACATTTAACTCATTTTTTTCGCTTTCCATATGTGGAAATGCAAATTCAAGAAAAAGACAATTACGACGCAACAATCTTCGCTAGAAATTACATCAAAACTGTCCTCCGGCTCAAGCCGTGAGGAATTAACTACAAGTGAAAGAAAAAAAAATATGAATAAACCCAGGTAGACATTTTTCTTTAATCCTAATTTGCTTTAAACCGAGGAAATAACTAAAATAAAACTTCTAAGTTTGTTCTGAGGATTTAGTTCCTAAAATCTGCGGTACCCCTAAAATAAAGGATTTCCAATGGCAGAAATAAATTGCCCGGCAAAACAACAAATTGGCTTTTTCTATTTTAAATCATCCGTCATAATTAAAAATATACTCCGTGTGTTAAATACAAAGCAATGTTTTCTACGCGAAACAAGGCGAATATAAACAACACTTCAAAGTCCGTGTGGATATCTAATGTTATGGCAGAAAAAAGAACTATTTCGCTAATCGACGATATCGAAATAACGTTTAATAACTTTAACGTTTGAGGAACACACTATTTGTGAATTTTGTACCGAAAATATATATGGCGAAATATTCATCTGTGATAATAAGGAAGGTAGACGTTGTATGTTGCATGTATTAAATGTCCACGTTTGTTCAGGAAGTACGTCTAATCGTAACTAAAATGATCATGTTTTAGTTAATGTTTTCTATGTAATCTTAGGCTAATTTTTAAAACCCAAATATCGAAAGAACATCGAATAAACCATCCTCCTTCATTTTCAACAGTGCAAGAGAGAGAGGTATTCTTTAAAAAAGAAAGAAAAAATGAAAGACGTCAGCTACATATCTATGTTGTTATCAGTTCAAGAAGTGACTGTCTGTCTGTTTTCTCGCTGTTAGTTTATCAGGGCAGATTGCACATTATGGCAGAACTGCAGAACTAGTTCCTAACAATGACATTATATAATTGGCAAAATCTTTCAATTGGTAACACCTCTAGTGCAGAATTCGCTCGGTTAAAAAAACTTCTGTTAATTGAAAAAAAGTAACCATAAAAAAGGATCACAATCAATACTGTGTAATGAAAAAAAATCATATTTGCTGGAAACAAACTAACCCTAAAAGAATTATTCACATAATAAATAGAAAGAGGGATTTCAAAAAGAAATGAAAAAGTAATATAAAAAACTTACCGAGTGGTATAGGAATTTTGGCGAACAAAATCCACAACCTCTGGTGTGTTAGCCACGCCGCCATCGGTCAGCAGAAATACTGTTCTCCCGATTCCAGGTTTTGTGGGCTTTTCAAAGATAAACTCCAAAGGGAGCAAGAGATTTGAACCGCCAAGATCAGCCCTCATTTTCTGAACGTACGCACAAGCTTTGGTTAGCGTCGATTCGTTATAGGCTTGACTTTCTTGGAACAAACTTCGATAATATGATCCAAAGCCGATGATGTTAAAGTGACAGTTTGTAGGTAAACTCTTGAGGCAAAGTATCAAAGTTTCTTTAACATGAAAAATGTGGTCGCCACTCATACTCCCACTGCGATCAACAAGGAAGATGTATTCTCCAATAGCGACAAGGTTGGTAAGTTTAGGAGTGTAGTTTATCATGATCGCCGCTTTCTTGTGAAAATCCTCAATCGAGTCGGACTGGTTTGCGCTCTCATCCATTTTATCGTCCAAGTGTGAGGAGTCGAAATCCTTTTTGCCCTCCTCTATCAGCACGTAGGGGTCAAAGGGATGCGCGAGGTGAAGAACAACCTCTAACTCTCGATCATAAGTGTGCGCTTCGGCCGTGGTGATATGAATACGCGAAGCGTTTACCGCCCGGCAGTCCGCGTCCACTTGTATCGCGTGCGTGCGAGACGAGCAACCGGCTAACAAACAAGGCGCGGAGACTTCTAGTTGAAGCTCAAAGCTGTAAGGTTCCTGTGTCTTGCGTGGAATGTTGGAAATCAGCATTTGCGAGCCGTAAATATCCGATTCTATGTCTTCCTCGCTGGCGAGCCGCGGCGTAAAAACAGACGGCAGAATAAACAGTGAGCCACCAGTTGGTTTGTCTGTTCCTAGTACTGTAATGAGAGTCACTTGAACAAATACTGAGCAGAGTGGAGGAATTCTGCCTAAACTCAAGGAAAACAGGTCATCATCTCGCTCTTCTAAAGCGAACGAGTGTTTCTCGGAGGTATGAGTAATAACTTTGGAAACTTGCGAACTCACATGACGTTCCTCCACAGTCGCTTCAAATTCGACCACTGTCGCTCTCTCGTCTTGCGGAAAAATAAACAAACCTTCGATGTTATAGTCGCAGTCGTTGTAGTACGTTAGCGTCGCTAAAACACGCGCTGCAAAACCGTTTACTTCCGCAAATATACTAGAAGCTTTAAGCTGTAGATTGCAGTTCGTGTGGCGATTTACGAGTCCCGTCATTTTTAAAATTCACCAAATCACTCGTGAGCGGTCAGTTTAATTTCGTCGCTTTTCCCCTCAAGCAGTGCAAGCTGTTTTCAGATAATATATTCGCAAGTCAGATTATTTCGAAGACAAAAGAAGGAAACATACAACCGAAACGCGACGAGGCATTTTGTCAAGTCGAGATTATTTCCTCGACTATTTAAAAAAATATATCCCCTCTCATTTTCATAAACTCCAGATGGGCATATTATTCTAATTTCCCCGGTACGCTTTGAGTTTTTGACTTGAAAACAATTTATTGCCTAAGAGTTTTTTGAGCTCAACATCCGTTTTAAGCTCGCGAGCCAATAAATGGAGTTCACACGCTAGTCAATTAGACTGAGAATCCATTCAAATGCATAATTTTTTTTGATCGAGCAATTGTGAGACCTACGATTCGACAAATGAGCCAATGAGAGCCAAGGAATTAACCAGAAATATCTCCCTCTTTGAAATATTGACCAATCATATTGCGGTTTTTCGCAGTGGAGAACGATTTTTGTAATTGATAAACAGGAGTTTAAAAACATCATTTTGGTTATAATTCAATTCTAAATGTTTCTTTTCAAAGACCTGTTGGCTTATTTATCGCTTATCTCACATTCACCAAAACGTGGTCCTTTATTTTCATCCCGCGAATTTTGGCATTGGCAGTTTTCAGAAATTTTTCATTTCATATAGACCAAAGGGATTACAATAAATCAAAATTTACGATCACAAGCAATGATTGTCGAGCTATTACTTAGGTAAATTGATTTTGTCCTTGCATAATGTCAGTCGAGAAAAAACACAGCACATACAAAACTGTTTTAAAAACCTCATTTCTATCGATAAGAAACTCAGAATTTAAATCATACTGCAATTTTAAATTCATCTCCCGATTCTACTATGTTTTAGTTCACCTTAAAGTGCCTGCAAGTTTCAATTTGCTAAAGGAAATTTCACAAGTATACTAAAGACTAATACGATTTATCTCGGTTTTATTAAAACTTTATCGCCTTTTTATCAGTTGAAAGAAATTTATTAGGATTTCTTTGGTCTTTATCAAAGCGATCTGCAGCAGCGTCGAAACTGTTTCAAAACAATGTCAAAACTGTTCTCTGACCAGATAAAGAGAAAGATAAGTCGGAGAAAAAACGATCGCTTTAATAAAGTTCTCTGGGCTGATAGGACGACGCGCCAGCAAATGGACGCGATTTGGTGCTTTAAAATTGAAGGAAACATTCAGAGTCTCCTCATTACTCTCCATAAATTTGTTACGGTACTAGTAAGGAAAATTCGTTTAAAAATCCACCCTTAAATAGTTATTTCCTATATTCCCATAAACTATTTTTTATTTTGTAGGAAAACTATACAAAGAGAAACTTTAATACTGCTTATTTTCAGGGCTAAGGTTTAGACTCAGTTACTTGTTACAAAATAGAAAAAGAGAGTAACAAAATGTGATCAAAATAAAAAAGGTCCTGTCTTTAACACATACGTAATGGTACAGTTGTTTTTGGACAAAGAGCAAATCTCTGGCCGAGGTTAGACGATAAGCGACCTTCCAGAGACAAAATTACATTTTTACAAATAGTCATTTACTAAAAACTAGCGCTCTTTTCCTTGAGGTTGATACTACAATTCTCCTTCGATGCCGTAGGGCAGAACTTTCGACCGAGAGAACTTCTCGAAGCTAAAGGTTACAATATGTGGCTGGGCACAAAAATGGTGAGAAAAAGAAAGAAATGGCGGGGAAAAAAATGGCGGGAAAAAGAAAGCAGCTGGCGTTAGACACGGGACATTTGACACATTAAAGTTCAAGTTTCCTTTCGCTTCACCTGACTGGCTGAGCTGAAAGACGATACGCTGCTATAGTGCGGTTTATTTCATGGTACTTTGTGAAGAAATCCGTGAAAAGACTAATAGATAAACGCAGCAAGTTGAAAAACCTCTGCTGGAAGAATAACATGAAACAAAATATTACTCCAGATATAAAGAGGAGAAACAAGAGTTTCAGACGGAAGTCTGACTTTGAGAGCGCTTTAATTGTGGGCTAAGGAAATTTGAGGAATTGTGAGATAAGAGACCATTTATGTAATTCAGGCAGCCAATTGTGGTTAGAGACATGCACACAGAAAAATCATTGTAAGCAACCTAGCTATGCATATTTTAAAAGCTTAAAAAGCCACTTCGTTTGTTGGTGTTAATTAAGCTCAACGTTTTAGCTTAACATTTTTGACCGAATTCGCCAATGAACATTAAAAGCGAAATACATTTTAAATTCATGTCTGAAAACTTTGCCGGTTACGTAGGTAAAAAAAAGAGAAAATTTTGGGACCGACCTGGACGGAGTTTGACTAGAGCCTTTTCCAATTCTTTTAGCGCCGGATTTGAGCTTGAATATAATACGAGGTTAATACTAAAATCAACTTTGTTTTGACATTATAATTCTCAGGTGAGAGGAAGCTGCGAAAGCCAACAAATTCTAACAGTTTTAGAACCGTCACAGAGTATTTTTTTAAATGAAATTTTTAAATTCCTTTTACATAGCGTACTGAAAGCTTTTTCTGTTGCCTATAAGTAATTCCCCGAGAGTTTACACGTCCCACTATAGTGACGTAAGTATTTTGTGGTGAAATACAAATGTGAAGAAATTGTCCTGAGAGAAGTGTCACCGGTAAGACAAGGTTGACGCAAATCGAAAAGAAAGTTACGTCAAAGAATCTTTTGAACATCGGCCCAATTGTTAATGGTTTGGGAACAAATGGAGAAATTCACTGAACAGCGCCGAATTCAATTCTCATCCTGAGTAATTAATGAAATCGCGTTAATGTGTTTAGCACGGACTAGCCTGTAATACAAGCGTCTCCTCAGGTTCGCACAATGTGCGAAGGCGAGATTAAAACAGAAAGGGGCACTCTAAACTTTTAGGCATTTTTGTCTTCGCCTCAACTTACGCACTGTTGTTTTTTGGACCGTATTTAATTGCAGTAGTCTTCCTCACATGTGACTTGAAAAAAAGGTTAGTCAGAACCCAAAAATGCGATTTAACCGTCTTGTCAGTATGGAGAAATAAAAACTTGCAAGTGAAAACATCTCTTTTTTTTACTTAGGTTAATTACAGATCCTCGGAATTTAACAAAACAAATTCAGGATTCTTCCTGTTATGCTAAGGCCAAACTGGGTAAATGATGAAAAATAAAACTCTAGTTTGACTTCAACAAATTAATTATAGCTGATTTTAATTCTTCGTGACCCAAACCAAAAACGAAAAAGTGTTAACCTTTCGATAATCATCAAAGGCTTGAAGTCCGTGATATTAAATCCACTAAACTCGAAGTTGTTTTTCATCTTTTGTTAATTATGATAGCCGGTTAAAGGCGATATTTTCCCGAAACGATTTGCCTGGTGTTTATGCTTAATTGCGTCCCCTGTGGAGATCGTTTTTCCTAGTTTCGATGGCTATGCCACAATTGAGATGATGCCCTATAAATTCGTCCTTCTTGATTTTTCTTTCCTTTTTTAAATCCCCAAACGACAAATCTCTATTTTTCAAAAATTCCTCCATGCCAATTTGTAATTTAATCTCATTTTTTGCCCGTTTAGATCATATCCGCGTGGAAACGAAAGGAAAGGTCCATTGTATAACATCTCCGGCGTTTTTTTTTAAATAACGACGACTGAAGACAGCCATTGTTGAAGGAGGTTTTAAACAAAATTTCAGCTTGATCCTTTTGCTTAACATCAGAGAAAATTGTCTTATGGGAGTTGCAAACCTCGACGCTGGAACACGTACGACCCCAAGTCATCTCTGAACAACATTTCACCTTAATCTAAGCACCTGCTTGTCACCTTTCATCTCCTTCATTCAGTTTAATTATACATATATTTGATTTTGACAACTTTGTGCTCCATGAACGGATGATTAAATCTCTTATCTTTCTAAATAAAAGAAGGATGGATGAACAAATATTAGGTGAACGTGAAATTTTTGATGTATTAGTTCTACGTGATGATTAAGAAGGAAACATAACGCATGTTAAAAAACGGTTAAGCGATACGTCTGCTTAAAAAATGTAAAAAAGAAAACAGATGCAGAAAAAAATGAAGAGAGAAGAATCCACAAATCCATGTCCGAAAATTCCAATGAAAATCTTGTTCCACCATCCGCCTGCACTTCCTTTCATCTAATCCTACGATCATAAAAGCTTTCCTAAAAACCTGTACCATCAAAAAAAGCCTCGTAGCAAATACCTGGCAAAAGAAAAAACTGGACAGAAAAGGGACAGAAGAAGGGAAGAGAAAAAGCGAGAAGTTAAAGTCGAGTTTGTCTTGTTACTCATGTCTAAACTCCAACAGGCCTGGTCTTCGGAAGCTAATACACTGCATCTGGGACAGAAGGCCGCGAAATTGTGCTCGACCTATGAACGGTTTGGGCAGTTTTTTTTTCCTTTTACAGCCAGACTTTGACCGGAAAATGGCTTGACTAACTTCAGAAAGTGTTTCTCAGCAAAATTCCCAGACACAAATGGGTTAAACGTTAAACCACATCGTTATAAGAAAGGATAAACCATGTAAGGGCAAGGCTATATGAAGGTGAAGTTGTTTGAGCAAGATACGCCTTTATTACGGACCGTTCATTTTTTATCAGGTAGTGGAGGCCGGTGGGATTTGAGGGGGGGGGGGGCATGAAAAAATATGGCTTTAAAGGGGGGGGGGGTCAAAAAAACAGTGGGTTTAAAGGGGGGGTCACCAAAAAACTCCTTAAAATTTTGCAGTGACGACATTTGTAACAATGTAAACAGCCCACCAGAATGTCAAAAACCAGCGTTTCTGACATTCAGAAAATTCAAATTTTCCCGCGGAAGTATGCTCTCAGACCCTCTACTCTATTATGCACAAAAAGAAATTCTATCCCACTAAAATACAAAAAAGCATAAAAGCATACCAAATCGAGTGTTTCAAAAGGAAAAAACAACAAACTCAGTTAGGGGCAGTCAGCATATAACAGGAGCTAAACGACGAATTCCACCAGCCCCCCCCTCCCCCATTAAAAATTAACGGTCCCCTAGTCAGATGAATCATTCTTGATATTCCTAGGCTTTGTATGCGTTTTCGAGTCAATAGCATATCACAGGACAAAACTGGTTGAGCCATACAATATATTGCTGGTCATTGTAATCAAATAAATATTGAACAAGAAATTTATCACATAGAAATTTTAAATACAAAGCTACTGTTATCCAATTTTTATCTTCAAGTAGAGAGTTCTGCAGACAAAAATACCGGTTATTATGTAACCTTTGCATCTTATAATAATTTACCATCTGTTGACCTTTGATTAAATATTAAACTAATTTATAAAAAAAAATTACAAACTTTTTGGTAACATAACGTAAACTCTTTAAACCTATGACCGTTTAAAACTATGAAAGTAATTTTGGATATTAACAAGATAAATTTTTCAAAACTATAATATAGCCATTAAATTCAAAGTACCCCAAAGTAGACACAAAATAAATTATGTACTATTATCAACTTATGTACAATTAAACATTACTAAATACACTACGTAGCTTATTAAAAATAATTTATTATAAACATCTGTTTTTTAACTTTCAAAACATTATACACAATGTTAAAATGGCAACATTTTCAAAAGAATTAGGTTCAAATTACTGGATAAACTAAATGTAATTTTAAGTAATCAGATTAAGAATGCGTGGACAAATTGACTGCTGATGACTGTTAAAGTTCAGTTAGAAAGAAAGTAACAAAGTGGAAATATCTTGGTGTTGTAGATGGTGTTATCATCAAAATGATGTTTGAATTTAAGTGCAAGTGAACATTACCCACAATGCAACAAAATAATAGCTAATCACAGGCATGGATCCACACTGGTTTCCAGCGTTTTGTGAAAATTGGTCAGATTTTACTTAGATAAATATATTTTTTGATTAAAAAAATTTTCCTTGTTAATATCTGGCCAATATTCCATCTGAATGACTCAGAAACCCAGGAAAGGTGACTTTAGACAGTTAATATCCAAAAAATTTTGTTGGGGTTTCATGCCCCTTAACCCCCCTAGAAGCTTGTGCCTTGGGCGGTCATTTAGGAAATTGGTCAGTATTTATCCTACATCTGTACCTGAATCAAGAATATATTTTGTTGCAACAAAAAGAAGCTCTAAGCCTTTCTACAACCCAACACCATAATGTGTCAATGAAAGTGAACATATTCAATTATGTAGCAGTATATATTCAGGTTGTTATTTTTTTTTCACAGTGTTTGATCTGCATGTTAGCTCTGATAATCTGTCATGCTCTGTCGCAACATTCATGTACATGTAGGCTACCCTGAGAAAACGACCAATATTTGGTGACACCACCATAATAGTTTTCCCACCGAATAATTTCTGAAGAACAAACACTGGCAGAAATTCCATACTTATGACATGAAACTCCCCTCACATCTGGGTAGTGATTCTGATTGGCTGAAAACAAAAATGTGGTTAAACCAATCAGAACTACTACCTAGATCTGGATAGTGATTCATCAGCAGTGCAGAATTTCTGTACTCCTTCCTGAGGCGCCATTCCATGGGGAAACCATCATAGTGGTGTCGAAAAATGTTGTCCATTTTCTCAGTCTCCATGAAGGGCATTATTTTTGGCTTATAAAGATACTAGAGATCAGATATAATATCTTGAATTTAGCCACACAAACAAATCTGGTATTATGTTTGTAGACAGTCACTACATGCAGTAAATGAAAAGAAGGTGTGGGATTGCCAAGTGCATGGTTGCCTGAACAACAATTTCTTACTAATTTTTTTTGTTATAAATTTCAAGAAGCTAACTTTTTAAGTTGATCCCAAAATAGCAGACTCAAAATGGTATGAGGACCTATTCTGAAGTAATGTGGCCCCAGACCCTTGAAAAATCCTGTTATCCCTTCTCGTTTAGATATTTTAATAAAACAGTCAATGAATCCATTGTAGAAGAGTCCCTTACCACTAGCATTGGTTCCTTGATTATAGAGGCGTGTACTTACAACATCAAATGGTGTCATAAAGGTAACCACAGCAATACTGCTTACCATGCTAGCAGATGCTGGAATAAGCCAGCTGCCTGGATTGAAGAAACCCATTTGGGCGATCTTTAACTTTGTTGTAGAGAAAGTAGACAACTGAACAGCTGATCCAACTGCAACACGAGCCAACGCTCCACTTACACCTCTCCAGAGTCCAGTAATCCCAAACTGTTTGTAGGTAGTGCTTATTGCATGGACAAATCCAGTGTGATGGTGTTGGTGACCTACAGCTATGATTTCTGCCGACTGTGATTGAAGGTGAGTCTTGACCTGGTAAATGAAAGTTGCTAGATAAGTCCTAAACCTGTATTTAAGCTTTACAAGCTGTGACTATGGACAGTTAAGACCACCACTGTCAAGCCTTATGGCAGTAATAAGCAAAGGATACTGCAGGAGATGAAGCTCATCTTCAAACAGCGGACCTGCTAACCACACAGGCTAAATAGCGACTTCCACTTACTTTAAGTTTTGCCACAGGCAACCCAAGGAATGACATTAGAGTTCTATTGGTAATACAGATTAAATAGATCCCCTTAACCAGATGAATTTCATCACAATTGTCAGTTCATTTTGCCTTTTGTCTTTTGTCTATCATTTGTAAACAATGGTTAGAACAATATAACTACTCAGATGTCCAATCAGCGCTTATGACCGTATTCCAGACAGATATTATGTCATCCGTATGGAGTTTCTGTTGCTGAGTTGCAGACGTTCCTCCTCTTGAAACATCCCTCAGTGGTGATGAGCGAGGAGAAACTTCTGCCGTTCGCAGGCTAGAAGGTTCTTGACTTGATTGATCTGCAGTAGTTGGCTTACCCTTCCACTTAGAGTGTTCAGGAGTGGTCTTAGATTCATCTGAGAATAGGCCAGTTGCACTAAGAGGTCATGTGACCAATGCTTCCTTTAAACGATGAGTTGGAATCTTGCTGATGCCAAAAATTGACAGAACGCATAAAAATTATCTTACACCCAAAATTTGAGAGGAAATGCATTTAAGGGAGATATTTTATGGCACTTTGATTTTTCAACAAAGCAGTATGATTTGTATTGGTGGCCATGTTGAAGGGCATACTCTTGCCCTCCAACATGGCGGCCAAAACTACTTTTTGCTTGTATCTTGTTAAACATTTGATAGTTACGCTCAGATGTGCTGTAAACGTTACCACATCATCTTTTCAACATTTCCCTTGAACTTTAAGTGCAAAATTTTAGTTCAGAAAGATGTAATTCCTAATGTTAAAAATCACATTTTGGTCACGTGACCAGCTACGAACTTACTCATTTTAAGAAAATGGTGCGGGTTTGACAAACCAAATCACTATTATTTTGTTTAAGATATGACCCCGCAATCGTTTTTTGAAGGCAAAATCATATAACTTTCATTTTCATAAAAACGATGTCACAAGACCTCTTAGTGCAATGGCCTATTAGGCTATCAAGGCCCAAGCCTAAAATGTTTGGAATTTTAATAAAAACTTAGGCCCTTTCAGAGATGTTTGATAAACTTAAATATCTGTTTACACTAGAATGCCATGTATGGTAGACCTTAACAGTTTAAAGTACTCCTAAATAACCTGGAGAGGAGGGTGGGGTGGGGGGGGGGCGTTTAAGAGAAGTTGCCTTATGTATTGTGGCACTGTGTTTGGGGATCGGGTTTTCAAGTAAACTTTAAATTCCTGGTCTAAAGCAAGTTAATCTAGGATAGAGTAGCAAGTATAGGATCCCGGTGCTCCCCGCCCCCCCCCCCCCCTCTCCACCTACCCAACAAAAAATTCAGGGTACCGGTCCACGGCCACGTAGCCTATTTTAGGTGTATTACTCAGTAAACACAGCATCCGGTCACAACCAGAAGGTTCTCGCTGTTTCGGTGAATTAAATAAGCTTGCGATTGTATTTAGGAAATCTTCATTTTACTTTTTAAAGTTCTAACCCTTACCATGTATGCGGGACTGCCTAGAAACGCCCCAATGCCTCCTGAAAACGCACCGGCAACTAGACACCGCCAAAATTCGATTTCCCCTTCACTGTTTGCGGTCAACTTTAAATTGGTCAAAACTTGGTACGATCCCAGGCGAAAACCATTCATGACTGCCTGGTAAGCTAGAGCAGGAACAAGGCCACTTTGAAGAGATCTCAAACCGTCGTAACGGGCGATTGTGTAGAAGGCGTGAAAAGCGTGCCTGTAATGTCTGGTGTACGTTCCGCGGGCTCTCAGTTCTCCCTGTAACTGCATCCGCGTTTTCACCACTTCAAGAGGATTTGAGAAAATGCAAGCACCACACGCTGCTCCCGCACCTAAGCCAAATTCTTTTAGCTGTGCTAGCATTTTCCCGAAGACGCTAAGAGAAAAGAAAGAGGTCCGTACAAAGATAACTTTTTTTTTCGGGTTTCCTTCAGGTGCTCTTCAGCTGAGATTTCAAAGTACTGTATTTATTTTGGTCAGCGGAAAACGAAAAATGGTAAGATACTACACCCGTTTTCATTGGTCAGATTTCAATAAACCAATCAGAACAGCTGTTTTAACTCGAGCTTGTCGGCCATGTTTGATATTCACAAAAAATTAGCAGAATTTTAGCTGAAACGATTGCTGAGAGAAGTATAAAAATGCTGCAAGTTAGGCGGCAAATTCTACGCTTTGAAAACCTTACAAAGCTATGTGCTAGGTCCATGGGTAAAATGGACCAGTTTAAATGGAAACGCCCCAAAGACAGGCCAAACAAAAAACCGAGATTGTCCATCATTCTGTTGGAAAAACACAAAAAGTTAGGCAACGCTGGTCAGTTGGTTCCAGTCAAGAGAGGCTACGCGAGAAATTTTCTGGTTCCTCAAGGCGTAGCTGCGTATACCACGAAAGAGAACATGAAAAAATATTTAAGAGAAGTAGACCCGGCTGATGCGGCGCCCGAATCTCAAGTTTGTCCCAAGTTTATGGCATTTCTGAGAAGAACACGTTTGAAAATTAAACGAAAAGAAAACGAATTCTTCGAAGTGACAGAACATCATCTCGCTTTAGAATACCAAAGGCAGTATCAACTGTATGTGCCTGTACACTGCATCATAATTGAAGAACCCATAAGGTCTTTTGGACAGTTTGTGGTGAATGTTGCTGTTAGGGATGGAGTTGTTGTGCCCATGAAAGTGTCTGTGGAAGAGTGGAGGCCTTTTGTTCCAGATCGCTTCAAGGATGTTATAAGTTCTGAAGATTACATAAAGAAACAAACACAGGCTTAAAGGACTAGGCTTGATTTCGATGCCACACCACTCATGAGCAATAACTAAGGACTTTTACCAATTGCCAGAACTTGCTGGCCAGACCAGACCTGTCTTCAGGAGAATTCCACTGTTAACCAGGATTATTTAGCCAGATCAGTTTAATCTTAAACAGTGTGTGCCGCAGTCATAGGTGTTACAGGGGCGGATCCAGGATTTTTTTTAGGAGGGGGTGCACTCGTCTCTTGCTCTACTTCAACACCAATAAACCACATAGTTTTTCTTTTTTTTGCAGAATACCAGTTGTATTAGAAAACTGCAGGTCATCTCAGTGGGGGTGCGCACCCCCTGCACCCTCCCCCTAGATCCGCCCCTGTGTTAGTTAAAATTTCAAGAAAACACTAATATTTTATTTTCAAAATGACTGGTCTGGCCAGCCAGTTCTAAGTTTTGGATAGCGCCCTTAGTGATGAATTACCATAAATGACCTAACAGATGCCCACTTCCAAATAAACACCCCCCTCTAATCTATTAAAATTGTATTAGATGCTCCTCTGTAATAAATGCCCCCTATGAGAATTACTCCAAAATACTAGTAATTAGCCAAAAGGAGCAAGATCATTCAATTCATTCAGTTTTTTGCTTGATTAACAATGTTTTGTGTATTTCATCTTGTTCAATATCAAGTTCAAAGTGAGGATATACTAACGATGGCAACACAATAACCCTGAGCGAGGATTCTGACATCAGTTTTGGGATGTGAAAGAGTGATATGGATCTCTAGATGGCCTAGAATTATCAGTAATGATGGATTGGATATTCTGCTATCTTTAAACTCTCTTGATATTTTTTCAAAAGTATATTAGTTTAACAATTATGAGAATAGACTCCTCTCTTTTTTTAATGCCTCCTATCTAATACTAGCCTCCCACGCAGGCGTTTTTAGGGGAGCTCGTATTTCTTCCCTCCCCACAAACGCCTGCTCAACAGAGGACAACATTCCTTTTCCATTGTTGCATTCGCGTGGTAAGTGACCAATCAACGGTTTTTAAATAAAGTGTTGACAGGCTAAACATGACTCATAAGCTCGTGATAGTGAAAAAACGTGACCCAGAACGCGACCCTAGAGTTACCTTTTTCCTTCTTTTCTTTCGTTCACTAAGGTTATGCAGTGCACAGAGAATTCTAAAATCTGACTGAGTAAATCTTACTTTTGCCGCTCTGAGACTAACATTTATTTGAGGTCATGAAGGTTTCTTAAAGTTTCATGCAGATCGCGTGATTATCGGGTTACCCTGCGGTCAAGGTCAACTTTCCAGAATTTGGAAAGTACAACGTGATTGGCTAAGCGTGGGAAAGGAATGTTGTCCTCTGTTGAGCAGGTGTTTGTGGGGAGGGAAGAAATACGAGCTCCCCTAAAAACGCCTGCGTGGGAGGCTAATCTAATACACGCCACTGCTTCGACCCCTAAAATTAAATAGATGCCCTGGGCATTTGTTAGGTCATTTACAGTAGGTATCAGGCAAGAGTGGCATTTGAGTCAGTTTGGTTAGACAGTTAAGTTTGGTTTAACAGACAAAGCTAACATTTATAAAAAAATAAAAATACAAAAAGTGTCTGACTGTTCTTAATCTTTAGCAATATTTTAAGCAAAGACTTTTTGGCTGAGCAAACAACTGAAACAAATCAAATAGAACAGAACAAAGGCTGGTAAGAGGCAACTCGGTGGTTATTTACGAGTGAGCAGTTGAAGGGGCTAGGTCAAGCTATTTCCTGCCTTTTTAAAAAGCTGAGACATCAACTGAATTCCCAAAACAATGGTCCAGTTTTTGGTTATATATTTTTATATCAAAACAGTTGATTCCTACATTGATCTTGACCAAACCTAACGTGCCTTTGTATACGCTGATGTGATGATACCGCCAGCTATGCAGGCTAGCTTATGTGGTCATTTACTTTGCAAGATAGAAAATGACCCAGTAGATTAAAATAAGTCAAATTAGTCCAGTTTTTTAAACTTTCATAGGAAGTGCAATGTTTCCAGACATATTTTTAAAAAGGCTTAGGAAAATAAAGTGGTGTTTTCATGACATTGGAAAAGTTCTTAGTCACGGTGACACAGTAGATCATAAAAGATGAACAGAGAGAAATTCTACTTGCTGAGTGGTACTTAGATACTAGTGAATTGAAATTATTACTTTCATGTGAAAAAAAGAAATTGGGCCATACAGGGTGCAAGGTTAATTATGCCCAACTACATGTTCTCTGGAGACTATGATTTCTTGGGCAAAGATTTAAATCACTGCTAGTTTTTGAAAAAGCAAAAAAGATGTGTAAATTTTGCCTCATCAGTAAATACCATTTGCCCATTCGAAGTTACCCCTGCCTCCCCTCCCATTGACAGCAAGATTATGCGCCATCAGTCCTATTCGTTAGCGAACGTTGACATCCTAGGTGTGATGTGATTGGTAGATCAAGCTATAATGGCGGAAATTCCAAAATGGCGGACTACTGTCATTGCCGTTTGAAAAACAAGGCAGCAAAAGTTCTGAAACGAAAATGATGATGGTTAAGAAAAGGTAATATCCGATGAGGACATGAGTAGGAGAGTAATTTCCCCGGCGTTGCACGCGAGTTCCTCGCCCCAACACACCTTTGAGGTGATGCAACGCCGTTTGGAAATGGCCGAAGAAGAAACTAGGAAATTGGTGGATCAACTTGCTGAATATGGCTTCAGTAAAGATCGCGTGGACAATCTTGAAAGCAGTAAAAGTGGAAGGATAGAACCAGTTCAGCCGTTTAAGGCTACAGGAATAACTAGCCCTCAAATTGAGATCTTACAGCGAAATTACGAGCAAATGGTATCAAGAGTTTGTCGCGCTGAGAGCACAATTCAATCTTTAAAACTTGCAATGTGTAGTCTGGAAGCCGAAAAAAATCTGGCAACGATAGATAAGGGGCCAGAAGTTGTTACGTTGCCCAAAGATACGTATGAAAAGGAAATTAAGAAGCTTAAAAAGGATGTACAGAATCATAAAAAGGAGTTGCAAATATGTGAGGACGGTCGCAAGGAAGCTCAAGATATGGTGAAGCGCCTTGCCACAGAACTAGACAAAGCTTCTCAAAATAGTGAAGAGAGTAGGTTGAAAACAGAGGAGCTTAAACTTTCAAAACAGAAACAAACCAAGAAAATAAACGAAGTAAGTATTTTTAAAATGAAAAGGGGTCTGATTTCAGAACTGTCAGAAGGAAGAAACTACTAAGGCCTGGTTCAGACGCTGTACTTTTAATGTGCCGAACCTAACTGAATAAGTTCGATTTTCGAGCAACACTGGCATGACATCTGATTCAGATGGCACACCATTTGTCGAGCCTAAGTTAAGTTCAACAAAAGTCTGACAGACTCTGTCAAACTTTTGCCGCACCAAACGCTTTTGCCACACCAAACTAAAACTGCTAAACCAAATTGATTCAGACACCGCTCTTTTGCCCTACTTAATTCATGAGTAAGGTTCAGCACATGAGTGGAGCAGCATCTGAACCAGGCCGTACATGAATAATCTTCAGATAAATTTGAATATCTCAAGAAAGCCTCATCAAAACTGAATAAGATAATGATGCATTCGCATTGTCCAGGCATGAAATCAAGATAGCTGTAAAAAGGATTGACATAATTTTCCAGCCAATCTTGATCAAAAACCTCAGTTAATAAAGTATTTTTATTTACATTTCCCTGGCTCTAGAGGTCCGTTATCGAAATGCTAAGGATGAAATAACCCATGCGCAGGGTTACAGGTTGTCCCAGCTTTGCCATAAACAATCAGGAATTAGAAAGGAAATAAAAATCTCTGGCACCCAGGGTACATAGACAAAGATAGCCATAGTTTATTCACCCAAGAAGAGCTCAGGAGTTGTACAGTAACTCATTAAAATGTTCTCCTGTAAGTTTAATGACCAAAAGAGAAAATTTTCTCCTGGAAAAACCCAGAATTCAATTAAGGACAGTTGTGTACTGTTTTTAAGTGCAGGTTTTGAAAAAAAAAACATACAAAATGTGCAATGTATCAGGAAAGGGACATTAGTGGATTAGACCCTGTTTGCCACAGAGTTCCAGCAGCTCAGTAGAACTTGAAGGATTGCGAGCTCAATTCTTGTCTGAAGGTCAGGAATTATTTTCTGTGCTTTTGGTTCATCAAATTCTCTCTTCTATTATGAGACTATTCTAGATAGACAACTTGCACGTTTCTATCATGTTTACTTGGCAACAAAATTTTTTTCATTAATTTCCTATGATATTCGATCGAACATATTCTCCATAATATTGAACATTGCATCACTTGAAAATATTTCCATCATTCAATGATCGATTATAATCAATGGTCGGCACACCTCTACCCGGATGATTTTGTGTTTTATAGCTCAAAGAAGAGTTGAGCAGAGAAAGAGATCTTCGATCAAGCCTGGAGGATTCTCACACCTCTCTTTTGCAAAGAGTATCTGACATGGAGAAGATTGTAGAATCTGAGCGGGGTGATGTTCAAACCTTGGCTCAGGACTGCAAAACATTGAGAAGAGAGGCAGTGTCTGCTCGTGAAGAATGTGAAAAAGCAAAACGGCTCAAAAGCCAGCTTGAGGCGCTGGTCACACAGCTGCAGGAAGATTCAGGTATGGAGAAATCTGGCTTGGAAATTTTCAATACCGATATTTCAGTGATGCTCTGCACATGTCATTATCATGTTCTTGCCTGTAAAATTAGAGAGTTTTAAAAAAATCTTGTTTACAGCAAATGGCAAAGGTCACATGACCAGATTTTACTTTTTTGTTGTTTTACGGTTCATTTAATCTGCGTCACAGAGATAATTTACTGGTAACCTCAGTTAGTAACGTCTGTGAAGTCCAATGGATGCAACGATTTACCGGAAACATGCTTTGAATTTCTTTTCATCCTGATTGGCAAAACAACAATGGCTCTTTTAACAAACCAATCATGATAAAGTCAGGGTGCAAAGAAAGTCAGTTTTACAGCTTGCCATTCATGCTAGCTGTAGCTAGCATGTACTAGCCCAAACATAACTTTAACTAGCCCCAAATGCTTTTTGATGAGCAGGTTGAATACACAGTTCTTCTGTAATAATATTTGAATTCTCAAAAAACTTCACTTTCCCATCGGGCAAGCTAAGAACAAAATTCACTAGCCCGATAGCAAAATACTCTAGCCCCGGCTATCGACAGTATTTTCTTTGAACACTGTAAGTCCTCAAATTCTGGTACACTGGTGGGACCCAGAACAAGGATTTCGGCACTGTTTTGCAGACAGACTTAACCACAGTTTAGATTCGTCTGTGGCACAGGCAGAGGCTACTGTTCATTTTAACTTATAATCATGTTCGAAGTATTAATATTCGTGCCAGTTTCATCATAAGAGTTGTTTTAGGGAGTTTTTATCTGCAAATTTCCCAATTTATGAAATTGCTCACTTGAATGTGACGGTTTTCTGTAGCGCCGTAAAAGTAATTCTAAATCTCAATCCCTCTAATGTGCTGTGCTGTAATAGTATGCCTCAAAGGCTTCTATGCTGGCAGCATTTACATTTGCAGCATATTCATTTATTTGTTTTTGGAGGCTGCTTGACGGAGTCGTCAGGTGGCTGACTTTCAGATATGCCCCTCTCTTTCCAACCTCAACTTCAGGAAAATAAATAATACTATTTTCTTTGAATATTTTTTCTGGTGCAGTTAACTCTGATTCACAATTAGCTACTCTATCAGCAGAAAGAAAGGTGAGTGAGATTAAGAAAATGTTATCCCAAAGCCTTTTCAATCCTTCTTTTTATTCTTGAATTTTTTAAGAGGTCTTGAAAAGAACTTCATTGACCAAGTTTAATTAACAATTAAAGTTTCATACCATCACTTATACCTATAAAATAATTCAATAAAGATTACTTTGGCAATTGGTCATTTTGGGCATATGAAGCTTACTACAATGATTTGCTTGAATAACAGCCAAACAAATTCCTAGTACTCAATTGCTCATTGTCCGAAGCAGCTTTTATTGAATCAGGTATATACAGTTAACTGTTTTTGAGACAGACTCTGTTGTCGGACTGGCACCTACTTGCTGTCCTTGAGAGTTGTCTGCTTTTGAAAGAGTCGAAGACAATATCTAATTGGAATGGTAGACTTGGTGTCTATGTAAGAGGATGTGTCCAATTTTGTTATAGACATGACTGAGTTGACTGAAGTTATGAACACGCATGTTATGTTTTTGTCCCTATTTTGAGCTCTAGGAAAAGTACATCCCTGATTAACAATTCCACCTGACCGCATTTATTTACATTTTTGATCAAGAAATAACTAACAATAGCATGACGAGTACAGTTGAAGCTCTCCATAACAACCATCTTGGCAACAGAAGAAAGTGGCTAATTTAGAGAGGTAGCCATTGAAAAGAGGTTTAAGGTGGCTGAACACAGTTTTGCGGGTGGTCAGTGGCAACTCGAGTGACGGCAAGTGTTTTAAATTAGACAAACAAACTAGACTAAAAATGGCAGCGAAAAAGCAAAGGTACTTAGAAGACGATTTCTCAAAATCTATTCATTAAAATTTTGTGATATTTGGCAGAAGTTTTACTTTTATCGTATTTTAAATAAGGAGAACTTTAAAATGGAAGTTTCACTGATGAATTTTGTGACCTCTTTAATAATTATTACAGTACTGATTATCTAAAAACCAGTCTGTTAAAATTTGGTGAAATAAGTTTCAAATGGTAATGATTAGTTACAATAAGCTGTGGATTGCAAGTTTATAGGAAAATCTAATGAGCAAATTTTATGTAAATTGAGCAAAAGTGAAAATCTAAGGTTGTATTCAGTCATTCATATTGCCATGGAAACTGTGAAAATGTCAAATTTTACCTGTCAATCAAAATCTTTCATCAGTATATTTTTTACTTGCTATGTTTCAGCTTGTGAGCTGCAACCTTTTTCTTGCAATGATTTGAAAAATGACATATACTCACAAACTGCCTAAACTGTGTTCAGCCGCCTTAAACAAGAGTGAATGTATTGACTGTCCGCCAAAAGTAGTGGCCATTGTAGAGAGGTGGCCATTAGTGGAGTTTTGACTGCAACATGTAACCGACCAATCAGAACATGCAAATCTCTTATATAATCACCTGTGAGTAATTTATTATACTCAAGTTAAATATAGTTAAACTAGAATAATCTTGCCAAGCTTGTCAGGGAATTTTTCAGTTGTTAATGATACTATTATGGTTTTAGACATTAGATGCAGATAATTCAAGATTGAAGAAAGAAAACAAAGAACTAAGACAACAATTTGAACTTTTACGAAAGAGCTATGAAGATCTTAAGGTAAATACAAAATAACATTGAGTGAAATTGTTAAGATTAAAACAAACTTTGCTTGTAGGATTGATGGTACATTTCTTGTACGACAATAAAGAACAAACACAACTGAATTGTAGTCAACAGTTACCGCCACTGCACAAACGACTTATTGATGGACTCAAGCAAAACTGACAACAGCAGAATGACTGAACAACTGACAATTTGACTAACAATGAACAACTGTTAAACTGTGACAGAAGACAGTTAAAAATGCACCAGTAACAATAAAAAATTATTAGTCGTCATAGCCAATGACATCATGACCTAACCGACAGACAACCAATAGCATCGTGACCAATCAGGTCGATAAACAGAGTTTAACACCATCAACTGATGTGATGTCAACTCTGAAGATGACTTCTGCACAGGTTATCGAAATGTCAGTCACTGTCAACAACAGTCCTATTCAGGACTACATTCACCCAGACATTCATGCTTCACCTACTTAATAAAACTAATTCCACTTAGTTTTTCTGAGTTATGTTATTTTGTAATCCATGTATTTCAGGGAGTTCATGAAAAAGTTCTGTTAGATCACCACAAAGCAAGTGACGCGTTAAAGGCAACGACTGCTGACAACAGAGTTCTGATTTCCCAGCATCAAAATGTTCTGCAGCGGGAACGAGACCAATGGAATAATCGAATGGCTGAACAAGAAAGAATGCTGGAGGTATCTCGAAGTGAAATGGCACAAGAAGTAGCAAGAGAGAAAGAGAAACAAGAGTATTTGGAACATGAAAAGTAATAATTATCTCTAATAAAATAATGAAACTTTGAACTCAAAAGAAACTTGAATTCCATATTGTCCTTTGGGCTAGTCTGCTACACAGCCGTTTTTAGTTTCGACATGCAATGAGTGGGCAGGAACGTTTCGTGACAACACTAAAAATGGCTGTGTAGCAGACTACCTTTCAGCAAGCACCTCTCAGATTTTGCTTGCCTTGAGGATGACTTGCTTGGACCCTAAGGCAAGTTTTAACCCTTTAGGGCCCAAGAGTGATCAATATCAAATTTCTCCTGACAACATCAGCAGAATATTAAGAGTACAGGTTATGAGAATTAGTAAATTGATTACCAAAGAGAGAACCCTTTAATCTTAAACCAAATTGTCTCGACTATTCTTAAATGAAATGTATAGAGATCAGTTTGGAGAATTTGTATGTGGATATTGGGGCTTAAAGGATTAATATTACTTGCTCAGCAAGAAAACCTGTTTGTCATGACTACCAGATGAGACTTTTTTCAAGCCCTCTTAACTCTTCGCGTCCCAAGGTTGACTAACATCAATTTTCTCTTAACAATATGAATACATGATCAAGTGACTGGGTTATGACAATTAATAACATCATCAATTAACTGAAAATACTTTGATCTTAAAACAAATTCTCTCAGCTAGTTTTTCAAGGAAACGTATGGAGATCAGTGTGGAGAATTTTTCAGTTGATATTGGGGCTTTGGTTAACTGTGCTCTCACTTCCTACATGACCATACCCTATTGAGAGGATACTCTCTTTATGTTGATCTCCCTTGTAAACCCAAGGAAAATGAGTCAAGCAAAGTTCACTGCAGAGGCGTAGTTTACAAAGAGCTGGTCAAAATTTCAGGAGCATTTCAATAATGTTAATATAGAATGTTCAACGAAGTAGACATGCAGTGTGGATCAAGTTTAAATTTAGAGGCACCTTAGCCTTGTAAATGCTGTCAGTAATCATCACTGTAATTTTTACTAATCCTTCTCTTCCAAAATACTTCGATGTCGTTTCCTTTTTCTGTTTTTATTCTGCTAGATCAGTTTTAAGAGAAGACATCAACAAGTTGCACCGGCAGTTATTGGATGAACGTAGCAGAGCTGACAAAATCAAACAGGATCTCGTATGTTTGAAGTTCTTTTGTCAAATTTATATATTTTTTTTCTTTTTTTTTCTTTTGTCTATTTATATTACGATTGATTTAATGTACGTTTTCCAAGTCAGGCGGGACTGAAAAAGTAAAACAGGATTTGCAATTTCTCCGTTCTTTACGCCAACTTCTATTATTATTTGTTATTATTATTTATCTTATAATTGTTATCAGTCTGCATTTTTCAAGCCACCATTTAGCCTTGGAAAACAAATTTTATAAATGTTCTGTAAAGATAGTCAAGAAAGCTCTGAAAACTGCTGTGTATCAGTTTCAAGGGCGTAAAAATCACTTCCTTTGGAGTGTTGCAACACAGAAAGGCGAATAATTTCAGCAATGGCTCGATCGTTGTCTTCAGAGAAACAGTAGGCCGCCTTGAGTCAGTTCTCTAACATTGTAACCTTTATTTTTCTAACGTTTTCAGGACATAGAAGTTTTAAACCTTCAGGCCAAAATTGATGGAATGACGCGAGACAGGGATCATCTGTCAAAAGCAAATGATCAAATAATGAACGAGGTACATTGAAGAGTTGTTTTGAAAACTGATCAGTGAAAAGGCTTTAGTTCACAATACCAATGTTTTTTAATCATTCCTCACTCATCTAGGTAAATCAAGCTGTAACCGATTTCTCGAATGAAAGAGACAAAGTTGTTGGCCAGCTCCAGGCTGCACAGGTAAGCTGACCTTTTCATACTCCTGAAAATTGTAAAAACAAAATTAACGAAAATTTACTAAAATTTAAGGAGTAAAAATCATAATTTTTGCGTAAAACGTTGGAAGCTAAATAGTACTACGTAAAATTACTTCTGAAGAGGTTACATTTTAACGGCGACCTCCTCTATTGGCTGATTAATGTAATGCTATTTAGGTCGTGTAATGTTGCAGTGAAGGTCTTTATCTTTAAATCGTAGCCAGAGTTAAATCAGAGCGACCAATTTGCAGACAAATGACTAAGAATTAATTTGCACTAATATCCTTTCTATAACTACTATGTCTTTATATGACTTACAGTACTTTCTGGTCTGTTGAGGACATCTATTTACCAGGCAAATCGGTTAACATAGTCTGACCGGGTAAAACGTGTAAGTGCTCTTTATACATCATGATAAGTTGTGAAGATGATTTCTTTTAGGGAGAGATCAAAGGTCTACAAGAATCAAAAAAGCTGCTGGAAGACGAAAATAAAAGTCTGCTGGAAAGAATTTGTGCTCTGGAGGACAAGCAGGTGTGTATAAAGACGTTCTGTTTCTTGTCTTAATGTTTACTTTAGACCGATTTTCGTATGACCTTCAAATGAAAACGCGAACAAAACAGAATCAACAAACAGACGGAAATAGAGCGATTTGATTGGGTTATCAAACGGCTACAAACGCGCGTGGCTTTTGGTTGGTTAAGCGAACGCTCGGGTGAAAAAACTTCATGCCCGAGAACTTTCTAGAAATCAAATGATACTTCGTTTTGACGTAGTACTGCAACACAATTGGCTAATTCAACAATCCGTTCTCCATAATAGGGTTTTCTTTGGCGAGAAAACGAAGAAGCCATGTTTTGATCTTTTCATCCATTGGCTGATAAATCAAATAAAGAACACTTGCCGAGACCATTTTTTATGGTCATACGAAAATCGCTCTATCGCGTTTTGAATGTTGTCGTTTTTGCTCTGTAGGCAAGTCAAAGACAAATCGAAGAAGCTATGAAAGGCATGATGGACTCCAAGAACAGACTTGCCTTTGAGAAAGGCGGCCTGCAAGTTAGTGTCACAATTGTTTATTCAGTGGAATCAGTTTTTCATGCCTTTACAGGCCAAAGGCTTTTACTCCGACAATATATGCTCACTTCATTGGTTCCCTGCACTGTTATGTGAAGTTGCTTGAGTAGTGGCTCGCGTTCTACGCCGCGCACTTGTAAAAACTTGCTTAAAAGAATTTTTCAGAACGAACTAGGTATAAAACCTTTAATAAGCGTGTCTTATACAATTTTTTTGACCAAGTTCTTTTTTTTTAAGTCCAAGGTGGAACATCTCCAAGAAGAACTGAAATCATTTGGCGCAGTAAAGGTATTGTATTTGCAAAGAAGTTTTCAATTCAGTTTTGTTGAGTGTGTGCTTAACTTAGAAGCCAGTTGCATAATCGATGTCTGAGCTAACTGGTCATCCCCTTGAAACTCTACATTTTAACACCAGACGTTAGAAGTTACGTTAGTCCTTTGCAAACGGCCCCAGGGGTAAATGTATAACCAACGGCGCCAGTCCACGCGACTCGCTCGAAGTAGTTTCGATTTTCTTTCGAACTGGCAACTAGTACTTATTTTAAGTTGTGATCGGTTCATTTAATTATCTTTCTCTGATATGACTGAACTAGCATTTTTTTCCGGGAGAGAGGGGACCTTAGTGAGGAGGCGCTGACAACTGTCCTAAGATGTCATTAAAGGCTTTTATCTTAATATTGCAGATAGAGGCGGAACAGCTTAAGAAGACCAACAGCAACTTACAAAACCAGCAAAGCAAGGTACTTTCACCCAGTGAAAGAGCAAATTTCCCTTAGGACAAGACGCGCGAATTTGGGTTGATGTTGGACTTGACCACACCCGCTGCCTATTCTCTTTTTCCACCGTCACCCAGTTCTTTCCAGAAAATCCCGCGCTTGTTTTTGTCTGGCCTTTCTTTCTTTTCTCTTTTAAAAGTGCGTTTCCTCGCATCTTTTGTTTCATTATTAGAATTTTTGGTTTTCATTTGGCTGGTTGTGAATAAATGCTGTTTGTTTTTGTTATTTTTTTTTTCTCCCAGACTATTGCGGAACTACAGGCTTGTAAGACCACGATAAAAAAGTTGGAATCACAAATTAGAGAGGTAAATTAATAGTGAAATCTCGTCCCTACTTAACTTTTTAATTGCTTTGTCTGTTAAAACCTGCCTGCAAAGGCCTTTTTCCAAGTAAGCAATAAACAGCTTTAGAGCGACTGAGCGATCCTACGATTTACGCAGTTCACATCATCTTCATTCATCTCGCCCGAAATGAGAATGGGACTAGAGCCGTAATGTGTTCTACAGTTGTTTCTTGGATCGCGCGCCGATCAGCTAGTATTGGCCAATAGGCCACTTCCGAGTTCCAAAAACCTCACTTTCAAAATGAGGCCAAGTGCACAACCTTTCTTGTGAAAATGAGTTTTATTTGCACGAGAATGAAAAATGATTTCCATATCAAAGGCTGAGCGCTTAACCTCGTTTTGATACAGAGGCCCGGGGGAACTCAGAAATGGCTTATTGTCTTGCCCCGTCCCCTGTAACAGTCCCAGAAGTCTTTGCGAAAGTTAACTAGACCCAGTTTCCCTCTCGTTTCTAAAGTGGCGAATGAAACGAACTATATCCCATCCAGAAAAGTGGGCTGGAGTGAATTTTACTTTTATTTGATGTTCCTACAACCGCAGCTGGAGTCAAATTTTCGCTTCCTTCATACAGGGTCAGTCGGCGAACAGTCGAAAAGATAATGATCTTCGATCAGTGATTCAGTCGAGAGAAGATGCCTTGAGAGAAGTGGAAAAACTAGTGAAACATGCAGAGTCCTTAGAGAGGAAATACAATGAAAAGGTATGAATGACTCAAGAAACTTCTGTCATCTCACCGGTGACGTTGTTTCATTATACCACTTTTTGAACAAGCAGTTTTTATGATGGCATTGTTTCATTTCGACTGCCAGAATTCATTTTGGCTTTAGCTTTCAACTTAAATTTTTCACAAATACAGTGAGGTAGGGGAAAGTGCAAGCAGAGGGATGCTTCTTGGTGTTGCAGAAACTATTGTTGGTTCACCATTGCTTCGTGATGTGGGCATTGTTCAGTATCTTTTCAATGTTTTATGACACTCGTCTCTGCTTTTCTTGAATATTAACTTCACTTAAATGTCCTCGTTTTCGTCTTTAGAGCTTATGAACTGAAAGTCAGTTAGTGGTTCGAGCCATTTGCAGTAAACTCGGTAGGCCGGGAATGTCTTTGTAAACGTTATTGCACGTTTGTTTCCATTTTCAGATCGACAGTTTGCAGCGCTCGCTCAGCGACGCACGGGAAAACAGCGCTAGGCTTTCGAGTACTATTGAGAGCCTTATGACGTCACATTCAGAGCTGCAAGAGGCGATGGAACGGTTACAAGTTGACATGGGACAGAAAGACAGTGAATTGAACATACTGAGAAGAGACAAGTGAGTGTTTTATTCCTTATGGTCCCAAAACCTGCCTTCTACAAGAGCGGGGAACTTGGACTTCAATGCGGGGTACTGGAAACGAGAGTGAAGGATGATAGGAAGGAAAATCTCTCGTCTTCCCTTCCCGTCTCTACCTTCGGCCCGACTTTCCTCAATAATGAACTTAATGTAATGCAACTAAATAGAGCGATTTTCGTATGTCCTTGAAATGAAAACGCGCGAACAAAACAGAAAAAACAAACGTAGGGAAATAGAGCCATTTGCCTGATTTGTCGAACGGTTACAACTGCGCGTGGTTTTCGGTTGTTTTAGCGAACGCTCGGGTGAAAAAACTTCATGCCCGAAGAACTTTCTAGAAATCAACCGATGCTTCGCTTTGACGTCATACTGCAACACGATTGGCCAATCGAACAATGCCTTCGCCATATTAGGAGTTACTTTGACGGGAAAACGAAGAAGCCATGTTTTGATCTTTTCATCCACTGGGTGAAAAAACAAATAACGAACACTTACCGAAACCATTTTTGAAGGTCTTACGAAAATCGCTCTATCCATAGATAAGTGATTGCGAGGGACTGTTTATCGAAACACTTAGACAGATGAAGAAACAAAAGATTCGACGACCATTGGCTAGAGCTCGAAAGTTCAGCTTTGAAATCACTTAACAGTGGCCTGTTTTCTTTTAATCTACCATCAAAACCTTTTTTTTTTTTTTATTTTCGAAAATTAATGACTAAGAAGTGTTTAATTGCAAAATAACGAAAATTCACACGACGCGAGAGGAAAGTACTGCTCAGTACCTTTCATTTGAATTGTCACAGCTAGACCCGCCTTGAACAGCCAAATAGTAAAAAGCCCTAGCGGAAGAAATTACTGCTCAGCAGCTTTGGTTTGTAGAAAAAATGCAAAAAGAGCGGAAGGGTGAAATAAGAAATGGAGAGGATTCGCGGTCAGGGAGAAAGTACTCTGACTCAAACTTTTGCTGTTATGATTTTTTTTTTGTATCGTATTTACCGTTTGCTTTTTGCGAATACATAACGATATTTCTGTGCCTTTTCATGCAGAATTTCCTCTCAGGAGCTTATAAAACAGCTTCAGTACGAAAATGATGCACTACAAAGTAAAATTGTCACCATTGAAGAGACGGAGCTGCAAGAGGTATTTGTAGATTCCTTTTAAGCTTAGAATCTTGACTTTCTTAGCGAATACAAATCCTGAACCTGATTTCCTTGCATCATTTGTACTGCCCGTTTTTTATTTTTATTATTATTATTTTCAGCTTAGGCCGCTACGTGAAGCGTTGTCAGACGCTCAAATTGATCGAGAGAGAATGACCGATCAGCTGGAAAGGCTCCTGTCAGCCAACAAAGAACTACAAGATAACATGGAAGTACTGCAAACTGAGCTGGGAAGAAAACAAGTCGAGTATGACAACCTCCGGGAGGAAAGGTATGAGTTTTTGGATCGTTATACGTTTCTGGGAAACTGCCCACCTACCCTTCCCCTGAGCCAACAGTTTGACCTAAATGAGAAGTAAGTGTTAATGTTGGATTATTTAGGGGAGGGGTAGGTGGGCGGTTTGCGAATTGTTTTATGTCGTTGTTTTGAATTTGTATCATTTTCAGAAAAGCTCGTATGTTTTCTTTTCCTAATTCAGGCCACGTCCAAACGAATCCGAGCATTTTTGAAACTGCACATCCTTTTACAAGAATCTGCCTTTCATCCACACGAATCCAGTGAATCTGCTCATTGTAACCGCATCTTTTTGAACCACTATCCAGGGTTGGTTAAGGCCCCGTCGGCGTTGACACGAATCCGGTTAAAAAGATATGCGGTTTCATAAATGTCCACGGATTCGTGTAGACGAGGTCTCAGTTCTCCAGGACCCGGTTCCTGAAAGGCGGATAGACCTATTCGGCTAACTCAATGTTGTACCCTATTCAAACTCTTTGGGAATAAAACGTTTTGTTTCAGGAATTTCCATATCATTTAAATGTGAATGCCACATTACAATGCAAATACAATACAAAAAGAATCTTAACCGCGGGAGATTTGAATTGGGTACAACATTGAGTTAGCCCAATAGATCTATTAGCGCTAATCCAGGTTTACGATTTTGTTCCACTTTTTGTATTTACTTTCCTATGCATTGCTTAGAGTAACATTTCGTGGTATCATTACTGTATCTCATAGTAAAGGCTCAACAGTGTTCTGTAAGCTTGAGTTACATGCTCTTAGCAAGAAAACCTTGCTTAAAATTTTGCTTAATCCTGGGGTAAACTTAACCATCTTTCTAGGAACCATTCCCTTTTAAACTAAAGCCACGCTAACACAAGAATAACTTTTAGTTGCAATAATCTTCTGTTGTGTGCATGTAATTACAAGCAAATCGTGATTGCTGTTTCCTCCGCTGAAACCCTAATTGTAAATATTGTCAGAGATCGCCAGATTCGCGAATCTCGTGAAGAGAAAGCTGTAGAGTTAGAGGAACGAGTTGAGGACGTGCTTCGGCAAGGACAGAAAGATTTACAAGAGACAAGAACAAAGCACAAGAAAGAACTCGCAAAGGTTGGTTATGCTTTATGCAATAAAACTAAAAGAGCTTCTACAACAACTAAACGCCGGTTGCTATATAGCACTATAGGCAGCGGGGGTGTCCAATCGGCATACAACCCGGAACACAGTCGGATCACTCCGGAACTCACGCTCGAAACACCTCGGGTCATTGTCGGGAAAATATGAAATTGGTGTCTAAGTGGAAGGAGAATATGTAACCGTCGCTATTAAAAGGCCGCGGGAAAACATGTAAACTTCGCTATTAAAAGGCGGGAAATATGTACACCGGAGTAAAAGCGGTGGATAAAGCTTACAAAATCTTTTCAAATCTCTTCAAAATTGAGCTTGTATTTTTTATAACATTCCTTTGCAGATAAAGAAGGACTTGGAAGATGCAAATGCTTATAAGAACAAAATCAAAGATGCGAACAAGAAACTAGAAGACAAAGTGAAAGAACTTGAAGATCATTTAGCGAAGAACAAATCCAAAATGAAGTCGCAGAAGGTGCAGCTCGAGCAGTTACGAAAAGCACAGAAAGTAAGAGACACCGAAGAAGAAGGTGCTAAGGGCAAAGCAGAGGTGGGAAGACAGTTTGTTGTGTCTTATATTTATTAATTTATTGTTTCGAGGGCTTTGTAATTAGCACTTTTCTGTGTCCCGATTACGTGAGACTAGAACGAAGTAAGACATAATGTGAGGGACTAGAGATAGGATGAAAAGTGAATTCTCGCTGCTTTAAACTTTAACGCGCTTATTTCATCTCGTTCATTTTGTCAAATGCTGGCAAATTTTGTGGGAGTTGAATTCTAAAAAGACTGTATCCAATTTCAGGAAAAGAAAAAGAAAGTCGATGCCCTGTGTTCACACCCTTCACAACACGTGAAAATAGGCATCTTCACGTTGTAGTCGTACAGTGACGGCAAAGGGAATTACAAAAAAGCGTGATACACGTGCAGTTGTTGTTTTGCTTTATCTAAAACAACGCTATTTCTTCTTTGCTGTCCTTTCGCCGTCGCCGTTGTTTAAGCCCCCTAATGGTATCTAATTCAGGGACTTGCACATCCCCTTATTGCTCAGTACGATGAAAGTGAAAAATATCTCTAGGTCTAATTTGAGCCACGAAGTAACCTGGTCTTGGAAGAACGCTTTCTGTTCTCAGTTTTTGACATGATTCTGCACGTCTCATTTTCATTTTTTGTGTTTTTGTTTAAGCATTTCAAGAAGGAACTGAACACCTTGGAGCGAGTTAAAAATGAGTATATGCGTAAAAACAATGAGCAGGTATTGTATCCTTTTCTCATCAGGTTATCAAGTTAGCTTCGTTGAAACCGTTTGTAGATGAGTGTTAAGATAAACCAGAGGTGTAAGTTGATCGTCCACTTAATAACTGATCATAACATTTTGTTTGTTATTGTAGGCTAAGACAATTGGAGAATTTGTTTCAAAGTTTAGCGATCTTCAAGCTGAACTAGAAACTTTGATCCAAGCTCAACGGTGAGTTAGTTAATTTACTTGCTTGCCCCGGGGGAAAGGGGCTGTCCTTTCTGCTATTGACATACTGTACCAAACTTTTGAAGTTTACGTAACCAGATCAGCTGCAGAATTTCCAGATCTATCAATTATGGCGAGCTTTGTAATGAAAGACGGTGGCGTGCAAGGCAACTTAAGATAGGGCGTTTTTCTTTGTTGTACAGCAAGTGTAACTTTAGGGAGAGAGGGCATGATCGCAGGGAACGTGTGAAGAAATCGCGCTTCACGGTGAACGCTGCGGAATGTGATTGCTTTGCCCGGGGCATGAATGACTGAGTGTCTTTTCCTTTCTTAAACGTCTTTGCACATCGCATTTCTATTGTCTCCACGATCTCTGTTATCTTGATTGGGGGACTTAAGGCTTCTAGTTAAATTTGACTTTCTTTTCATCGCACGCTTGCACTCATAATCATGGCCCATCATTGGTATATTTTCTTTTCCGGTCAACAGGGAGAAAGAAGAAGAACTTGAACGGGAAAGGGGCTTGCGAAAGGATATAGAACACCGGTTTAAGGTAAGAAGCAGTTATTCAGGTTTCTACATACGTAATCTGAGTTCTATCAGGTAAGTAACACACATTCAAAGATACTGTAAGTATCACGTTTTCGGCAAACGAGGAAGATATTCACGTGATCATTTTACGGCTGAGATGCGCGCGCTACTCTGGAAAGTCATCTGAGGAGCGCATATCGCACGTACGACCAGCTGAAAACTGCCGAGCCTCCCCATATTTTCAAAACAGAAGTAGGCAGAAGTATGTATGATATTAACTTGAACAATTGCACTTCTCAAGAGAGAGACGCTTCGTCAGCACGGAGGTCTCGTGCAAACGTAAGCTTTTCGTCATTGTATGACATCAAGCTAGCGATTGTGACGTCAAAATAATCGAATGTTGGCCTTTGTAGTAAACGTTTTTTTGCTCATTGAAAACTGGAAAAACAGACAGCAAAATAAAGGAAGTATTAGGAAAAATCTGTTACGAACGAGACGACGTTTGAAAGGCTTTATGTTACACTGCTTGCAGGACAGGAACTGCCACACAAGAATTTCATTCCGTCCCTAATTTCTTCTCTTTGTTCCTCGACACTCCAAAGCTTTGCTAACCTTGATTTTCCTGAGTTCTTTAATGTTTTTGTTGTCTCTGTAGAAACTCCAGGCACGTGAAAAAGACCTGGAATCATCAAGAAAGGAAACTGAGAAAAAACTTGCGGAGGCCAACTTTGAGACTCAGCAGGTATGTCCCACTCACAGAATAGTTATACTATCGGTGTCTGATGAGAAAAACACTTGGAAATGGAAAAATGCTTTCTTAAATCCAGACGACTCCACATTCGAGCCAATTATGCGGCAAGTAGCCAAAAACATCTTCGACCTGAAATAGAGGTGAACTAGAATTATCTGTGTTCTTATTCATAATGACAGTTTGAGAGCGTACTCCTGCCATAATTGTAAAAGTTTGCATTGTTAGCAGCCTCTTTTTTCTTTCTTTCTTTCTTTTTTTTTTTTTCTTTTCCTTTTTTTTTTTGCACGCTGTAATGACGGTCAGGACACAGAATAGGTGGGTAAGCCGTCTATGGATTAAATTCGCTTCTGCCTTTGTTAGCCAGTTTTATTTATAAGTTCAATTTCAATTTTTTTTCTGCAGGTTTCGGAGAATCTACGCGAGGCGCAAGAGTGGTTCAAGACCAAGTTTGGAAATTTACAAGCTGAGCTAGCTAGATCAAGGTGAATTTTTCATTTTGACTTTGGGAAAGTGAGTCTGCTGACATTATTTTCGAAAACTTTGGCAGTTTTGCGCCAACCATAAGATCCTTTGTTAGGCGACTGTAAATGTTTCTCCTGCTTTTGGTTCTGAAAGATAACCTTAGCTTAGTCTTTCCGCAATTCACATATTCCCATTTACCAAGCTATGATATTTATACAAGGTCTGATAAAGATGTGTTTTGTAGTATGTTTCGTTGCGCTGTTTTGTATAGCTTTTTAAGTTTTAAATTTATGTTTACTGAAAGCCTCAAAGTAAAGCAGCAGAAAACTTACCGATGAAGCCTTCACGCTGCCTTAAGAAAACAAAACGAATTTCAAAGACGAAGCTTTGGCGAGGAGTAAGGTTTTGTTGAGAATTATCCTTTCAAAACATTTTTACGTTCTATTTTCAGGAAAATACAGGACGCCTTAGAAAAACACAACAGAGAAAACTTCAAGAAAAGGAATGAGGAGAAGAGAAAAGTCGACGAAGCTACAGAAAAAGCCAAAGAACTTATGAAGGTAATTTAATAGACCTTTTTACCGATACGGCGGCCATATTGAATTAATTCGATTTAAGGAGTATTATAGGATGCCCAGGGGCGTGAGCACATTTCGTTTGTATTTTCGTGCGTTTTTCGGGACATTTTTTCTTTAATTTTTTTTTAGAATAAGATTGTAATGGGAAAAAAGATCCTTGTGCCGTGTTTGGATGTAATAATGATCGCCTTTTTCTAGTTTAGTATTAGAAATATGGTCTTTCACATTTATATTTCTCGGGAAAAAGGCGATCATTATTACATCCAAACACGGCACAAGGATCTGTTTTCCCATTGTAGTCTTATTCTAAGAAAACTTTACGAAAAACTGTCCCGAAAAGCGCACGAAAATACAAACGAAATGTGCTCATGCCCCCTGGGTATCCTATAATACTCCTTAAATCGAATTAACTCAATATGGCCGCCGTATCGGTAAAAAGGTCTATTTGTTCAAATTGTGGTTATTACCATATGCCATGTAGGAACCTGTTTAGGCTAACTTGGGAAATGCAGATTCCCTCTTGCGGGTTTTTAATGTACCGTCGAACTCCGTTGTTACGGCTGGGGAAAGAAAGGTCTTTCGTTTTCTCTAAATTTAACCCGCTTAAAAAGGACGCTTTCTATGGCCCCCGCAGTGTCCGTAGTAAAGATGTTTGAATGTACTTAAAATTTTACTTTGCAGGCGAGTCGAATGACGATCAGCAAACTTGCAAGCGACGTGGCAGAGAATCATTGGGAAACTAAAGGAATGAAACACGCTTTACAGGCCGAGATGGACTATAACCTAATGACAACGCAAAAGCTTGAGAGACTCAAGGTACAAAATGTTTCCTTACTAGGGGGTGGGTGGTAATGAATCTGTGATGCAGATGTTTCTAATGCCTAAAGGCATGAATGGTTCGAAAATCGTGCAGATATCGTATCACTAGTACAATGTAATCACAGGTTGATAAAGTCCGGTAGATTCTAATTCTTGTGTCATATCGCATGGCTTTAAGGCAACGGAGAAAATATATGAGAACGCATGGTTTTAAAATGAAAATGAGGCAACGGAGAAAGTAGCTGACAGGAAAACGAGGTAAATTTGTGCACGCCATTCTCGATATTTTACCCCATAACAAAACTGGGAGGAGGCAATTGACGGGAACAAGTCTGGGAAAGCAACTGTTTTAGGGATTTGGTTTTAGCCAAAGATTTCAACCCAAGCGACCTTTGAGGACTGCAGAAATATAGCCAGCTCTCCATTAAACAGACACTGACTTATGGGACAGACTACCCCTCTTTGAAACGCACCCTAGACGCAGTCATTCTTGAAGCCAGTTCTTCAGTCATTTTCCCTGATTCCTTGTAAGACGCACGGACACTGAGTGCCCGTCCCAAAGGGATCCATCTTAAAAGAAAGATTGGACTGTGCAACGAACAGGCAAAACATGGAAAGCTAATACCGAGAACACAACTAATTTATCTTTCAAATCTGCAGTCATGATCCTTGCAGAAACAATGAACACTTAATTCAATGGTTTATTCTTGCTCCCACAAATAGTAGCTCCACCATTCGATCATATTAAACAACACACAACCAACAACCCTTTTGATTCGCTTTAAAGAAAGGGCTTGCGCTTGGAATCTTAGCTTGTTTTATTCTCTAGGGTGGCCTAGTTACTCTATCATTCATGTCGTTAAAACCGAACTTTCTCTCTGTTATTCCCCTTATTCACTTAACTTCACTTTTCTTCGGAAAACAACCTCTATTCAACTGCCAACAATGACCGCGTTAATGCGGACTAGAAAGCCAGGATCTTTGTAACAGTACTTTGTTCCTTTGATAGGAATCAACAGCTCGACAAATGGAAGATATGGCAGTAGAGCTAGACACTCTGAGACGCTCAACATACAGATGACAAAAGTAACGCTGGTGAAACAACTCCCGCCACTTCAAAATCGTCTCTTCAAACTAGATCTCTCTCGAAAAATACCCTGGAGTCGAGGTTGGCAAATCCTGTCAGTTGCCATTAGAAACAACAGCCTTATGGCTCAATAGTTGAGTTTTGGTGCTCATTTACTTGATCTTCTGGCTTCTCTCGTAAGACATGTTACTATAGCTGTACAGCTGGCTATGAACAAGAGCACTGAAGAAAAGTGAGAACTAGAAAGGTGTTTGAACGAGTCATGTATTGTAAGAAGATTTATTTATTCAATGGTGCAAAAATATGTTTGTACATACGATTTTGTATTAGTCTCAGACTCCACGAAACTTTGGAAACTTCGACATCTTGTATACAACAGGGTGAGAATTATTTATGTAAAAGTCAAGTCAATAAATGATTCCTCATATATAAGGTCTAATTCAAACTCATTGAACACAAGTTGTACACATCAGGGCGTAGTTTCTTGTCAAATAAGACTTAACTTCAGAGACGGGTGTTTTCGTAGTCAGGAGGCGCGGTTCTTTACAGTAGAAAGAGGGAATCAGTGTAACTTATGAACACTGTACATAATTATAGACTTTTATGGTATTTTATATTTATAGACTTTTGTAAGATACGAAGGGTGTTAAAGACACTGTAAAAAGATTCTGAGCAAAGAGAAATAAATCACAGCCTTGTACTTTTCGAAAAATACTTATCTAACTTTTTTGCTTTCATGCGATATCCCTGCGACTTGTTAGAACCATCTTTGGTGAACTTCTATGTTTTTAGACGCCACACACTGGGTAAAATAAATGTTCTGCAGTAATTTGGAAGAACTATTCCCCACATTCTCTCCTCCATTTCCTGCTTCCTCATTACTTTAGAAGTTTTATAAAAACATTAACATCAGATTTTTCCAGGGAAAAAGAGTGGAAAAGAGCGAAAGGGGGTTAGAGCGACGTGAGGAAAGCCCTTCACCACCCCCCTCCCCCCATTTCCTTTCCCCTCCTCTCCTCTCCTCTCTTCTCTTTTTTTAATCCCCCCTTTCCCCACTAAGCAACGTTTGATACTGAAGTTTGATTACTAACTGCTCCTGCCATTTCTAACAAACCAGTACAACTAAAAACAACAAAAATGTTTAATATACACTATTTACATGCGGCTAAGAAGTTTTCTACAAATACATCAGTTGATTGGCTGTATATAAACTTTAAACCTTGGCATCATTTAACAAGAGATTTTTCCTGTAAATCTCAGGCTTTCTACTCTGATCTGGGTTTGTTCTTCTTCATCTTCCAAGAAAGATTTAATGCTGGATTATAACGCGACATAAATCTGAACTATTTTAAGACTAGCTGAAATTATAGTCGCGAAGGCCACATTAAAAGGCAAAAACTACTCTACTACGTCAAAATGCTATTAGGCGTGAACTGAAAGGCTACTAGAGCCTTTGATAGAGAGAGGCCTCGGGCGAGTCGGTACTCATAAGTCTGCCAGGGAGGTGCATCAGATCCACAATGTAAGTTTTAGGAGGAAACTTAGGTTGGCCATCCTATAAACACACAAACAAAAAAAATTAAGCCGAAAATCATCTCCTGACAACATTTTAAAAAAACGTGAAGACTCCACTAACGGGTTGGTCATCGCGTTTTTTGTTATCATTGGTCACTTTTGCAACGAGGAAACCAATGCAGACGTTCTTACGGCTTCGTCACGCGTTCCTCCCCCGCGAACGTTCCTGGGAGAGGAACGCTTGACAAAGCCCTAAGAACGTCTGTCTAGGAGGCTAGCAACAAGGATCATTACGGTGAATCAAGGTTTTAATTTGCTGGTTCAACTCTTATGCAAAGAGGTAAAAAATGGGAACTGAGGAAAGAATGTGACGCAACGGGCTTTTGGCGAACAGGCCTAAGCTGTTCAAGAGGTCGATAGTGCTATCCACCGGAAAAAATATTATCCAGAGGATAGCTCAATTGGTCTTCGTAATATTTATTCGCTGGATAGCGGTTTATCAGGTGAATAGTTCTATCCAACTTTCGAAAAACCAGAACCTGACGTAGTTAATAGATACCTTAAGATCAAGGTTTTTCGGCATTTCCCGCGAACTGCAAACGTCAAGAAGTCACGTGACTAGTGCCTTGCCGTCAGGATTGCGGTTTGAGGTTCACATTTGTACGGCTAGAGCACGCTCCAGAGGTAAGTGATTTACCGCAAGGTTTTTTGCACTCTAAAACATCACAATCCCACGTTTGAGAGAAAATAATCCTTTTTGGAACTCTTTTGCTAATTAATTATTGAACTATTTTTCATAGAAACTTCACTTTGAAGAGGATTTCTCAGCTAAAAATTAATAGAAGTGAACGAATGGATAAAAAACAAACATGGTAGCCGCGAGCTACCAGCCGCGAATCTTAATTCCTAAATTTGGGCAGACGGGTAACGTGAAACCGCTAACCGTAGACCGCGGTTGCAGTTTGCGGCAAAATGGCCAAACCTCCTTAAGGTCTCTAATAATAATGGGAAAGCTCTCTAGAAAGAGTAGAGTACAGTAGTAGTTCGTGCCATCAACTCCTCAAAATGGTCCATACAAAGCAGGGTGGTTGGGATTAAGCGACGTAGGTCGTTTTCTTACCTGTGCTTCATCGCAAAGCATCACCTCGTTCCAGGCCCTATTGTACTCTCCTCGAACCAGCGAGCAGCTCAGAGCAATGCGGTCTGCAAGAGCCTACAAAACAAACAGCACGCTTGGTTTCCACCTTGCCATAGATGAAAAATGTTATCTTAATTTTCGCCTCAGAAGCCGCTTGAAGATCACCATCTCATAGTCACTAGCAACAGTACATTTTCTGGCTCATAGTTAAGTAAACGTTTTTATTTCTCTATGATATATGTCGCCATAGTAACTCGGTACTCGACTAGTTTTATCTTTCTACAAACACGGCTACTTAAAGAAAGGCACATGGGACCGACCTTTGCCGATTCTGTTGGCACTAAAAAATTGTGAAAATCACCGTTTTAGGCTACGTGCAGTAAGGTGTTCCGTTCACACGTCATCAACCTAACCGTACAAACATTTAAACGCCAAGCCGTTCAAAGTTCCGTTTGAACGGTCTCGTGTGAACCAAGTCTGGTCAAATTTTCTAGCAGAAATTCGAAATTCGTCCGGTGCCGTGTGAACGTAGCGTTAATTTACCTTAAAAAGCAAAGCTCGGTGATAAAATATTCCAGTTTGTATCTTGCCAATAGGAATGATATTGGAGTTCAGCTCGACTTTTAGTTGACCAATGGGTAGTTCATAACTAAACGTTGATAGCGATTCTCGGTCCACAGCGCCACCCATCTTATCGCTGACAAAGCTGCAAAAAATGACATCAAACAGGGATTAGATACCACAATACAGTCAACTCTTTCTAACTTTTATAAGTCACCTTGCTGAAAAGGACACCTTGGGCTGCCTCGTACCCAGGCACTTCTCGGGATTTTCGGCGGTAGTCGCGGAGCATGGGGTCGTGGGAATGATGAAAAAATTCACGTTGAGCCTTCCCTTGTTTCTCTCCGTTTTTGAAGCTTTCCCTTGATCTTTGCACCGCGACTACCTGTCGAAAATCCCAAGAAGCACCTTTGTAGGATGCAGCACCTTGAGGGCCTTCCATCTGCCTGAAAAACCTGGATGGAGTACCCATGGTCAGATGGTTAGCGATTCATCAGGTTCAATCTGGAATAGGAGACATCACTGTTTGCAATTATTGTTTTTGTTTTTCAAATTTGTAACGAGTGAAACAAAAGAATCTTTTGTTACAGAACCAATGCGTTTCTGGTTGGCATCAATACGTGACGTCAGCGTGAGTATCGCTATTGGTAAGAAAGAGGTAAATGAAAAGAGAAATTCCATTCGGTTCAGACCAACCTAGCCTGCGAATACACCCGACTATTATCGCTTCCCCGGAATGAAAGGGCAACTGAAATGATTTACCATTCACAAAAGTTTCCGGGAATTTCGGTTGGAAAGTAAATCAAACAAGGCGTTTCAGGTCGTTCCAGTGGAAACTTTTCAGCACCAAACGGCACGTCTAAAAAGGTTTCCCAGTCGGAATGTTCCAAAAGGAAATTCGTATTCCCTGGCTTTGACGGCTTCATTTTTCCGGAAATAAACCCGAATTGTGGAAATTTTATACGCAATTATCGACAGAAATTTATAAGTCCTAAGTTTTGCTTCGTAAAAATATCGGTGTCCTCACGGAAATGGTAAATTACGGTACGTACTCCTTATTTTCCGGTCGGAATTTCCGAAAAAAAAGACTCTACAATAATTCTTCGGTTCCGTCCGACAGATTTGGGATTTTTCGTTCAATGGTAAGCACCCCTATAACACGTGCCGCTCGTCGCTCCGTTCCACATACAAATTCTCCAGACTGATCTTCATACATTCCCTTTAAGATTAGTGGAGAGAATTTGATAAAAGATCAAAGCATTTTGTCTTTGGTGATCATTTTATTCATTCTTATAACCATTTCTCTTGGCAATCTATGGTTATTGTTAGAAGAAAATTGATGTTGGTCACTTTTGGGTGTCAAAGGGTTAAGTCCCATATAGCAATTTATTTACCTTGCAAGTGCTACTATCTGCTCGCTACTGCTGCTAAGGGGTTGGATAGTGTTCCGAACCTCCTCAATATAACCATGTAGCACCTCATCAGTAGGGGGCTGCCAGGTGGGTACCTCCTCCTGTTGTGTGGCTGAGACCTCGGACAAAGCAGCCTCTTCTTCCTTTTGTTTTTGCTCCTCTCTTTCACGCACGATCTTACTTTTACTGAAGGAAAGCAAGGAAGAATAAGCAATCTGTCACAACAGAGATACAAGTAACTCTCTCTTTAAAAACGGAAACTTAACTTAAGCGAACGCCACTCGCCAGTTAGCCTTCTACGCAGGCGTTTTTCGGGGAGCTCTTATTTCGTCCCTCCCCCAAACGCCTGCTCAACCGAGAACAACATTCCTTTCCCATTGTTTCATTCGCGTGGTAAGTGACCAATCAACAGTTTTGAAATAAAGTGTTGACAGGCTAAACACGATTCATTAACTCGTGGTAGTGTAAAAACGTGACCCTAGAGATACCTGTTCCTTCTATTCTTTCCTTCGTTAAGGTTATTCAGTGCACGGAGTATTCTAAAATACTAAGACTAAGTCTTAAATTTTGCCGCTCTGAGTCTAAAATTTATTAGAGGTTATAAAGCTTTCCCAATGTTTCATGCAGATCGAGTATCTATCGGGTTACCCTGCGGTCAAGGTCAACCTCGCAGAATTTGGAAGGTACAATCTGATTGGCTAAGCTTGAAAAGGGAATGTTGTCTTCGGTTGAGCAGGCGTTTGTGGGGAAGAACGAAATACGAGCTCCCCTAAAAACGCCTACGTGGGAGGTTTCTCGTCAGTCAGTCTTTTTGATACTTTTAAAGGCAAAAGCCCCCCATTGAGTATCTCGCCAATGGCTTACGTCTTAAAACAGATCACTGTATACTCTTGCAAAATTAGCGTGTGTTGCAAGTCTTTCAGCAAAAAGAATAGAAGTGTTGAGTGAAAAGAAAGCTGGCTTTCCAACAGAAATAATAAAACTCTGCTCTTCGCAGAAGTATCGACCTTCGTTGTTGTTCGCAATAAAGTAGAAGAACAACAAGACCACGGTTACTGACCTCTTCAAGTCTTTGCTGGATTTTGAACCCTTTGCGAGTCTCTCTGGGCTTTTTTCTGGCTCTTTGGGAGCGAGAACTGGCGAAGGAGTTTTTCTGAAGGAACGAAAAGTAAAAACAACAAACAAACTCAACGATGAACAGGCTTGGAAGTTCACGGGCGAAAATCACATCACAAGGTCTTCTCTACTAAAAAAAACCTAAACCTAGACCATTCAAATGAAAGCAACTGAGCAGTACTTTCCTGTGGTACTATTTTTGAGTCTGTGGATAAAATCCGTAAATTTTATCATTCAAATACAAGCTTTCCAATGATGCTAGATATTATGCTGTACAACGTGGGTCTGCCATTTGCGTCTGTGGATGAAATCCCAAAGTGTAGCCGTGTCAAGGAACGTCGTCGGCAGTATAACTTATTGATACTCTCGAAAGTAAAAGAATTGGAGAAATCTCTTGATTACTTGGTAATGAGATATTGAAACTACTCGTCGAAATGGCTGACCTTTCGGGGTTTTTGGAGTTGACCAGAATTATCGGTCGGTGAGCATCTGTTGGCTGTGAACTGAGCTCCTCAAGTGTCAAGAACCTGCTATCAGGGCGAATCTAAACAAATACATAACCACACCACAATTAGCTTCATTCTAAAAATTTTTTTGTTGAGTTACCTGAAACGTTCCTTATCTCATGAACTTGACTGAATGCCACAAACAACTTTTCACTTTACTGTTCATGAATTGTGTTCTTTTCACTGTGTATAAGATTTGCCCCAAACGAATCAAACTATAAAACTTTGGAAGCCGTTTCTGGATTGAGTTTATGCTTTATGTTATAGTTTCCCGTAAGGTACGAGTGAAGCACAAAAAAATATGCGCGTGCGTGCATCAAAACTGTTTATGACGTCACTGTTTTTTTTCCTCGATAGCAAACTCAGTCAAAAGGCTAACGTTCGAGAATTCCGTTTTTTCTCTTTTTCGTAAGGCAGCGTGAGGTGCGCGCGAAGCGAGAAAAATACATGCGCGTGCATTGCGTCAAAACCGTTTATGATGTCACTAAAAAGAATTGGCTGTAGAATTTTGTTTGAAATGAGCAAAAGTCTTGTGACTGGCATTTCGAGACATATTACAGAGCTTTGCGGCTGTATAAACCAGCTCCAAAAGTTGGATAGCGTGTAAAACACGAAGACAAGTTCTTATTGGTGCGTGTTTAATTTATTATTATTACAATTTCTATACTTTTGTTTGTTAAATGTTTACTTTTCTTCGGGCAAAAAGTGAAAGTGAGAGTCACCGGTGACAGAAAGACGACGGAGAGAGTTCAACCAAGATTAGAAAGAACTATCGCGTTCCACATTTTAATCCCAGCTGCTCTGTTATATAATTTTCTCACTACTTATCAGCTACAAAAACAAATACGCCATCGTGGTCTCTCGAACCGACTGCCCAGACACTTTCTGCCGTTCTGTCTTATAAATCGCTAGAGCGATCTGTGCGCTTAACTTGAACAGAATGTTTACCGGTCCACAGTCGTAGAATCCATCCTGTATGATGTTGTTAGAACTCAGAGAGCCTGTCAGAGCGTACTTTGCGGGAAGGTTACTGTCCAGGAGACATTCCATGGCGGCTTTCGCAAAACCAGACTGGCGGGAACTGGACAAGGAAATCTCTCCTAGCACATCCAAACCACTACAGATTAAAGCAAACAAACCCTAATATCAAAACTCAAATTCTCATTTGTTGTCCCTAGAAGTAGTGGGGAGAAATTTGTTGAAGTATCAATTAGATTCATCTTCTGTGAACATTGATTCTCAATTCTCCTGATCACCTTATTTTATAGAGCAGGGATATTACAAGGAGGAATTTCATTCTGATCACTCTTACGGCTTAAAGGGTTAAAGACGATTTATGGGCCAAAAAAAAGTTTTAACCTCAACTTACCCAATTAACGAAAGTCAAAAAAAAAATAACAAAAATATAATAACCGAACTGTATCATACAACCAAATTACCGCAAAAACATTGTTAACACCCCATTTATCAGCTGAGCATCAGATTTAGGCAGGAGTCCATCTCCTGATTTAGGTTCTTCTTGAAAACTTTCAAAAACAAAGAAAATCAAAACGAATAAAATTAAAATTTCTATCGCAGAATTTTTTTCTCACCCCAGTCTACAAATCTCCGTAGCGGTTGGTAAATCGTTACCACACTGAAGCACGGCCCAGGCCACGCTCCGCCTTACATCATCATTGCCTGAACGCAATAACTCTACCAGACGAGGAAGGCCACCTTCCGCGCGGAACTGTCAGAGCAAATGAGAAAGAAAACAATATAAACTTCTGCTGGTGAAAGCCTATATTACGCGTCCAAAATATAAGCATTAAGGTTTTCAACATGTACCAGGGTTTATATAGTAACTAGGGACCGCGGCAGGATTAGCTCAGTCGGTAGAGCGCTTGACTGCAGAGCGGGGGGTTACGGGTTCGATTCCCGGGGCCGGACCAATACTCAGGGTCTTAAAGATACTGAGAAATGAAGGTACGCCCTTTGCACTGCAAGAGGCTAGACCCTCGGGAGGCTCCGATGACCATGTAAGATGGCGGTTCCGTCTCCAGTTGGAGACATGAAAATTGTGTCCCCAATTAGCACTTCCGTACTAAATACCTTGACACTCAGCAACACTCAAATCAAAAGTGCATTTTTTTTAGCAACGACAACGTTGACGTCCCGGACGTCAAAAATTTGTAACCGGAAATTGTTCTGACTCTACAAATTCGTTGAGCAGGAGTCAAAACAAAGGAATTCAGATTCGTTGTGCGAGACATCGAACTTCCAGTTGCTGTTCATGACGTTCGGGGTCGGGTTGCAAAAAAACATCTTAAGATTAAGGGAACTCGTAACTATTATCTTAAAACAATAGGTTGTTGTTCCAGAACAAAAGTTAAGAACCCTGTTATCTTAAGGTTTTATGCAACCTGGCCCCGAATGTCATCGTTCTTGTTTGCTTAAGTTCGGTACTGTCACAGTAATTTGAAGGTTGACAAGTGCAACTAGAGAGACAGTTCGAGTCGTAACCATCACTTTGCAAGAGGAAGCTGGAATCAAAGTAGTGCGTACATTGTAGATAAATGTTTTGTCCTATTATCTTTTTCCGTACGTTGTAGTCTTTTTTGCTGAGTAGCATGGTGTAAGTGGAAGGCCAATAGATAGGTTAGGTGTAATCGTACTTGTTCGCATATAAACCGCATTCTGAGTCCCCTTTATTGTCAAATATCAGAAGGAAAAACTCCTTTTAAGTTAAGATTTACCGATCTCAATTACAATACAAACCTTTAACATAGGCTCTAAAAGTCAGTGGTATGCTCACCTCATTTCTTGAGTCGGCGTCGCACACGAAGGCAGCCACAGCGATTCCAGCTTTACTTTGTACTATTGCGGCACTGTACAAAAGAAATGATATTCATCATTTGAAGATCTGGTTGAAGTGATCCAGCTGTGAATTTCATGGTAAGAATTGGGCTATTCACTACAGGTTCATGTGTGACCGCTACGTACGAACAGGTTCTTATGAGTTTCACATTACAAAATTCACTACGTTTATCGGCTATCATAATCAGAGATAATTCGTCCTGAACAAAGGTATTCTGGATTTTCAAAATGTTTCTACTTACTTAGACTGTAACGCTTGGACAAGAGCTGGAACAACTCCTCTCTGCTGAATCTCGGATCTCCAAGACTCTAAAAGAAGATTCACGAAACCAATGAGGGATTTTAGGAAACACAAAACCATTAGAGAACGTTAGATTCTGAGACAACGACGACTATGAGTACGATATTTTCTCAATACTGAGTATTGCTCACGCGTGAATCTGCGTCATTTTGGCGGGAAAACGTGATAGGCGTCGTCATTCTACTACGAGTTCTAGCGAGAATGTCATAGTGGCGGGAACAAATCATCAAATGTAAGAAGTTTTATCATTTTGCTATTGGGAGAGGGCTTCACCTCCTTCAGTATAAATAACCGTACTAACTTTTTTGGTACAAAAAAGTAAAATGAAGCTTTCCAGGGTATCTTTTTTTTTTGGAGAACACGCTCAAAAACTTTTAAGTTAAATCTTGTACTCGTACTCTTTCTCGTTCTCAAATCTGAAGCTCTCTATTGCTGATCCAACTAATTCAAGGACAAAAAATGAGATAACGGATAACTCCAGTGTACTTTGATCGAATTGAAGATAAAAGTGAGGAGTGGGGTAGGGGAAATTCAATACTGCACACCACTTACACCCCTTCCACTCTCCCCTCCCCTACAAAAACTGTACCTTAACATACCTTCAATAGCTAGATTGGTGAGGCACACAGCAGCATTGGCTTGAACCAGCTGCTTGGGGTCATTCAGAAGAGTGATCAGCGGTTCAACACCTCCCTTGTCTACCACGTCACTAGAAACACATAAAACGTCAAAACGGACCGTAAGCGAAAGCTCTCGTAAGCGGATATCCTCGGAACGCGAAAAAAGTGTCCTTAACTGGAACTGGCCGCTTTTGGGAATGTAAAAATACAGAGTTTGTATAGGAGTTAAGAAAAACGGGGTTATGTGAAGGCGGCTGTAAGTAGAGCTGTCCGCTTACGAGAGTGTCCGTCAGGAGAACTTCCCACTGTATCACGTTTATTGCGCTCCTGTGAAAGCTATTGTTAACGTAAGTCATAGTCATATTTCTGGAATATCCCATGGCGGGAGAATTTGCTTTTATCAAAATTTCACCCTAAGATGACGTTCGACTTTACAACGAGAGATGACTTTCGGCCGACTTGCCATTCATGCGAAACCTCTTCGGTCGAACTTTCACGTAGTACTAAAAAAATGGGAATTTTTGCGAATTTTTACTTTGGTCACCGATAAGAGTGAAAGGGTTAACAGAGGAGGTTCTTAAGTCAACACTGTTTTTTTTTTCATTTTATACTTAGATTTCTTTTAATATGATAGGGAAACGGAATGAGTGTCTGACTTGGTCAGCAAACATCTAAAAACAAATAAACTTACCCGCAGTTTGTGTTGTTAGCAGTGGTTATGTTCGCCAGAGCGAGTGTTGCGCCTTCCTTTACATCAGGGTTGTCGTTGTTGAGTAGATTAATTAATGGTGGAATACCGTCTGGAATCAAATGAAATCGTTACTGTCACTCTGGAAATGGTTACATCAAATTTCACCTTTTACATCCATTTTCCCGGTATCTATACAAAATACGGATTACTTCCCACTTAGGGCAAAATGTTCGCTTAGGAGAGGGATGGGTGGGTAGTTTCCCAGAAACGTACAATAATCCCAAAAGACCTCTGTCTCAACTCTGTTTCGGAGTTATCGACGATGAGTTCTTAACACTCGAACCATCCAAAACAAACCTCAAATCGCCTCAACTACCTCTATCTCGCCAAACAATATGCAATATTTGTTGCATCGTTTTTCCAGCTCACTTCTTTGACCCCTCTTTGGAATATCATCCAAAAACGCTAAATGCTATACAAGGCAAACCCCATAGAAACGTCAATGCGCTAACAAAATAACAATAAGGGCGATACACTTGCTGTAGTTCTAGAAATACTCAACTGCTAACAGCAAGCTGACAGTTGAATAAAGTTGAAAATATAAAAAGACAAAACATAAGAACCTGAAGAAGCAGGTTTTGTTCAAATATGGAAAATATTTTGTAATCTCGTGTTACTGCAAACTATACAAAACAAGAGAGAACTCTTACCCAGTTTTCCTACCACGTCTCTACTGCTGAGATTCTCTGACATAACTGCCAGAGCTAAAGATGCTGAGGCCTGGACCCCAGGGTTCTAGCAAGTACGAAAGCAGAAAGTCAGTTTTAATTTCGCAAACTTGGATGTAAATTTTACCCTCTCGCTGCCAAGAATTACACATTTAAGGCAAAATCTACAATTTTGTTTCGTAAAACTGCTTGAAAACCATATGGTAACATGGGAGATACCCCTTAAAGAGCTTCCTTTGACCTATAACACCATATGATTTCATCCAGACTCATTTACTAGACTCATTGTATAGGCCACTTCGGCAACGTGCCTTGGATAAACCTCTTTACTACGATCTTTTATCTCCCCCTTCCACCAAAGGAAAATAGAAAGACCAACCGGGAGAAAGAGACGTAAATCGAGTTTTATGATGATGTCAAAACTTAAAAAATGCGTTGTTTGTTTGTTTTTCCCCCAAACATTTACTAAAAAAGATTTCTATCACAAAATCATCCTCAAGAGACCGGTTGATCAAAGCTTCTCTCCATTCTAATGCAATTATAAATAAATTGTGCTATATATGCTAGCAGGAGTACGCGCCTATTAGCATGTACTAAAAGAATGGAATGATCGGGATGACTGGGATCAGTAAGATGATTGGGAGACCTAAGGATAACTTGGATGACTAGGCTGACTGGGAAAACTGAGATGACTAGGATGACTAAGATGATTAGCATGACTACCGATAACTGAGATGATTTGCATGACAGGGTTGGCTAGGGATAACTGGGATGACTAAGGACAAATAACATAACTAAGATCACTGGGATAACAAAAATTGATAGTATGACTATAGAGGATTACGCACGAGATCAATCGGGATGACTGGAATGACTAGGATTCCTGAGATAACCGGGATGCCTGGGATGACTGGAATGACGGGAATGACTAGCGAAGACTAGGATGACTGGGATCACTGGGATGACTGAGATGACTAAGGATGACTGAGATGACGGAAATGACTAGGGAAGACTAGGATGACTAGAATGACTCGGGATTACTGGAATGACTACGCAAGACTAGGATGACTTGGATGACTAACCTAACTAAGGATGACTGGGATGACTAGGTTTACTAGGATAGCTGGGATGACCAGGGATGACTACTAGGGATGACTGGGATGCCTAGAATCAATGGGATGACGGAAATGACTAGGGAAGACTAGGATGACTAGCATAACTAGGATGACTGACATGACCAGCGATGACTGGGATAAGGGATCACTGGGACGACTGAGATGACTAAAGAAGACTAAGATGACTGGGATGACTAGGGATTACTGAGATGACTACGGAAGACTAGGGTGACTGGGACGACTAAAATACCTAAGGATGACTCGGATGACTAGGCATGACTAGGGATGATCGGGATGACAAGGGATGACTAGGGATGACTGGGATAACTAGCGATGACTAGGGATGACTAGGGATGACTGGGATAACTAAGGATGACTACGATGACTAGAATGACTAGGACGACTAGGGATCACTAGGGATCACTAAGGATAACTGGAATGACTAGGGATGACTAAGGATAAATAGGGATGCCTGGGGAAGACTGGGATGACTACGAATGCCCAGGGATGACTAGGGATAACTACGAATGACTGGAATGTCTAGGGATGACAACGGATGACAAGGGATAACTTGGATGACTAGGCTGACTGGGAAAACTAAGATGATTAGGATGACTAAGATGATTAGCATGACTACCGATAACTGAGATGATTTGCATGACAGGGTTGACTAGGGATAACTGGGATGACTAAGGACAAATAATATAACTAAGATGACTGGGATAACAAAAATTAATAGGATAAATATAGAGGATTACGGACGCCGGATATCTCTGAGATGAATCGGGATGACTGGGATGACTGGTTTCCTGAGATAACCAGGATGCCTGGGATGACTGGGATGACGGGAATGACTAGGGAAGACTAGGATGACTGGGATAACTGGGATGACTGAGATGACTAGGGATGTCTGGGAAGACTGAGATGACATAGGATGACTGAGATGACGTTAATGACTAGGGGAGACTAGGATGACTAGAATGAGTCGGGATTACTGGGATGACTACGCAAAACTAGGATGACTTGGATAACTAACCTATCTAAGGATGACTGGGATGACTACGTTTACTAGGATAGCTGGGATGACCAGGGATCTCTACGGATCACTAGGGATGCCTAGAATCACTGGCATGGCGGAAATGACTAGGAAACACCAGGATGACTAGGATAACTGGGATGACTGACATGACAAGCGATGACCGGGATAAGGAATCACTGGGACGACTGAGATGACCAGGGAACAATAAGATGACTGGGAAGACTAGGGATTACTGAGATAAATACAGAAGACTAGGGTGACGGGGAGGACTAAAATACCTAACGATGACTGCGATGACTAGGCATGACAAAGGATCACTAAGGATGACTGGGATAACTAGGATGACTAGTAATGACTAGGATGACTGGGATGACTGGGGTGACTGAGATGACTAGGAATGACTAGCATAACTGGCATGACTGGGATGACTAGAATCACTAGGATGACTAGGGAACACTAGGGATCACTAAGAATAACTAGAATGACAAGGGATGGCAAGGGATCACTAGGGATGTTAAGGGATGACTACGGATGACTAGTGATGACTACGGATGACTAGGGTTGACAAGGGATGACTAGGGATGACTGGAATAACCAGCTATGACTAGGAATGACTAGACGATGACTAGGGATGTTTAAGGATAACTAGGGATGACTGGGATGACTAGGGATGACTGGACTGACTACGGATGACTAGGGATGACTAGGGAGGACTGGGATGACTAGGGATGACTAGGGATGACTATGAATGACTAAGATGACTAGGGATGACTAAGCATGACTAAGAATAAATAGGGATGACTAGAGATCATTGGGATGACTGGGATGACTAGGGATCACTAGGGATGACTGGAATGACTAGGGATGAGTAGGGATGACTCGGATGACTAGCTATGACTAGGGATGACAAAGGATGACTGGGATGACTAGGGACGACTAGGGATGACTAGGATGACAAGGAATGAGAAGGGATGACTGGGATGACTAGCTATGACTACGGATGACAAGGGATGACAAGGGATGACTAGGATGACAAGGGATAACTGCGGATGACTGGAAAAACTAGGGATGACTAGGGATTACTACGGATGACTGAGGAAGACTAAGGATAACTGGGATGACTAGGGATGACTAGGGATGACTAGAGATGACTAGGGATGACTAAGAATGACTAGGGATCACTAGGATGACTAGGGAATACTGGGATGACTAGGGATGACTGGAATGACTAAGGATGACTGCGATGACTAAGAAATGACTGGAATGACTAGGGATCACTAGGGATCACTAGGGATGACTGGGATGACTAGGGATGACTAGAGATGACTAGGGATGACTAGAGATGACTGAAGATTACTAGGATGACTTAGGATGACTGGGATGACTAGAGATAACTAGGGATGACTAGGGATAACTAGGGATGACTGGGATGACTAAGGATGACTAGGGATGACTAGGGATGATTGGCACGACTAGGGAGAAGTAGGGATGACTACGGATGACTAAGATAACTAGGGATGACTAGGGATGACTACGGATGACTAGGGATAACTAGGGATGACTGGGATGACTAAGGATGACTAGGGATAACTACGGATGACTAGAGATGACTGGGATGTTTAGGGATGACAAGGGATGACTAGGAATAACTAGGGATGACTAGGGATTACTGAAATGACTAGGGAAGACTAGGCATGGCTGGGATGACTAAGGATGACTAGGGATGAGTGAGATAACTAGGGATGACTAGGGATGACTAGGGATAACTGGGATGACTAGGAATGACTAGGGATGACTATGGATGAGTCGGATGAGTCGGATGACTAAGGATGACTAGGGATGACTGGGATGACTAGGGGTGACTAAGGATGACAAGGGATGACAAGGGATGACTAGGGATAACTAGGGATGATTGGGATGACTAGGGATGACTGGGATGACTAGGGATGACTAGGGATGACTAAGGATAAGTGGGATCAGTAAGGATAACTAAGGATGACTAGGGATGACTGGGATGACTAGGGATGACAGGGATGACTAGGGATGACTAGGGATGACTAGGGATTACTGGGATGCCTACGAATGACTATGGATGACTAAGGATGACTGGGATGACTAGAAATGACTAGGGATGACTGGGATGACTAGGGATTACTAGGGATTACTAGGGATGACTGGGATGACTAGGGATGACTAGGGATGACTAGGAATTACTAGGGATGACTGGTAATACTAGGGATGACTGGTATGACTAGGGATGACTAGGGTTTCCTGGGATGACTAGGGATGACGAAAGATGACTGGGATGACTGGGGATGACAAGAAATGACCAGGATGACTAGCTATGACTGGGATGACTGCCTATGACTAGAGATGACTAGGCATGACTAGGGATGACTGGAATGAGTAGGGATCAATAGGGATCACTAGGAATAAATAGGGATGACGAGAATCACTAGCGATGACTATGAATGACTAAGGATGACTCGGATGACTAGGGATGACTAGGGATGACTGGGATCACTAGAGATGACTAGGGATGACTAGGGATGACTGGGATGACTAGGGATGACAAAGGATGACTGGGATAACTAAGGATGACTAGGGAAGACTAGGGGAGACGAGGGATCACTGGGATGACTAATGATGACAAGGGATGACAGGGATGACTAGGGACGACTAGGGCTGAGTGGGATGACTAGGGATAACAGGGATGACTAGGGTTGACTAGGGATAACTAGGGATGACTTGGGATTACTGGGATGACTAAGGATGACCAGGGATGACTGGGATGGCTAGGGATGACTGGGCTAACTACAGATGAGTATGGATGACTAAGGATGAGTGGGATGACTAAGGATGACTGCGATGACTACGCATGACTATGGATGACTAAGGATGACTGCGATGACTAGGGATGACTAGGGATGACAAGGGATGACTGGGATAACTAGGGATGACTAGCGATGACTAGGGATGACTAGGGATGACTCAGATGACTAGGGATGACTAAGGATGACTGGGATGACTTAGGATGACTCGGGATGAGTAGGAATGACTAGGGATGACTGGGATGACTAGGGATGACTAGGAATGACAGGGATGACTAAGGATGACTAGGGATGACTGGGATGACTAGGGATGACAGAGATGACTAAGGATGACTAAGGATGACTAAAGATGACTGGGATGACTAGGGATGACTAGGGATGACTGGGATGACTACGGATAACTATGGATGACTAAGGATGACTGGAATGACTAAGGATGACTAGGGATGACTAGGGATGACAGGGATGACTAGGGATGGCTTGGGATGACAGGGATGACTAGGGATGACAGGGATGACAAGGGATGACTAGGGATGACTAGGGATGACTAGGGTTGACCGGGATGACTAGGGATGACTAGGGATGACTGGGATGACTAGGGATGACTGGGATGACTACAGATGACTATGGATGACTAAGGATGACTAGGGATGACTAGGGATGACTAGGGATGACTAGGGATGACTGGGATGACTAGGGATGACTAAGGATGAGTGGGATGACTAAGGATGACTAGGGATGAGTAGGGATGACTAGGGATGACTGGGATGACTAGGGATGACTAGGGATGAGAGGGATCACTAGGGATGACAAGGGATGACTGGGATGACTAGGGATGACAGGGATGACTAGGGATGACTAGGCATGACTGGGATGACTAGGGATGACAAGGGATGACTGGGATGACTAGGGATGACTAAGGATGACTGGGATGACTAGGCATGACTAGGGATGACTACAGATGACTAGGGATGACTAGGATGACTATGGATGACTAGGGATGACTGGTATGACTAGGGATGACTATGGATGACTGGGATGACTAGGGATGACTCGCGATGACTAGGGATGACTGAGATGACTAGAGATGACTGGGATGACTACGGATGACTAGGGATGACTAGGGATGACTGGGATGACTAAGGATGACTAAGGATGACTGCGATGACTAAGGATGACTAGGGATGAGTAGGGATGACTAGGGATGACTGGGATTACTAGGGCTGACTAGCGATGACTAGTAATGACTAAGGATGACTCGGATCACTAGGGATGACTAGGGATGACTGGGATGACTACGGATGACTATGGATGACTAAGAATGACTGGGATGACTAGGAATGACTCGGGATGACTAGGGATGACTGGGATGACTAGGGATGACTAGGGATGACTAGGGATGACTACGTGTGACTGGTATGACTAGGGATGACTAAGGATGACTGCGATGACTAAGGATGACTACAGATGACTATGGATGACTAGGGATGACTAGGGATGACTGGGATGACTAATGATGACTAGGCATGACTAGGGATGACTACGGATGACTGGGATGACTAGGGAAGACTAAGGATGACTGCGATGACTAAGGATGACTAGGGATGACTAGGGATGAGTAGGGATGACTGGGATGACAGGGATGACTAGAGATGACTAAGGATGACTGGGAAGACTAGGGATAACAGGGATGACTAGGAATGACTAGGGATGACTAGGGATGACTGGGATGACTAGGGATGACTAGGGATGACTGGCATGACTAGGGATGACTCGGATGACTAGGCATGACTATGGATGACTAAGGATGACTGGGATGACTAGGGATGACTAGGGATGACTGGGATGACTAGGGATGACTAGGGATGACTAGGGATGACTAAGGATGACTCGGATGACTAGGGATGACTCGGGATGACTAAGGATGACTAGGGATGACTGGGATGACTAGGGATGATTAGGGATGACTGGGATGACTAGGGATGACTAAGGATGACTGGGATGACTAAGGATGACTAGGGATGAGTAGGGATGACTAGGGATGACTGGGATGACTAGGGATGTCAAGGGATGAGAGGGATGACTAGGGATGACTAGGGATGACTGGGATGACTAGGAATGACAGGGATGACTAAGGATGACTAGGGATGACCAGGGATGACTAGGCATGACTGGGATGACTAGGGATGACAAGGGATGACTGGTATGACTAGGGATGACTAAGGATGACTGGGATGACTAGGCATGACTAGGGATGACTACGGATGACAAGGGATGACTGGGATGACTAGGGATGACTAGGGATGACTGGTATGACTACGGATGACTATGGATGACTGGGATGACTAGGGATGACTAGGGATGACTAGGAATGACTAAGGATGACTAGGATGACTAGGGATGACTAGGAATGACTGGGATGACTACGGATGACTATGAATGACTAAGAATGACTGGGATGACTAGGGATGACTCGGGATGACTAGGGATGACTGGGATGACTAGGGATGACTACGGATGACTGGGATGACTAGGGATGACTAGCGATGACTACGGGTGACTGGTATGACAAGGGATGACTAAGGATGACTGCGATGACTAAGGATGACTAGGGATGACTAAGGATGACTAGGGATGACAGGGATGACTAAGAATGACTAGGGATGACTACGGATGACTAGGGATGACTATGGATGACTAAGGATGACTGGGATGACTAGGGATGACTAGGGATGACTAGCGATGACTAGGGATGACTGGGATGACTAGGGATGACTAGGGATGATTAGGGATGACTGGAATGAGTAGGGATGACTAAGGATGACTGGGATGACTAAGGATGACTAGGGATGAGTAAGGATGACTAGGGATGACTGGGATGACTAAGGATGACTAGGGATGAGAGGGATGACTAGGGATGACTAGGGATGACTGGGATGACTAGGGATGACAGGGATGACTAAGGATGACTAGGGATGACCAGGGATGACTAGGCATGACTGGGATGACTAGGGATGACAAGGAATGACTGGTATGACTAGGGATGACTAAGGATGATTGGGATGACTAGGCATGACTAGGGATGACTACGGATGACAAGGGATAACTGGGATGACTATGGATGACTAGGGATGACTGGTATCACTACGGATGACTATGGATGACTGGGATGACTAGGGATGACTAGGGATGACTAGGAATGACTAAGGATGACTCGGATGACTAGGGATGACTAGGGTTGACTGGGTTGACTACGGATGACTATGAATGACTACGAATGACTGGGATGACTAGGGATGACTCGGGATGACTAGGGATGACTGGGATGAGTAGGATGACTACGGATGACTGGGATGACTAGGGATGACTAGCGATGACTACGGGTGACTGGTATGACAAGGGATGACAAAGGATGACTGCGATGACTAAGGATGACTAGGGATGACTAAGGATGACTAGGGATGACTGGGATGACTAAGGATGACTAAGGATGCCTACGGATGACTAGGGATGACTATGGATGACTAAGGATGACTGGGATGACTAGGGATGACTAGGGATGACTAGCGATGACTAGGGATGGCTGGGATGACTAGGGATGACTAGGGATGACTAGGGATGACTAAGGATGACTCGGATGACAAGGGATGACTAGGGATAACTGGGATGACTAGGGATGTCTAGGGATGCCTAGGCATGACTAGGGATGACTGGCATGACTAGGGATGACTAAGGATGACTGGGATGACTAAGGATGAGTAGTAATGACTAGGGATGACTAGGAATGACTGGGATGACTAGGGATGACTAGGGATGACTGGGATGACTAGGGATGACTAAGGATGACTGCGATGACTAAGGATGACTACAGATGACTATGGATGACTAGGGATGACTAGGAATGACTGGGATGACTAGGGATGACTAAGGATGACTGCGATGACTAAGGATGACTACAGATGACTATGGATGACTAGGGATGACTAGGGATGACTGGGATGACTAGGGATGACTAGGGATGACCGGGATGACTAGGGATGACTGGGATGACTGCGGATGACTATTGATCACTAAGAATGACTGGGATGACTAGGGATGACTCGGGATGAATAGGGATAAGTGGGATGACTAGGGATGACTAGGGATGACTAAGAATGACTCCGATGACTAGGGATGACTAGGGATGACTGGGATGACTAGGGTTGACTAGGGATGACTAGGGATGACTAGGGATGACTGGGATGACTAGGGATGACTAAGGATGACTGGGATGACTAAGGAAGACTAGGGAGGAGTAGGGATAACTAGGGATGACTGGGATGACTAGGGATGACTAGGGATGAAAGGGATAACTAAGGATGACTAGGGATGACTGGGATGACTAGGGATGACAGGGATGACTACGGATGACTAGAGATGACTAGGGATGACTGGGATGACCAGGGATGACTAGGAGTGACTGGCATGACTAGGGATGACTGGGATGACAACGGATGACTATGGATGACTAGGGATGACTGGGATGACTAGGGATGACTAGGGATGACTAAAGATGACTAAGGATGACTCCGATGACAAGGGATGACTAGGGATGACTGGGATGACTAGGGATGACTAGGGATGCCTAGTGATGACTAAGGATGACTGGGATGACAAATGATGACAAGGCATGACTAGGGATGAGTGGGATGACTAGGGATGACTAACGATGACTGGGAAGACTAGGCATGACTAGGGATGACTAGGTATGACTATGGATGACTAGGGATGACTGGGATCACTAAGGATGACTATGGATGACTGGGATGACTTTGGATGGCTATGGATAACTAAGGATGACTGGGATGACTAGGGATGACTCGGGATGACTAAGGATGACTGGGATGACTAGGGATGACTAGCGATTACTAAGGATGACTCGGATGTCTAGGGATAACTAGGGATGACTGGGATGACTAGGGATGACTAGGGATGACTAGGGATGACTACGGACGACTGGGATGACTAGGGAAGACTAAGGATGACTGCGATGACTAAGGATGACTAGGTATGAGTAGGAATGACTAGGGATGACTGGGATGACTAGGGATGACTAGGGATGACAGGGATGACTACAGATGACTAGGGATGACTGGGATGACTAGGGATAACAGGGATGACTAGGGATGACTAGGGATTACTAGGGATGACTGGGATGACTAGGGATGACTAGGGATGCCTAGGCATGACTAGGGATTACTGGGATGACTAGGGATGACTAAGGATGATTGGGATGACTAAGGATAACTAGAAATGACTAGGGATGACTAGGGATGACTGGGATGACTAGGGATGACTAGGGATGACTAGGGATGACTGGGATGACTAGGGTTGACTAGGGATGACTAGGGATGACTAGGGATGACTGGGATGACTAGGGATGACTAAGGATGACTGGGATGACTAAGGATGACTAGGGAGGAGTAGGGATGACTAGGGATGACTGGGATGACTAGGGATGACTAGGGATGAAAGGGATGACTAAGGATGACTAGGGATGACTGGGATGACTAGGGATGACAGGGATGACTACGGATGACTAGGGATGACTAGGGATGACTGGGATGACCAGGGATGACTAGGAGTGACTTGCATGACTAGGGATGACTGGGATGACTACGGATGACTATGGATGACTAGGGATGACTGGGATGACTAGGGATGACTAGGGATGACTAGGGATGACTAAGGATGACTCGGATGACAAGGGATGAACAGGGATGACTGGGATGACTGGGGATGACTAGGGATGCCTAGTGATGACTAAGGATGACTGGGATGACTAATGATGACAAGGCATGACTAGGGATGACTGGGATGACTAGGGATGACTAAGGATGACTGGGATGACTAGGCATGACTAGGGATGACTAGGTATGACTATGGATGACTAGGGACGACTGGGATGACTAGGGATGACTATGGATGACTGAAATGAGTTTGGATGGCTATGGATAACTAAGGATGACTGGGATGACTAGGGATGACTCGGGATGACTAAGGATGACTGGGATGACTAGGGATGACTAGGGATGACTAAGGATGACTCGGATGTCTAGGGATAACTAAGGATGACTGGGATGACTCAGGATGACTAGGGATGACTAGGGATGACTACGGATGAGTACGGATGACTGTGATGACTAGGGAAGACTAAGGATGACTGCGATGACTAAGGATGACTAGGGATGAGTAGGAATGACTAGGGATGACTAGGATGACTAGGGATGACTAGGGATGACAGGGATGACTACAGATGACTAGGGATGACTGGGATGACTAGGGATAACAGGGATGACTAGGGATGACTAGGGATGACTAGGGATGACTGGGATGACTAGGGGTGACTAGGGATGACTGGCATGACTAGGGATGACTCGGATGACTAGGCATGACTATGGATGACTAAGGATGACTGGGATGACTAGGGATGACTAGGGATGACTAGGGATGACTGGGATGACTAGGGATGACTAGGGATGACTAGTGATGACTAAGGATGACTCGGATGACTAGGGATGACTAGGGATGACTAGGGATGACTGGGATGACTAGCGATGACTGGGATGACTACGGATGACTATGGATAACTAAGGATGACTGGCATGACTAGGGAAGATTCGGGATGACTAGGGATGACTGGGATGACTAGGTATGACTAGGGATGACTAAGGATGACTCGGATGACTAGGGATGACTAGGGATGACTGGGAGACTAGGGAGGACTAGGGATGACTAGGGATGACTAGGGATGACTGGGATGACTAGGGATGACTGCGTTAAATAAGGATGACTAGGGATGACTGGGATGACTAGGGATGACTAGGGATGACTAGGGATGACTGGGATGACTAGGGATGACTAGGGATGACTAGGAATGACTACGGGTGACTGGTATGACTAGGGATGACTAAGGATGACTGCGATGACTAAGGATGACTAGGGATGACTAGGGATGACTAGGGATGACTGGGATGACTAAGGATGACTAGGGATGACTACGGATGACTAGGGATAACTATGAATGACTAAGGATGACTGGGATGACTAGGGATGACTAGGGATGACTAAGGATGACTCGGATGACTAGGGATGACAAGGAATGACTGGGATGACTAGGGATGACTAGGGATGCCTAAACATGACTAGGGATGACTGCGATGACTAGGGATGACTAGGGATGACTAAGGATGACTCGGATGACTAGGGATGACTAGGGATGACTGGGATGACTAGGGATGACTAGGGATTCCTAGGCATGACTAGGGATGACTGGGATGACTAGGGATGACTAAGGATGACTGGGATGACTAAGGATGACTAGAAATGACTAGGGATGACTAGGGATGACTGGGATGACTAGGGATAACTAGGGATGACTAGGGATGACGGGGATGACTAGGGATAACTAAGGATGACTGGGATGACTAAGGATGACAAGAGATGACTATGGATGAGTAGGGATGACTAGGGATGAGTGGGATAACTAGGGATGACTAGGGATGACCGGGATGACTACGGATGACTGGGATGACTACGGATTACTATGGATGACTAAGGATGAGTGGGATGACTAGGGATGACTCGGGATGACTAGGGATGACTGCGATAACTAAGGATGACTAGGGATGAGTAGCGAAGACTAGGGATGACTGGGATTACTATGGATGACTAGGGATAACAGGGATGACTAGAGATGACTAGGGATGACTGGGATGACTAGGGATGACAGGGATGACTAGGGATGACTAGGGATGACTAGGGATGACTGGGATGACTAGGGATGACTAGGGATCACTCGGATGACTAGGGATGACTAGGGATGACTGGGATGACTAGGGGTGACTAGGGATTCCTAGGCATGACTAGGGATAACAGGGATGACTAGAGATGACTAGGGATGACTGGGATTACTATGGATGACTAGGGATAACAGGGATGACTAGAGATGACTAGGGATGACTGGGATGACTAGGGATGACAGGGATGACTAGGGATGACTAGGGATGACTAGGGATGACTAGGGATGACTAGGGATGACTCCGGATGACTGGGATGACTAGGGATGACTAGAGACGACGGGGATGACTAGGGATGACTGGGATGACTACGGATGACTATGGATGACTAGGGATGACTGGGATGACTAGGGATGACTAGGGATGACTAGGGATGACTATGGATGACTGGGATGACTAGGGATGACTAAGGATGATTGGGATGACTAAGGATAACTAGAAATGACTAGGGATGACTAGGGATGACTGGGATGACTAGGGATGACTAGGGATGACTAGGGATGACTGGGATGACTAGGGTTGACTAGGGATGACTAGGGATGACTAGGGATGACTGGGATGACTAGGGATGACTAAGGATGACTGGGATGACTAAGGATGACTAGGGAGGAGTAGGGATGACTAGGGATGACTGGGATGACTAGGGATGACTAGGGATGAAAGGGATGACTAAGGATGACTAGGGATGACTGGGATGACTAGGGATGACAGGGATGACTACGGATGACTAGGGATGACTAGGGATGACTTGGATGACCAGGGATGACTAGGAGTGACTTGCATGACTAGGGATGACTGGGATGACTACGGATGACTATGGATGACTAGGGATGACTGGGATGACTAGGGATGACTAGGGATGACTAAGGATGACTCGGATGACAAGGGATGAACAGGGATGACTGGGATGACTGGGGATGACTAGGGATGCCTAGTGATGACTAAGGATGACTGGGATGACTAATGATGACAAGGCATGACTAGGGATGACTGGGATGACTAGGGATGACTAAGGATGACTGGGATGACTAGGCATGACTAGGGATGACTAGGTATGACTATGGATGACTAGGGACGACTGGGATGACTAGGGATGACTATGGATGACTGAAATGAGTTTGGATGGCTATGGATAACTAAGGATGACTGGCATGACTAGGGATGACTCGGGATGACTAAGGATGACTGGGATGACTAGGGATGACTAGGGATGACTAAGGATGACTCGGATGTCTAGGGATAACTAAGGATGACTGGGATGACTCAGGATGACTAGGGATGACTAGGGATGACTACGGATGAGTACGGATGACTGTGATGACTAGGGAAGACTAAGGATGACTGCGATGACTAAGGATGACTAGGGATGAGTAGGAATGACTAGGGATGACTAGGATGACTAGGGATGACTAGGGATGACAGGGATGACTACAGATGACTAGGGATGACTGGGATGACTAGGGATAACAGGGATGACTAGGGATGACTAGGGATGACTAGGGATGACTGGGATGACTAGGGGTGACTAGGGATGACTGGCATGACTAGGGATGACTCGGATGACTAGGCATGACTATGGATGACTAAGGATGACTGGGATGACTAGGGATGACTAGGGATGACTAGGGATGACTGGGATGACTAGGGATGACTAGGGATGACTAGTGATGACTAAGGATGACTCGGATGACTAGGGATGACTAGGGATGACTAGGGATGACTGGGATGACTAGCGATGACTGGGATGACTACGGATGACTATGGATAACTAAGGATGACTGGCATGACTAGGGAAGATTCGGGATGACTAGGGATGACTGGGATGACTAGGTATGACTAGGGATGACTAAGGATGACTCGGATGACTAGGGATGACTAGGGATGACTGGGAGACTAGGGAGGACTAGGGATGACTAGGGATGACTAGGGATGACTGGGATGACTAGGGATGACTGCGTTAAATAAGGATGACTAGGGATGACTGGGATGACTAGGGATGACTAGGGATGACTAGGGATGACTGGGATGACTAGGGATGACTAGGGATGACTAGGAATGACTACGGGTGACTGGTATGACTAGGGATGACTAAGGATGACTGCGATGACTAAGGATGACTAGGGATGACTAGGGATGACTAGGGATGACTGGGATGACTAAGGATGACTAGGGATGACTACGGATGACTAGGGATAACTATGAATGACTAAGGATGACTGGGATGACTAGGGATGACTAGGGATGACTAAGGATGACTCGGATGACTAGGGATGACAAGGAATGACTGGGATGACTAGGGATGACTAGGGATGCCTAAACATGACTAGGGATGACTGCGATGACTAGGGATGACTAGGGATGACTAAGGATGACTCGGATGACTAGGGATGACTAGGGATGACTGGGATGACTAGGGATGACTAGGGATTCCTAGGCATGACTAGGGATGACTGGGATGACTAGGGATGACTAAGGATGACTGGGATGACTAAGGATGACTAGAAATGACTAGGGATGACTAGGGATGACTGGGATGACTAGGGATAACTAGGGATGACTAGGGATGACGGGGATGACTAGGGATAACTAAGGATGACTGGGATGACTAAGGATGACAAGAGATGACTATGGATGAGTAGGGATGACTAGGGATGAGTGGGATAACTAGGGATGACTAGGGATGACCGGGATGACTACGGATGACTGGGATGACTACGGATTACTATGGATGACTAAGGATGAGTGGGATGACTAGGGATGACTCGGGATGACTAGGGATGACTGCGATAACTAAGGATGACTAGGGATGAGTAGCGAAGACTAGGGATGACTGGGATTACTATGGATGACTAGGGATAACAGGGATGACTAGAGATGACTAGGGATGACTGGGATGACTAGGGATGACAGGGATGACTAGGGATGACTAGGGATGACTAGGGATGACTGGGATGACTAGGGATGACTAGGGATCACTCGGATGACTAGGGATGACTAGGGATGACTGGGATGACTAGGGGTGACTAGGGATTCCTAGGCATGACTAGGGATAACAGGGATGACTAGAGATGACTAGGGATGACTGGGATTACTATGGATGACTAGGGATAACAGGGATGACTAGAGATGACTAGGGATGACTGGGATGACTAGGGATGACAGGGATGACTAGGGATGACTAGGGATGACTAGGGATGACTAGGGATGACTAGGGATGACTCCGGATGACTGGGATGACTAGGGATGACTAGAGACGACGGGGATGACTAGGGATGACTGGGATGACTACGGATGACTATGGATGACTAGGGATGACTGGGATGACTAGGGATGACTAGGGATGACTAGGGATGACTATGGATGACTCGGATGACTAGGGATGACTAGGGATGACTGGGATGACTAGCGATGACTAGGGATGACTAGTGATGACTAAGGATGACTGGGATGACTAATGATGACTAAGGATGACTAGGGATGACTGGGATGACTAGGGATGACTAAGAATGACTGGGATGACTAGGCATGACTATGGATGACTAGGGAGGACTAGGGATAACTAGGGATGACTAGGATGACTAGGGATGACTATGGATGACTGGGATAGCTACAGATGACTATGGATAACTAAGGATGACTGGGATGACTAGGGATGACTAGGGATGACTAGTGATGACTAGGGATGAGTGGGATGACTAGGGATAACTAAGGATGACTGCGATGACTAAGGATGACTAAGGATGAGTAGGGATGACTAGGGATGACTGGGATGACTAGGGATGACTAGGGATGACAGGGATGACTAGAGATGACAAGGGATGACTGGGATGACTAGGGATAACAGGGATGACTAGGGATGACAAGGGATGACTGGGATGACTAGGGTTGACTAGGGATGACTGGGATGACTAGGGATGACTGGGATAACTAGGCATGACTATGGATGACTAAGGATGACTGGGATGACTAGGGATGACTAAGGATGACAAGGGATGACTGGGATGACTAGGGATGACTAGGGATGACTAGGGATTACTGGGATGACTAGGGATAACTAGGGATAACTAAGGATGACTCCGATCACTAGCGATGACTAGGGATAACTAGGGATGACTAGGGATGACTGGGATGACTACGCATAACTGCGGATAACTAAGGATGACTGGGATGACTAGGGATGACTCGGGATCTCTAGGGATGACTGGGATGACTAAGGATGACTAGGGATGACTAAGGATGACTCGGATGACTAGGGATGACTAGGGATGACTGGGATGACTAGGGGTGACTAGGGATTCCTAGGCATGACTAGGGATGACTGGGATGACTAGGGATGACTAAGGATGACTGGGATGACTAAGGATGACTAGAAATGACTAGGGATGACTAGGGATGACTAGGGATGACGGGGATGACTAGGGATGACTAAGGATGACTGGGATGACTAAGGATGACTAGAGATGACTATGAATGACTAGGGATTACTAGGGATGAGTGGGATGACTAGGGATGACAAGGGATGACCGGGATGACTACGGATGACTGGGATGACTACGGATTACTATGGATAACTAAGGATGAGTGGGATGACTAGGGATGACTCGGGATGACTAGGGATGACTGGGATGACTAGCGATGACTAGGGATGACTAAGGATGACTCCGATGACTAGGGATGACTAAGGATGACTGGGATGACTAGGGTTGACTAGGGATGACTAGGGATGACTAGGGATGACTGGGATCACTAGGGATGACTAAAGATGACTGGGATGAGTAAGGATGACTAGGGATGAGTAGGGATGACTAGGAATGACTGGGATGACTAGGGATGACTAGGGATGACAGGGATGACTAAGGATGACTAGGCATGACTGGGATGACTAGGGATGACAGGGATGACTAGGGATGACTAGGGATGACTAGGGATGACTGGGATGACTAGGGATGAGTAAGGATGACTGGGATGACTAAGGATGACTAGAGATGACTATGGATGACTAGGGATTACTAGGGATGAGTGGGATGACTAGGGATGACAAGGGATGACCGGGATGACTACGGATGACTGGGATGACTACGGATTACTATGGATAACTAAGGATGAGTGGGATGACTAGGGATGACTCGGGATGACTAGGGATGACAGGGATGACTAGCGATGACTAGGGATGACTAAGGATGACTCCGATGACTAGGGATGACTAAGGATGACTGGGATGACTAGGGTTGACTAGGGATGACTAGGGATGACTAGGGATGACTGGGATCACTAGGGATGACTAAAGATGACTGGGATGAGTAAGGATGACTAGGGATGAGTAGGGATGACTAGGAATGACTGGGATGACTAGGGATGACTAGGGATGACAGGGATGACTAAGGATGACTAGGCATGACTGGGATGACTAGGGATGACAGGGATGACTAGGGATGACTAGGGATGACTAGGGATGACTGGGATGACTAGGGATGACTAGGGATGACTGGGATGACTAGGGATGACTGGGATGACTACGGATGACTATGGATGACTAGGGATGACTGGGATGACTAGGGATGACTAGGGATGACTAGGGATGACTAAGGATGACTCGGATGACTAGGGATGACTAGGGATGACTGGGATGACTAGGGATGACTAGTGATGACTAAGGATGACTGGGATGACTAATGATGAGTAAGGATGACTAGGGATGACTAAGAATGACTGGGATGACTAGGCATGACAAGGGATGACTAGGAATGACTGGGGATGACTAGGGATGACTGGGATGACTAGGGATGTCTATGGATGACTGGGATAACTACGGATGACTATGGATAACTAACGATGACTGGGATGACTAGGGATGACACGGGATGACTAGGGATGACTGGGATGACTAGGGATGACTAGGGATGACTAGGGATGACTAGGGATGAGTGGGATCACTAGGGATGACTAAGGATGACTGCGATGACTAAGGATGACTAAGGATGAGTAGGGATGACTGGGATGACTAGGGATGACTAAGAATGACTGGGATGACTAGGCATGACTAGGGATGACTAGGGAGGACTAGGGATAACTAGGGATGACTAGGATGACTAGGGATGACTATGGATGACTGGGATAGCTACGGATGACTATGGATAACTAAGGATGACTGGGATGACTAGGGATGACTAGGGATGACTAGTGATGACTAGGGATGAGTGGGATGACTAGGGATGACTAAGGATGACTGCGATGACTAAGGATGAGTAGGGATGACTAGAGATGACTGGGATGACTAGGGATGACTAGGGATGACAGGGATGACTAGAGATGACAAGGGATGACTGGGATGACTAGGGATAACAGGGATGACTAGGGATGACTAGGGATGACTGGGATGACTAGGGTTGACTAGGGATGACTGGAATGACTAGGGATGACTGGGATAACTAGGCATGACTATGGATGACTAAGGATGACTGGGATGACTAGGGATGACTAGGGATGACAAGGGATGACTGGGATGACTAGGAATGACTAGGGATGACTAGGGATTACTGGGATGACTAGGGATAACTACGGATAACTAAGGATGACTCGGATCACTAGCGATGACTAGGGATAACTAGGGATGACTAGGGATGACTGGGATGACTACGCATAACTGCGGATAACTAAGGATGACTGGGATGACTAGGGATGACTCGGGATCTCTAGGGATGACTGGGATGACTAAGGATGACTAGGGATGACTAAGGATGACTCGGATGACTAGTGATGACTAGGGATGACTGGGATGACTAGGGGTGACTAGGGATTCCTAGGCATGACTAGGGATGACTGGGATGACTAGGGATGACTAAGGATGACTGGGATGACTAAGGATGACTAGAAATGACTAGGGATGACTAGGGATGACTGGGATGACTAGGGATGACTAGGAATGACTAGGGATGACGGGGATGACTAGGGATGACTAAGGATGACTGGGATGACTAAGGATGACTAGAGATGACTATGGATGACTAGGGATTACTAGGGATGAGTGGGATGACTAGGGATGACAAGGGATGACCGGGATGACTACGGATGACTGGGATGACTACGGATTAGTATGGATAACTAAGGAAGAGTGGGATGACTAGGGATGACTCGGGATGACTAGGGATGACTGGGATGACTAGGGATGACTAGGGATGACTAAGGATGACTCCGATGACTAGGGATGACTAGGGATGACTGGGATGACTAGGGTTGACTAGGGATGACTAGGGATGACTAGGGATGACTGGGATCACTAGGGATGACTAAAGATGACTGGGATGAGTAAGGATGACTAGGGATGAGTAGGGATGACTAGGAATGACTGGGATGACTAGGGATGACTAGGGATGACAGGGATGACTAAGGATGACTAGGCATGACTGGGATGACTAGGGATGACAGGGATGACTAGGGATGACTAGGGATGACTAGGGATGACTGGGATGACTAGGGATGACTAGGGATGACTGGGATGACTAGGGATGACTGGGATGACTACGGATGACTATGGATGACTAGGGATGACTGGGATGACTAGGGATGACTAGGGATGACTAGGGATGACTAAGGATGACTCGGATGACTAGGGATGACTAGGGATTACTGGGATGACTAGGGATGACTAGTGATGACTAAGGATGACTGGGATGACTAATGATGAGTAAGGATGACTAGGGATGACTAAGAATGACTGGGATGACTAGGCATGACAAGGGATGACTAGGAATGACTGGGGATGACTAGGGATGACTGGGATGACTAGGGATGTCTATGGATGACTGGGATAACTACGGATGACTATGGATAACTAACGATGACTGGGATGACTAGGGATGACACGGGATGACTAGGGATGACTGGGATGACTAGGGATGACTAGGGATGACTAAGGATGACTCGGATGACTAGGGATGACTAGGGATGACTGGGATGACTAGGGATGACTAGTGATGACTAAGGATGACTGGGATGACTAATGATGAGTAAGGATGACTAGCGATGACTAAGAATGACTGGGATGACTAGGCATGACAAGGGATGACTAGGAATGACTAGGGATAACTAGGGATGACTGGGATGACTAGGGATGTCTATGGATGACTGGGATAACTACGGATGACTATAGATAACTAACGAAGACTGGGATGACTAGGGATGACACGGGATGACTAGGGATGACTGGGATGACTAGGGATGACTAGGGATGACTAGGGATGACTAGGGATGAGTGGGATCACTAGGGATGACTAAGGATGACTGCGATGACTAAGGATGACTAAGGATGAGTAGGGATGACTGGGATGACTAGGGATGACTAACAATGACTGGGATGACTAGGCATGACTAGGGATGACTAGGGAGGACTAGGGATAACTAGGGATGACTAGGATGACTAGGGATGACTATGGATGACTGGGATAGCTACGGATGACTATGGATAACTAAGGATGACTGGGATGACTAGGGATGACTAGGGATGACTAGTGATGACTAGGGATGAGTGGGATGACTAGGGATGACTAAGGATGACTGCGATGACTAAGGATGACTAAGGATGAGTAGGGATGACTAGGGATGACTGGGATGACTAGGGATGACAGGGATGACTAGAGATGACAAGGGATGACTGGGATGACTAGGGATAACAGGGATGACTAGGGATGACTAGGGATGACTGGGATGACTAGGGTTGAGTAGGGATGACTGGGATGACTAGGGATGACTGGGATAACTAGGCATGACTATGGATGACTAAGGATGACTGGGATGACTAGGGATGACTAGGGATGACAAGGGATGACTGGGATGACTAGGGATGACTAGGGATTACTGGGATGACTAGGGATAACTAGGGATAACTAAGGATGACTCGGATCACTAGCGATGACTAGGGATAACTAGGGATGACTAGGGATGACTGGGATGACTACGCATAACTGCGGATAACTAAGCATGACTGGGATGACTAGGGATGACTCGGGATCTCTAGGGATGACTGGGATGACTAAGGATGACTAGGGATGACTAAGGATGACTCGGATGACTAGGGATGACTAGGGATGACTGGGATGACTAGGGGTGACTAGGGATTCCTAGGCATGACTAAGGATGACTGGGATGACTAGGGATGACTAAGGATGACTGGGATGACTAAGGATGACTAGAAATGACTAGGGATGACTAGGGATGACTAGGGATGACTAGGGATGACTAGGGATGACTAGGGATGACTAAGGATGACTGGGATGACTAAGGATGACTAGAGATGACTATGGATGACTAGGGATTACTAAGGATGACTCGGATGACTAGGGATGACTAGGGATGACTGGGATGACTAGGGATGACTAGTGATGACTAAGGATGACTGGGATGACTAATGATGAGTAAGGATGACTAGGGATGACTAAGAATGACTGGGATGACTAGGCATGACAAGGGATGACTAGGAATGACTGGGGATGACTAGGGATGACTGGGATGACTAGGGATGTCTATGGATGACTGGGATAACTACGGATGACTATGGATAACTAACGATGACTGGGATGACTAGGGATGACACGGGATGACTAGGGATGACTGGGATGACTAGGGATGACTAGGGATGACTAGGGATGACTAGGGATGAGTGGGATCACTAGGGATGACTAAGGATGACTGCGATGACTAAGGATGACTAAGGATGAGTAGGGATGACTGGGATGACTAGGGATGACTAACAATGACTGGGATGACTAGGCATGACTAGGGATGACTAGGGAGGACTAGGGATAACTAGGGATGACTAGGATGACTAGGGATGACTATGGATGACTGGGATAGCTACGGATGACTATGGATAACTAAGGATGACTGGGATGACTAGGGATGACTAGGGATGACTAGTGATGACTAGGGATGAGTGGGATGACTAGGGATGACTAAGGATGACTGCGATGACTAAGGATGACTAAGGATGAGTAGGGATGACTAGGGATGACTGGGATGACTAGGGATGACTAGGGATGACAGGGATGACTAGAGATGACAAGGGATGACTGGGATGACTAGGGATAACAGGGATGAATAGGGATGACTACGGATGACTGGGATGACTAGGGTTGACTAGGGATGACTGGGATGACTAGGGATGACTGGGATAACTAGGCATGACTATGGATAACTAAGGATGACTGGGATGACTAGGGATGACTAGGGATGACAAGGGATGACTGGGATGACTAGGGATGACTAGGGATGACTAGGGATTACTGGGATGACTAGGGATAACTAGGGATAACTAAGGATGACTCGGATCACTAGCGATGACTAGGGATAACTAGGGATGACTAGGGATGACTGGGATGACTACGCATAACTGCGAATAACTAAGCATGACTGGGATGACTAGGGATGACTCGGGATCTCTAGGGATGACTGGGATGACTAAGGATGACTAGGGATGACTAAGGATGACTCGGATGACTAGGGATGACTAGGGATGACTGGGATGACTAGGGGTGACTAGGGATTCCTAGGCATGACTAGGGATGACTGGGATGACTAGGGATGACTAAGGATGACTGGGATGACTAACGATGACTAGAAATGACTAGGGATGACTAGGGATGACTGGGATGACTAGGGATGACTAGGGATGACTAGGGATGACGGGGATGACTAGGGATGACTAAGGATGACTGGGATGACTAAGGATGACTAGAGATGACTATGGATGACTAGGGATTACTAGGGATGAGTGGGATGACTAGGGATGACAAGGGATGACCGGGATGACTACGGATGACTGGGATGACTACGGATTACTATGGATAACTAAGGATGAGTGGGATGACTAGGGATGACTAGGGATGACTGGGATGACTAGGGATGACTAGGGATGACTAAGGATGACTCGGATGACTAGGGATGACTAGGGATGACTGGGATGACTAGGGATGACTAAGGATGACTGGGATGACTAAGGATGACTAGAGATGACTATGGATGACTAGGGATGACTAGGGATGAGTGGGATTACTAGGGATGACTAGGGATGACCGGGATGACTACGGATGACTGGGATGACTACGGATTACTATGGATGACTAAGGATGAGTTGGATGACTAGGGATGACTCGGGATGACTAGGGATGACTGCGATAACTAAGGATGACTAGGGATGAGTAGCGATGACTAGGGATGACTGGGATGACTAGGGATCACTAGGGATGACAGGGATGACTAGAGATGACTAGGGATGACTGGGATGACTAGGGATGACAGGGATGACTAGGGATGACTAGGGATGACTAGGGATGACTGGGATGACTAGGGATGACTAGGGATGACTGGGATGACTGGGATGACTAGGGATGACTAGGGATGACTAGGGATGACTACGGGTGACTGGTATGACTAGGGATGACTAAGGATGACTGTGATGACTAAGGATGACTAGGGATGACTATGGATGACTAGGGATGACTGGGATGACTGGGATGACTAAGGATGACTAGGGATGACTACGGATGACTAGGGATGACTATGGATGACTAAAGATGACTGGGATGACTAAGGATGACTAGGGATGACTGGGATGACTAGGGATGACAAGGGATGACTAGGGATGACTAGGGATGACTAAGGATGCCTCGGATGACTAGGGATGACTAGGGATGACTGGGATGACTAGGGATGACTAGGGATTCCTAGGCATGACTAGGGATGACTGGGGTGACTAGGGATGACTAAGGATGCCTGGGATGAGTAAGGATGACTAGAAATGACTAGGGATGACTAGGGATGACTGGGATGACTAGGGATAACTAGGGATGACTAGGGATGACGGGGATGACTAGGGATGACTAAAGATGACTGGGATGACTAAGGATGACTAGAGATGACTATGGATGACTAGGGATGACTGGGATGACTAGGGATGACAAGGGATGACTAGGGATGACTAAGGATGACTCGGATGACTAGGGATGACTAGGGATGACTGGGATGACATGGGATGAGTAGGGATGCCTAGGCATGACTAGGGATGACTGTAATGACTAGGGATGACTAGGGATGACTAGGGATGACTGGGATGACTAGGGATGACTAAGGATGACTGGGATGACTAAGGATGACTAGAGATGACTATGGATGACTAGGGATGACTAGGGATGAGTGGGATGACTAGGGATGACTGGGATGACTACGGATTTCTATGGATGACTAAGGATGACTGGGATGACTAGGGATGACTCGGGATGACTAGGGATGACTGGGATGACTAGGGATGACTAAGGATGACTCCGATGACTAGGGATGACTAGGATGACTACGGTTGACTAGGGATGACTAGGGATGACTAGGGATGACTGATATGACTAGGGATGACAGGGATCACTAGGGATGACGAGGGATGACTAGGGATGACTGGGATGACTAGGGATCACTAGGGATGACTGGGATGACTAGGGATGACAAGGGATGACTACGGGTGACTAGGGATGACTAGGGATGACCGGGATGACTACGTATGACTGGGATGACTACGGATGACTCGGGATGACTAGGGATGACTGCGATAACTAACGATGACTAGGGATAAGTAGCGATGACTAGGAATGAGTGGGATGACTAGGGATCACTAGGGATGACAGAGATGATTAGAGATGACTAGGGATGACTGGGATGACTAGGGATGACAGGGATGACTAGGGATGACTAGGGATGACTAGGGATGACTAAGGATGACTGGGATGACTAGGGATGACTAGGGATGACTGGGATGACTAGGGATGACAAGGGATGACTAGGGATGACTAAGGATGACTCGGATGACTAGGGATGACTAGGGATGACTGGGATGACATGGGATGAGTAGGGATGCCTAGGCATGACTAGGGATGACTGTAATGACTAGGGATGACTAGGGATGACTAGGGATGACTGGGATGACTAGGGATGACTAAGGATGACTGGGATGACTAAGGATGACTAGAGATGACTATGGATGACTAGGGATGACTAGGGATGAGTGGGATGACTAGGGATGACTGGGATGACTACGGATTTCTATGGATGACTAAGGATGACTGGGATGACTAGGGATGACTCGGGATGACTAGGGATGACTGGGATGACTAGGGATGACTAAGGATGACTCCGATGACTAGGGATGACTAGGATGACTACGGTTGACTAGGGATGACTAGGGATGACTAGGGATGACTGATATGACTAGGGATGACAGGGATCACTAGGGATGACGAGGGATGACTAGGGATGACTGGGATGACTAGGGATCACTAGGGATGACTGGGATGACTAGGGATGACAAGGGATGACTACGGGTGACTGGTATGACTAGGGATGACTAAGGATGACTGCGATGACTAAGGATGACTAGGGATCACTAAGGATGACTAGGGATCACTAGGGATGACTAGCGATCACTGGGATGACTTAGGATGACTAAGGATGACAACGGATGACTAGGGATGACCATGGATGACTAAGGATGACTGGGATGACTAGGGATGACTAGGGATGACTAGGGATGACTGGGATGACTCGGATGACTAGGGATGACTAGGGATAACTAGGGATGACTAGGGATGACTGGGATGACTAGGGATGACTAGGGATGACTGGGATGACTACACATGACTATGGATAACTAAGGGTGACTGGGATGACTAGGGATGACTCGGGATCACTAGGGATGACTGGGATGACTAGGGATGACTAGGGATGACTAAGGATGACTCAGATGACTAGGGATGACTAGGGATGACTGCGATGACTAGGGATGACTAAGGATGACTGCGATGACTAAGGATGACTAGGGATGAGTAGGGATGACTAGGGATGTCTGGGATGACTAGGGATGATTAGGGATGACAGGGATGACTAGAGATGACTAGGGATGACTGGGATGACTAGGGATGACAGTGATGACTAGGGATGACTAGGGATGACTAGGGATGACTGGGATGACTAGGGATGACTAGGGATAACTGGGATGACTAGGGATGACTAGGGATTCCTAGGTATGACTAGGGATGACTGGGATGACTAGGGATGACTAAGGATGACTGGGATGACTAAGGATGACTAGAAATGACTAGGGATGACTAGGGATGACTGGGATGACTAGGGATGACTAGGGATGACTAGGGATGACTAGGGATGACTAAGGATGACTGGGATGACTAAGGATGACTAGAGATGACTATGGATGACTAGGGATGACTAGGGATGAGTGGGATGACTAGGGATGACTAGGGATGACCGGGATGACTACGGATGACTGGGATGACTACGGATTACTATGGATGACTAAGGATGAGTGGGATGACTAGGGATGACTCGGGATGACTAGGGATGACTGGGATTACTAGGGATGACTAGGGATGACTAAGGATGACTCCGACGACTAGGGATGACTAGGGATGACTGGGATGACTAGGGTTGACTAGGGATGACTAGGGATGACTAGGGATGACTGGGATGACTAGGGATGACTAAAGATGACTGGGATGACTAAGGATGACTAGGGATGAGAAGGGATGACTAGGAATGACTGGGATGACTAGGGATGACTAGGGATGACAGGGATGACTAAGGATGACTAGGGATGACTGGGATGACTAGGGATGACAGGGATGACTAGGGATGACTAGGGATGACTTGGATGACTAAGGATGACTAGGGATGACTGGGATGACTAGGGATGACTGGGATGACTACGGATGACTATGGATGACTAGGGATGACTGGGATGACTAGGGATGACTAGGGTTGACTAGGGATGACTAAGGATGACTCGGATGACTAGGGATGACTGGGATGACTAGGGATGACTAGGGATGACTGGGATGACTAGGGATGACTGGGATAACTAGGCATGACTATGGATGACTAAGGATGACTGGGATGACTAGGGATGACTAGGGATGACTGGGATGACTAGGGATGACTAGGGATGACTAAGGATGACTCGGATCACTAGGGATGACTAGGGATAACTAGGGATGACTAGGGATGACTGGGATGACCAGGGATGACTAGGGATGACTGGGATGACTACGCATAACTGCGGATAACTAAGGATGACTGGGATGACTAGGGATGACTCGGGATCACTAGGGATGACTGGGATGACTAGGGATGACTAGGGATGACTAAGGATGACTCGGATGACTAGGGATGACTAGGGATGACTAGGGATGACTGGGATGACTAGGGATGACTAAGGATGACTGCGATGACTAAGGATGACTAGGGATGAGTAGGGATGACTAGGGATGACTGGGATGACTAGGGATGACTAGGGATGATAGGGATGACTAGAGATGGCTGGGGATGACTGGGATGACAAGGGATGACAGGGATGACTAGGGATGACTAGGGATGACTAGGGATGACTGGGATGACTAGGGATGACTAAGGATGACTGCGATGACTAAGGATGACTAGGGATGAGTAGGGATGACTAGGGATGTCTGGGATGACTAGGGATGATTAGGGATGACAGGGATGACTAGAGATGACTAGGGATGACTGGGATGACTAGGGATGACAGGGATGACTAGGGATGACTAGGGATGACTAGGGATGACTGGGATGACTAGGGATGACTAGGGATGACTGGGATGACTAGGGATGACTAGAGAGGACTAGGGATGACTGGGATGACTAGGGATGACAGGGATGACTAGGGATGACTAGGGATGACTACGGATGACTGGGATGACTAGGGATGACTAGGGATGACCGGGATGACTAGGGATGACTGGGATGACTAGCCATGACTATGGATGACTAAGGATGACTGGGATGACTAGGGATGACTAGGGATGACTAGGGATGACTGGGATGACTAGGGATGACTAGGATGACTAGGGATGACTAGGGATTACTAGGGATGACTGGGATGACTAGGGATGACTAAGGATGACTAGCATGACTAAGGATGACTAGAGATGACTATGGATGACTAGGGATGACTAGGGATGACTGGGATGACTAGGGATGACTAGGGATGACTGGGATGACTAGGGATGACTAGGGATCACTAAGGATGCCTCGGATGACTAGGGATGACTAGGGATGACTGGGATGACTAGGGATGACTAGGGATTCCTAGGCATGACTAGGGATGACTGGGGTGACTAGGGATGACTAAGGATGCCTGGGATGAGTAAGAATGACTAGAAATGACTAGGGATGACTAGGGATGACTGGGATGACTAGGGATAATTAGGGATGACTAGGGATGACGGGGATGACTAGGGATGACTAAAGATGACTGGGATGACTAAGGATGACTAGAGATGACTATGGATGACTAGGGATGACTAGGGATGAGTGGGATGACTAGGGATGACTAGGGATGACCGGGATGACTACGCATGACTAGGATGACTACGGATGACTCGGGATGACTAGGGATGACTGCGATAACTAACGATGACTAGGGATAAGTAGCGATGACTAGGGATGACTGGGATGACTAGGGATGACTAGGGATGACAGGGATGATTAGAGATGACTAGGGATGACTGGGATGACTAGGGATGACAGGGATGACTAGGGATGACTAGGGATGACTAGGGATGACTGGGATGACTAGGGATGACTAGGGATGACTGGGATGACTAGGGATGGCTAGGGATGACTAGGGATGACTACGGGTGACTGGTATGACTAGGAATGACTAAGGATGACTGCGATGACTAAGGATGACTAGGGATGACTGGGATGACTAGGGATGACTAGGGATGACTACGGGTGACTGGTATGACTAGGAATGACTAAGGATGACTGCGATGACTAAGGATGACTAGGGATGACTAGGGATGACTAGGGATGACTGGGATGACTAAGGATGACTAGGGATGACTACGGATGACTAGGGATGACTATGGATGACTAAGGATGACTGGGATGACTAGGGATGACTAGGGATGACTAGGGATGACTATGGATGACTAAGGATGACTGGGATGACTAGGGATGACTAGGGATGACTGGGATGACTAGGGATGACTAGGGATGACTAGGGATGACCAAGGATGACTCGGATGACTAGGGATGACTAGGGATGACTGGGATGACTAGGGATGACTAAGGATGACTGGGATGACTAAGGATGACTAGAGATGACTATGGATGACTAGGGATGACTAGGGATGAGTGGGATGACTAGGGATGACTAGGGATGACCGGGATGACTACGGATGACTGGGATGACTACGGATTACTATGGATGACTAAGGATGAGTGGGATGACTAGGGATGACTCGGGATGACTAGGGATGACTGCGATAACTAAGGATGACTAGGGATGAGTAGCGATGACTAGGGATGACTGGGATGACTAGGGATCACTAGGGATGACAGGGATGACTAGAGATGACCAGGGATGACTGGGATGACTAGGGATGACAGAGATGACTAGGGATGACTAGGGATGACTAGGGATGACTGGGATGACTAGGGATGACTAGGGATGACTGGGATGACTAGGGATGACTAGGGATGACTACGGGTGACTGGTATGACTAGGGATGACTAAGGATGACTGTGATGACTAAGGATGACTAGGGATGACTATGGATGACTAGGGATGACTGGGATGACTGGGATGACTAAGGATGACTAGGGATGACTACGGATGACTAGGGATGACTATGGATGACTAAGGATGACTGGGATGACTAGGGATGACTAGGGATGACTGGGATGAGTAGGGATGACAAGGGATTACTAAGGATGACTCCGACGACTAGGGATGACTAGGGATGACTGGGATGACTAGGGTTGACTAGGGATGACTAGGGATGACTAGGGATGACTGGGATGACTACGGATTACTATGGATGACTAAGGATGAGTGGGATGACTAGGGATGACTCGGGATGACTAGGGATGACTGGGATTACTAGGGATGACTAGGGATGACTAAGGATGACTCCGACGACTAGGGATGACTAGGGATGACTGGGATGACTAGGGTTGACTAGGGATGACTAGGGATGACTAGGGATGACTGGGATGACTAGGGATGACTAAAGATGACTGGGATGACTAAGGATGACTAGGGATGAGAAGGGATGACTAGGAATGACTGGGATGACTAGGGATGACTAGGGATGACAGGGATGACTAAGGATGACTAGGGATGACTGGGATGACTAGGGATGACAGGGATGACTAGGGATGACTAGGGATGACTTGGATGACTAAGGATGACTAGGGATGACTGGGATGACTAGGGATGACTGGGATGACTACGGATGACTATGGATGACTAGGGATGACTGGGATGACTAGGGATGACTAGGGTTGACTAGGGATGACTAAGGATGACTCGGATGACTAGGGATGACTGGGATGACTAGGGATGACTAGGGATGACTGGGATGACTAGGGATGACTGGGATAACTAGGCATGACTATGGATGACTAAGGATGACTGGGATGACTAGGGATGACTAGGGATGACTGGGATGACTAGGGATGACTAGGGATGACTAAGGATGACTCGGATCACTAGGGATGACTAGGGATAACTAGGGATGACTAGGGATGACTGGGATGACCAGGGATGACTAGGGATGACTGGGATGACTACGCATAACTGCGGATAACTAAGGATGACTGGGATGACTAGGGATGACTCGGGATCACTAGGGATGACTGGGATGACTAGGGATGACTAGGGATGACTAAGGATGACTCGGATGACTAGGGATGACTAGGGATGACTAGGGATGACTGGGATGACTAGGGATGACTAAGGATGACTGCGATGACTAAGGATGACTAGGGATGAGTAGGGATGACTAGGGATGACTGGGATGACTAGGGATGACTAGGGATGATAGGGATGACTAGAGATGGCTGGGGATGACTGGGATGACAAGGGATGACAGGGATGACTAGGGATGACTAGGGATGACTAGGGATGACTGGGATGACTAGGGATGACTAAGGATGACTGCGATGACTAAGGATGACTAGGGATGAGTAGGGATGACTAGGGATGTCTGGGATGACTAGGGATGATTAGGGATGACAGGGATGACTAGAGATGACTAGGGATGACTGGGATGACTAGGGATGACAGGGATGACTAGGGATGACTAGGGATGACTAGGGATGACTGGGATGACTAGGGATGACTAGGGATGACTGGGATGACTAGGGATGACTAGAGAGGACTAGGGATGACTGGGATGACTAGGGATGACAGGGATGACTAGGGATGACTAGGGATGACTACGGATGACTGGGATGACTAGGGATGACTAGGGATGACCGGGATGACTAGGGATGACTGGGATGACTAGCCATGACTATGGATGACTAAGGATGACTGGGATGACTAGGGATGACTAGGGATGACTAGGGATGACTGGGATGACTAGGGATGACTAGGATGACTAGGGATGACTAGGGATTACTAGGGATGACTGGGATGACTAGGGATGACTAAGGATGACTAGCATGACTAAGGATGACTAGAGATGACTATGGATGACTAGGGATGACTAGGGATGACTGGGATGACTAGGGATGACTAGGGATGACTGGGATGACTAGGGATGACTAGGGATCACTAAGGATGCCTCGGATGACTAGGGATGACTAGGGATGACTGGGATGACTAGGGATGACTAGGGATTCCTAGGCATGACTAGGGATGACTGGGGTGACTAGGGATGACTAAGGATGCCTGGGATGAGTAAGAATGACTAGAAATGACTAGGGATGACTAGGGATGACTGGGATGACTAGGGATAATTAGGGATGACTAGGGATGACGGGGATGACTAGGGATGACTAAAGATGACTAGGATGACTAAGGATGACTAGAGATGACTATGGATGACTAGGGATGACTAGGGATGAGTGGGATGACTAGGGATGACTAGGGATGACCGGGATGACTACGCATGACTAGGATGACTACGGATGACTCGGGATGACTAGGGATGACTGCGATAACTAACGATGACTAGGGATAAGTAGCGATGACTAGGGATGACTGGGATGACTAGGGATGACTAGGGATGACAGGGATGATTAGAGATGACTAGGGATGACTGGGATGACTAGGGATGACAGGGATGACTAGGGATGACTAGGGATGACTAGGGATGACTGGGATGACTAGGGATGACTAGGGATGACTGGGATGACTAGGGATGGCTAGGGATGACTAGGGATGACTACGGGTGACTGGTATGACTAGGAATGACTAAGGATGACTGCGATGACTAAGGATGACTAGGGATGACTGGGATGACTAGGGATGACTAGGGATGACTACGGGTGACTGGTATGACTAGGAATGACTAAGGATGACTGCGATGACTAAGGATGACTAGGGATGACTAGGGATGACTAGGGATGACTGGGATGACTAAGGATGACTAGGGATGACTACGGATGACTAGGGATGACTATGGATGACTAAGGATGACTGGGATGACTAGGGATGACTAGGGATGACTAGGGATGACTATGGATGACTAAGGATGACTGGGATGACTAGGGATGACTAGGGATGACTGGGATGACTAGGGATGACTAGGGATGACTAGGGATGACCAAGGATGACTCGGATGACTAGGGATGACTAGGGATGACTGGGATGACTAGGGATGACTAAGGATGACTGGGATGACTAAGGATGACTAGAGATGACTATGGATGACTAGGGATGACTAGGGATGAGTGGGATGACTAGGGATGACTAGGGATGACCGGGATGACTACGGATGACTGGGATGACTACGGATTACTATGGATGACTAAGGATGAGTGGGATGACTAGGGATGACTCGGGATGACTAGGGATGACTGCGATAACTAAGGATGACTAGGGATGAGTAGCGATGACTAGGGATGACTGGGATGACTAGGGATCACTAGGGATGACAGGGATGACTAGAGATGACCAGGGATGACTGGGATGACTAGGGATGACAGAGATGACTAGGGATGACTAGGGATGACTAGGGATGACTGGGATGACTAGGGATGACTAGGGATGACTGGGATGACTAGGGATGACTAGGGATGACTACGGGTGACTGGTATGACTAGGGATGACTAAGGATGACTGTGATGACTAAGGATGACTAGGGATGACTATGGATGACTAGGGATGACTGGGATGACTGGGATGACTAAGGATGACTAGGGATGACTACGGATGACTAGGGATGACTATGGATGACTAAGGATGACTGGGATGACTAGGGATGACTAGGGATGACTGGGATGAGTAGGGATGACAAGGGATGACTAGGGATGACTAAGGATGACTCGGATGACTAGGGATGACTAGGGATGACTGGGATGACATGGGATGAGTAGGGATGCCTAGGCATGACTAGGGATGACTGGGATGACTAGGGATGACTAAGGATGACTGGGATGACTAAGGATGACTAGAAATGACTAGGGATGACTAGGGATGACTGTAATGACTAGGGATGACTAGGGATGACTAGGGATGACTGGGATGACTAGCGATGACTAAGGATGACTGGGATGACTAAGGATGACTAGAGATGACTATGGATGACTAGGGATGACTAGGGATGAGTGGGATGACTAGGGATGACTGGGATGACTACGGATTTCTATGGATGACTAAGGATGACTGGGATGACTAGGGATGACTCGGGATGACTAGGGATGACTGGGATGACTAGGGATGACTAAGGATGACTCCGATGACTAGGGATGACTAGGATGACTAGGGTTGACTAGGGATGACTAGGGATGACTAGGGATGACTGATATGACTAGGGATGACAGGGATCACTAGGGATGACGAGGGATGACTAGGGATGACTAGGGATGACTAGGGATGACTAGGGATGACTGGGATGACTAGGGATGACAAGGGATGACTACGGGTGACTGGTATGACTAGGGATGACTAAGGATGACTGCGATGACTAAGGATGACTAGGGATCACTAGGAATGACTAGGGATCACTGGGATGACTTAGGATGACTAAGGATGACAACGGATGACTAGGGATGACCATGGATGACTAAGGATGACTGGGATGACTAGGGATGACTAGGGATGACTAGGGATGACTAGGATGACTCGGATGACTAGGGATGACTAGGGATAACTAGGGATGACTAGGGATGACTGGGATGACTAGGGATGACTAGGGATGACTGGGATGACTACACATGACTATGGATAACTAAGGGTGACTGGCATGACTAGGGATGACTCGGGATCACTAGGGATGACTGGGATGACTAGGGATGACTAGGGATGACTAAGGATGACTCAGATGACTAGGGATGACTAGGGATGACTGCGATGACTAGGGATGACTAAGGATGACTGCGATGACTAAGGATGACTAGGGATGAGTAGGGATGACTAGGGATGTCTGGGATGACTAGGGATGATTAGGGATGACAGGGATGACTAGAGATGACTAGGGATGACTGGGATGACTAGGGATGACAGTGATGACTAGGGATGACTAGGGATGACTAGGGATGACTGGGATGACTAGGGATGACTAGGGATTCCTAGGTATGACTAGGGATGACTGGGATGACTAGAGATGACTAAGGATGACTGGGATGACTAAGGATGACTAGAAATGACTAGGGATGACTAGGGATGACTGGGATGACTAGGGATGACTAGGGATGACTAGGGATGACTAGGGATGACTAAGGATGACTGGGATGACTAAGGATGACTAGAGATGACTATGGATGACTAGGGATGACTAGGGATGAGTGGGATGACTAGGGATGACTAGGGATGACCGGGATGACTACGGATGACTGGGATGACTACGGATTACTATGGATGACTAAGGATGAGTGGGATGACTAGGGATGACTCGGGATGACTAGAGATGACTGGGATGACTAGGGATGACTAGGGATGACTAAGGATGACTCCGATGACTAGGGATGACTAGGGATGACTGGGATGACTAGGGTTGACTAGGGATGACTAGGGATGACTAGGGATGACTGGGATGACTAGGGATGACTAAAGATGACTGGGATGACTAAGGATGACTAGGGATGAGAAGGGATGACTAGGAATGACTGGGATGACTAGGGATGACTAGGGATGACAGGGATGACTAAGGATGACTAGGGATGACTGGGATGACTAGGGATGACAGGGATGACTAGGGATGACTAGGGATGACTTGGATGACTAGGGATGACTAGGGATGACTGGGATGACTAGGGATGACTGGGATGACTACGGATGACTATGGATGACTAGGGATGACTGGGATGACTAGGGATGACTAGGGTTGACTAGGGATGACTAAGGATGACTCGGATGACTAGGGATGACTGGGATGACTAGGGATGACTAGGGATGACTGGGATGACTAGGGATGACTGGGATAACTAGGCATGACTATGGATGACTAAGGATGACTGGGATGACTAGGGATGACTAGGGATGACTAGGGATGACTGGGATGACTAGGGATGACTAGGGATGACTGGGATGACTAGGGATGACTAGGGATGACTAAGGATGACTCGGATCACTAGGGATGACTAGGGATAACTAGGGATGACTAGGGATGACTGGGATGACCAGGGATGACTAGGGATGACTGGGATGACTACGCATAACTGCGGATAACTAAGGATGACTGGGATGACTAGGGATGACTCGGGATCACTAGGGATGACTGGGATGACTAGGGATGACTAGGGATGACTAAGGATGACTCGGATGACTAGGGATGACTAGGGATGACTAGGGATGACTGGGATGACTAGGGATGACTAAGGATGACTGCGATGACTAAGGATGACTAGGGATGAGTAGGGATGACTAGGGATGACTGGGATGACTAGGGATGACTAGGGATGATAGGGATGACTAGAGATGGCTGGGGATGACTGGGATGACAAGGGATGACAGGGATGACTAGGGATGACTAGGGATGACTGGGATGACTAGGGATGACTAAGGATGACTGCGATGACTAAGGATGACTAGGGATGAGTAGGGATGACTAGGGATGTCTGGGATGACTAGGGATGATTAGGGATGACAGGGATGACTAGAGATGACTAGGGATGACTGGGATGACTAGGGATGACAGGGATGACTAGGGATGACTAGGGATGACTAGGGATGACTGGGATGACTAGGGATGACTAGGGATGACTGGGATGACTAGGGATGACTAGAGATGACTAGGGATGACTGGGATGACTAGGGATGACAGGGATGACTAGGGATGACTAGGGATGACTACGGATGACTGGGATGACTAGGGATGACTAGGGATGACCGGGATGACTAGGGATGACTGGGATGACTAGCCATGACTATGGATGACTAAGGATGACTGGGATGACTAGGGATGACTAGGGATGACTAGGGATGACTGGGATGACTAGGGATGACTAGGATGACTAGGGATGACTAGGGATTACTAGGGATGACTGGGATGACTAGGGATGACTAAGGATGACTAGCATGACTAAGGATGACTAGAGATGACTAGGGATGACTAGGGATGACTGGGATGACTAGGGATGACTAGGGATGACTGGGATGACTAGGGATGACTAGGGATGACTAAGGATGCCTCGGATGACTAGGGATGACTAGGGATGACTGGGATGACTAGGGATGACTAGGGATTCCTAGGCATGACTAGGGATGACTGGGGTGACTAGGGATGACTAAGGATGCCTGGGATGAGTAAGGATGACTAGAAATGACTAGGGATGACTAGGGATGACTGGGATGACTAGGGATAACTAGGGATGACTAGGGATGACGGGGATGACTAGGGATGACTAAAGATGACTGGGATGACTAAGGATGACTAGAGATGACTATGGATGACTAGGGATGACTAGGGATGAGTGGGATGACTAGGGATGACTAGGGATGACCGGGATGACTACGGATGACTAGGATGACTACGGATGACTCGGGATGACTAGGGATGACTGCGATAACTAACGATGACTAGGGATAAGTAGCGATGACTAGGGATGACTGGGATGACTAGGGATGACTAGGGATGACAGGAATGATTAGAGATGACTAGGGATGACTGGGATGACTAGGGATGACAGGGATGACTAGGGATGACTAGGGATGACTAGGGATGACTGGGATGACTAGGGATGACTAGGGATGACTGGGATGACTAGGGATGACTAGGGATGACTAGGGATGACTACGGGTGACTGGTATGACTAGGAATGACTAAGGATGACTGCGATGACTAAGGATGACTAGGGATGACTAGGGATGACTAGGGATGACTGGGATGACTAAGGATGACTAGGGATGACTATGGATGACTAAGGATGACTGGGATGACTAGGGATGACTAGGGATGACTAGGGATGACTATGGATGACTAAGGATGACTGGGATGACTAAGGATGACTAGGGATGACTGGGATGACTAGGGATGACTAGGGATGACTAGGGATGACTAAGGATGACTCGGATGACTAGGGATGACTAGGGATGACTGGGATGACTAGGGATGACTAAGGATGACTGGGATGACTAAGGATGACTAGAGATGACTATGGATGACTAGGGATGACCAGGGATGAGTGGGATGACTAGGGATGACTAGGGATGACCGGGATGACTACGGATGACTGGGATGACTACGGATTACTATGGATGACTAAGGATGAGTGGGATGACTAGGGATGACTCGGGATGACTAGGGATGACTGCGATAACTAAGGATGACTAGGGATGAGTAGCGATGACTAGGGATGACTGGGATGACTAGGGATCACTAGGGATGACAGGGATGACTAGAGATGACTAGGGATGACTGGGATGACTAGGGATGACAGGGATGACTAGGGATGACTAGGGATGACTAGGGATGACTGGGATGACTAGGGATGACTAGGGATGACTAGGGATGACTACGGGTGACTGGTATGACTAGGGATGACTAAGGATGACTGTGATGACTAAGGATGACTAGGGATGACTATGGATGACTAGGAATGACTGGGATGACTGGGATGACTAAGGATGACTAGGGATGACTACGAATGACTAGGGATGACTATGGATGACTAAGGATGACTGGGATGACTAGGGATGACTAGGGATGACTGGGATGACTAGGGATGACAAGGGATGACTAGGGATGACTAAGGATGACTCGGATGACTAGGGATGACTAGGGATGACTGGGATGACAAGGGATGAGTAGGGATGCCTAGGCATGACTAGGGATGACTGGGATGACTAGGGATGACTAAGGATGACTGGGATGACTAAGGATGACTAGAAATGACTAGGGATGACTAGGGATGACTGCAATGACTAGGGATGACTAGGGATGACTAGGGATGACTGGGATGACTAGGGATCACTAAGGATGACTGGGATGACTAAGGATGACTAGAGATGACTATGGATGACTAGGGATGACTAGGGATGAGTGGGATGACTAGGGATGACTGGGATGACTACGGATTTCTATGGATGACTAAGGATGACTGGGATGACTAGGGATGACTCGGGATGACTAGGGATGACTGGGATGACTAGGGATGACTAAGGATGACTCCGATGACTAGGGATGACTAGGATGACTAGGGTTGACTAGGGATGACTAGGGATGACTAGGGATGACTGATATGACTAGGGATGACAGGGATCACTAGGGATGACGAGGGATGACTAGGGATGACTGGGATGACTAGGGATGACTAGGGATGACTGGGATGACTAGGGATGACAAGGGATGACTACGGGTGACTGGTATGACTAGGGATGACTAAGGATGACTGCGATGACTAAGGATGACTAGGGATCACTAGGGATGACTAGGGATCACTGGGATGACTTAGGATGACTAAGGATGACAACGGATGACTAGGGATGACCATGGATGACTAAGGATGACTGGGATGACTAGGGATGACTAGGGATGACTAGGGATGACTGGGATGACTCGGATGACTAGGGATGACTAGGGATAACTAGGGATGACTAGGGATGACTGGGATGACTAGGGATGACTGGGATGACTACACATGACTATGGATAACTAAGGGTGACTGGGATGACTAGGGATGACTCGGGATCACTAGGGATGACTGGGATGACTAGGGATGACTAGGGATGACTAAGGATGACTCAGATGACTAGGGATGACTAGGGATGACTGGGATGACTAGGGATGACTAAGGATGACTGCGATGACTAAGGATGACTAGGGATGAGTAGGGATGACTAGGGATGTCTGGGATGACTAGGGATGATTAGGGATGACAGGGATGACTAGAGATGACTAGGGATGACTGGGATGACTAGGGATGACAGTGATGACTAGGGATGACTAGGGATGACTAGGGATGACTGGGATGACTAGGGATGACTAGGGATGACTGGGATGACTAGGGATGACTAGGGATTCCTAGGTATGACTAGGGATGACTGGGATGACTAGGGATGACTAAGGATGACTGGGATGACTAAGGATGACTAGAAATGACTAGGGATGACTAGGGATGACTGGGATGACTAGGGATGACTAGGGATGACTAGGGATGACTAGGGATGACTAAGGATGACTGGGATGACTAAGGATGACTAGAGATGACTATGGATGACTAGGGATGACTAGGGATGAGTGGGATGACTAGGGATGACTAGGGATGACCGGGATGACTACGGATGACTGGGATGACTACGGATTACTATGGATGACTAAGGATGAGTGGGATGACTAGGGATGACTCGGGATGACTAGGGATGACTGGGATGACTAGGGATGACTAGGGATGACTAAGGATGACTCCGATGACTAGGGATGACTAGGGATGACTGGGATGACTAGGGTTGACTAGGGATGACTAGGGATGACTAGGGATGACTGGGATGACTAGGGATGACTAAAGATGACTGGGATGACTAAGGATGACTAGGGATGAGAAGGGATGACTAGGAATGACTGGGATGACTAGGGATGACTAGGGATGACAGGGATGACTAAGGATGACTAGGGATGACTGGGATGACTAGGGATGACAGGGATGACTAGGGATGACTAGGGATGACTTGGATGACTAGGGATGACTAGGGATGACTGGGATGACTAGGGATGACTGGGATGACTACGGATGACTATGGATGACTAGGGATGACTGGGATGACTAGGGATGACTAGGGTTGACTAGGGATGACTAAGGATGACTCGGATGACTAGGGATGACTGGGATGACTAGGGATGACTAGGGATGACTGGGATGACTAGGGATGACTGGGATAACTAGGCATGACTATGGATGACTAAGGATGACTGGGATGACTAGGGATGACTAGGGATGACTAGGGATGACTGGGATGACTAGGGATGACTAGGGATGACTGGGATGACTAGGGATGACTAGGGATGACTAAGGATGACTCGGATCACTAGGGATGACTAGGGATAACTAGGGATGACTAGGGATGACTGGGATGACCAGGGATGACTAGGGATGACTGGGATGACTACGCATAACTGCGGATAACTAAGGATGACTGGGATGACTAGGGATGACTCGGGATCACTAGGGATGACTGGGATGACTAGGGATGACTAGGGATGACTAAGGATGACTCGGATGACTAGGGATGACTAGGGATGACTAGGGATGACTGGGATGACTAGGGATGACTAAGGATGACTGCGATGACTAAGGATGACTAGGGATGAGTAGGGATGACTAGGGATGACTGGGATGACTAGGGATGACTAGGGATGACAGGGATGACTAGAGATGGCTGGGGATGACTGGGATGACTAGGGATGACAGGGATGACTAGGGATGACTAGGGATGACTAGGGATGACTGGGATGACTAGGGATGACTAAGGATGACCGCGATGACTAAGGATGACTAGGGATGAGTAGGGATGACTAGGGATGTCTGGGATGACTAGGGATGATTAGGGATGACAGGGATGACTAGAGATGACTAGGGATGGCTGGGATGACTAGGGATGACAGGGATGACTAGGGATGACTAGGGATGACTAGGGATGACTGGGATGACTAGGGATGACTAGGGATGACTGGGATGACTAGGGATGACTAGAGATGACTAGGGATGACTGGGATGACTAGGGATGACAGGGATGACTAGGGATGACTAGGGATGACTACGGATGACTGGGATGACTAGGGATGACTAGGGATGACCGGGATGACTAGGGATTACTGGGATGACTAGCCATGACTATGGATGACTAAGGATGACTGGGATGACTAGGGATGACTAGGGATGACTAGGGATGACTGGGATGACTAGGGATGACTAGGATGACTAGGGATGACTAGGGATTACTAGGGATGACTGGGATGACTAGGGATGACTAAGGATGACTAGCATGACTAAGGATGACTAGAGATGACTATGGATGACTAGGGATGACTAGGGATGACTGGGATGACTAGGGATGACTAGGGATGACTGGGATGACTAGGGATGACTAGGGATGACTAAGGATGACTCGGATGACTAGGGATGACTGGGATGATTAGGGATGACTAGGGATGACTAGGGATGACTGGGATGACTAGGGATGACTAAGGATGACTGCGATGACTAAGGATGACTAGGGATGAGTAGGGATGACTAGGGATGACTGGGATGACTAGGGATGACTAGGGATGACTGGGATGACTAGGGATGACAGGGATGACTAGAGATGACTAGGGATGACTGGGATGACTAGGGATGACTAGGGATTACTAGGGATGACTGGGATGACTTGAAATTACTGGGATGACTAGGGATGACTAAGGATGACTAGAAATGACTGCGATGACTAAGGATGACTAGACATGACTAGGGATGACGGGATGACAAGGCATGACTGGGGATGACTAGGGATGACTATGGATGACTGGGATGACTAGGGATGACTAGGGATGACTGGGATGACTAGGGATGACTAGGAATGACTAGGATGACTGCCCAGGATGACTAGAATGACTACGGATGACTAGGGATGACTAGGATGTGTAGGGATGACTAGGGATGACTGGAATCACTCGGGATGACTAAGGATGACTGGGATGACTAAGATGAGTAGGGATCACTAGGGATGACTGGGATGCTTGGGAGGACTTGGATGACTTAGGATGACTAGGGATGATGGGGATGACTAGGGATGACTGGGATGACTAAGGATGAATGGGATGAATAGGAGTATTGGCTGAGATGACTGGGGATGACTAGGGATTGCTAGGAATTACTGGGATGAGAAGGAATGACTGGGATGACTAGGATGACTGAAATGACTGGGATGAGTTAAATGACTAGGGATGACTGGGATGACCAGGAATGACTGGAATGACAAGGATGACTGGGATGACTGAAATGACTAAGGATTAGAAGGGATGAATAGGGTTGACTGGGATGACTAGGGATGTCTAAGAAAATTAAGATGTCAGTCATGTTGACATGAAAGACACAGACTATGAGTAGTCTCTTTAGGTTTTAGTTTGTCCAGTGAAACACAGGAGACAAAAATGACCAGGTGCGTAACTGGAATGAATAAAGAGACTCTGTTTTTCTCCTTGGGGTGCTGCCCTAGGTTGCATCTCGAGGCTTTGCCGCTCAATGCTTGGCCACTTGTGCACTTCCCTCACAAAATCTGATTAAAAAGAGAGACTGCTCGCAGTCTATGTAAGAAACAAAATGTTAAACAACAATAACCAGAAAAAGGAGCTTATTAGGATAATAGGCTTCTGCCACAACTCACATCAGTAGCAAGAAGTGTTATCAATGTTTTCTCGCATTCTTGCTCATGGAATATCTTTCGATTTTCACCTAAGAAAAATAGTAAAAATAGTATGTGTTAGATTCCTGTTGAGTCCTGTGAGCTTAGACAGGAGTGGTTATTAGGGCTGGATGGCTAAGGAGGCTTTGATAAATTGTAAAGGAAAAACAAATCAATAAAATGAAACATGGCAATCAACAAAATCATGCAGTGCATTATTATTTTTCACGCTGAAGTGCTTAATTATGCCAAAACTCCAAGATCTGGACATAAATAAACTGGAAACTTAAAGAATTCAAGCTTACCGTTCTTTGCTGCCAAGGCTATAGCTTTTGCCTGAAATAAGACAAAATTATAGGAAACATAAATATACATAGCTAGCCTTTCTGGTAACCATACCTTCCCTTAGCACACTTATCCGCGTAGGTCATTTGAGGGGGAAATACAACACTAAAAGAGTTCTTTCAAATTGAGTGTCTTTAACCATGATAAAACAAGGTTGAAAATTTAGCTTCAGTCTTTCTTGTTAAAATAATTCCACAGTAGAGATCTGTGGGATCTGTAAGCGTATGAAGATGTTCAATAAACTGGCAGTTCACTCTTCAAGTCCTAACCCTTTTAGTCCCAAGGGTAGCCCATATCAATTTTCTCCTAACAAAATCAATGCATAAACATGTAGAAAGGTTGGATTTTTTAGCATTCTGCTAAATTTTATCTGACTCCTCTGCTCGCTCAGTTACCTGGGAAGAGGCGTTATCTCTCTTGGGAGATTGCAACTCAAAAAGACAGCTGAAATTCAGGCTAGCATTTAACCAATTTAAAATATAAAATTATTTTTCTATAGGCCTTTCACATAAAAGCTATGACAGGTTTTTCCCCACACTCTAAGCCCCGGGAAAGGCTTATTGTGAGCTACAATCTTGCCAGGGGCTTGAATGACCTAAGGATCATCACAATTTGAGGCTTTAGCTCTTGATTTTTGTTGGTAACTGTTCCACCAAATTAGACTACATGCACATTTACTGAGAATGATTTATGTCTTAAACCAGAATCATATGCTTCTGGTTAAACATAATGATTAAAAGAACATACCGCATGCTGCTGGACTTCAGGAATAGTGGACTCAGCAGCAAATGCTAGAAGTTTTTGTAATCCACCAGAGGTCTGAATAAGCTAAAAAGATTTAAAAGTTTCAAGCAACAATCTAGAAGCCAATAGTGAAAGGCTAAGAAGGAAGGAACTTAATGTTCAGACATTTTTGCTCTCTAAACCTTTTTAAATCTATCCCATGAAGCAAATTTTAGAAAGAATGCCAACAAAGAGTGATCTCCTACCTAAACTTCTCTAAAAATTGCACTGCAAAAGTCATGTGAGGAAAGCAAAAAGTGTAAGCAAAGTGCAAAAACTGAATGCATACAGCTGTAACAGTGAAGGACTTCGACAAAGACTACCCCCACTTTACATTTACTAAAAAAAGTCCATTAAACATTTGAGAAATGAAAGGTAAACTACCTGCATACTCTCTACATCCTGAAGACAGTTCGACAAAACTTGCAAAGCTTGCACATGTAAATCCTCATATTCCTGCAAGAAGTCACACATTAGACACATATATACATTTTGTCATATCCTCAATTTGACAAAAGTATTCTCGACACTGACCTTATTTCCAACAAATTCAACAAGTTTTTCAAGTCCTTCAAGGTCCCTCAAAGCTCCTCTGTTATCAGCTGGCAAAATAAAAAATGCAAAATTAGTCTCCACACATTTTCTACGGAATGTAGCATAATGTTCACTAGGACTACCTTCCTGATGACATCTACATTGCAGCTTAAATACAGATATTTAATTTGCCCAAGGGTGACAAAAAATGCCACTTTTAAGGTGGCTCGATATAGTTTTTCAAGGTCAATACCTCCCAAGTTTGAGCGTAAACTGCGTCGCCATAAACAAGGATTTGGAAAAATTGACACCACAGTTGTATTAGATAAAGATGAAAATTGGTTATGATCAGGGTAAAAATGACATCGGAGTTGTCATAGCAACGAAATGACGCCATTACCTATTTTAATTCCAGCAGTATTTCTCGGCACTGGGAATTGTTCTTCCAAAATCGTTTACTGGAGCTTTTACCTACGATAGCTGCCTCGATGTTCGTGAAGTTTAAGCGAAATCTGTAAGAGCGTTATCGAGATATTTTGGGATGAAGTTTTTCTGGTTAGAAATACGGTAAAAAATTGACAATCTTGATGTTCGACTGTTATCTGTACTAAACAAAGCGCTTTTGACATGCAATTTCACCTCATAGTAGTTTCAATCTTTTTAAAAACGTGTGTGAAAGATCATGGAGATACCTCCAGCCGATTGCTAGAAAGAAGGATTTGATTAGTATGTATCAAGGCACTCTTGTTAGCGGAAATGTAAACATTTCGGTCTACTTTAACAAATTAGCGAATAATTTTTAAACCGCTCGATAAATTTTTTAGAAAATTTAAGAATCTTGAGATTAACCCTCCTTTTATATGACCTCTTAGTTTCAAGATTATTGATATATTGTAAGGCAGTAAAATAAGGGCTTGAATTCGCTAACATTTTGTCAGACATTTTGTGTTTACAAGTGAGAGCCTCTCATTATTCAGGGCTATTGTCTCCAAGTTTCATATTTTCGTGCATAACAATAGCTAGCAGTTTTGCATATGTCAAATGCATTGTTAGTTACTGCTGTTCACGTGAAAATGAAACTTTGAGACAATACCCCTGAATAATAAAAGGCTCTCACTTGTAAAGACAAAATTTCTGACAAAATATTAGCGAATTGTAGCCCTTATTTTACTATCGTACAGTATATCAATGATCTTGAAACTAAGAGGTCAAATAAAAGGACGGTTTATCTCAACACTGTTAAATTTTTTAGAAAATTTATCGAGCGGTTTAAAAATTATTCGCTAATTTGTTAAAGTAGACCGAAATGTTTACATTACGGCTAACAAGAGCGCCCCGATACGTACTAATCAAATCCTTCTTTCTAGCAATCGGCTGGAGGTATCTCCATGATCTTTCACACACGTTTTTAAAAAGATTGAAACTACTATGAGGTGAAATTGCATGTAAAAAGGGCTTCGTTTAGTACAGATAACAGTCGAACATCAAGATTGTCAATTTTTTACCATATTTCTAACCAGGAAAACTTCATCCCAAAATATCTCGATAACGCTCTTACAGATTTCGCTTAAACTTCACGAACATCGAGGCAGCTATCGTAGGTAAAAGCTCCAGTAAACGATTTGGGAAGAACAGTTCCCGGTTCCGAAAAATACTGCTGGAAGTAAAATAGCTAATGGCGTCATTTCGTTGCTATGACAACTCCGATGTCATTCTAACCCTGATCATAACAAATTTTCATCTTTATCTAATACAACTGTGGTGTTAATTTTTCCAAATCTTTGTTTATGGCGACGTAGTTTACGCTCAAACTTGGGAGGTATTGACCCTGAAAAACTGTATCGAGCCACCTTAAAACTTATTTACAAGTATACAATATGTCATGTACAATGTATTTGTTGGACACCCTGGATTCTTGGGCTCAGATTTTCTTAGAGCACACTTGTACATAATATTAGTTTTCTTAAATAAAATTATATAAGACAATAAATAACAATAAACAGTGTATTAATCAATTACCATCAAGTGAAATTTGGATCAAACTCTCCAGTGCCAGCTGTTGAATGATGGCATACTCTGAATCTAGTAATGCCAAAAGAGGTTGCAACCCTAAGAGCGATAATCAGATATTAATATAATCCATGAATTCATAAAGTAAATGTTCTAATATTGTAGTAATAATAATATGAAAGAAGATCATTGCAGCTATACACGCAACTTTTGCAGCTGTGAAAAAAAAATTCAGGCTATGATTTTCATATATTCATAAGTTCATTGTAATAATAGTTAATAATAATAATGAGATAATTATATCCAGTTTATTATTTTAGTGGGAGAGGGGGCATGATACACTACCCTGAAATGACAGCTGTCTCTTCACCCCAACATAGCGAGGGAACAAATGCCACTTAAGTCTTAAGGCCAGGGGAACTAAATTTATAGCACACTCACAGTTAACAAATTCACAGATGACTATAACATTATAACAGTCCACTGATACTCACCATTCATTTCTCGTATGGCAGATCTGCTGTGGTAATCTTGAACTAGCAGTGAAATTGCTTCAACAGAGTTTTTCTGAGAAACATAAAAATACTTGACAGAGAAACACAAAGTGCCAGGGACTGTTAATGTCTCAATTTTTTGGGCATATGCTGTATCAAGGTCTTCACCCATACTTTTTACTGTAGTTAAACTTAAGTTTAAGCTTTATGTGCTTATTATACAAGTAAATCAAATATGCCACTGGGCACACCCATTACTATTGCTGTGAAGGCTACAGAGTATAAAAAAACTGACTGGAAGAGGTTCAGAGCCACCTTAAATTTTGAAAAATCTAAGAGTCCCCTAGTGTTAGCATGGAGGCATGTGTGGCCAGCAGTTAACACCTTGAACTTGGGATTTAGAGGTCTGGGGTTCAAGCCTCGCTGTCACATTGTTTCCTTAGACAAGGACCTTTACTCCACTTCATCTCTTTTCACCCAGGTGTATAAAATGGGTACCAGCGACATACTGCTGGGGGGTAACCCTGCGATGGACTAGTATCCCAGCCATAGCATGCTTCATGCGAAGGAAACTGGGACAAGATCCAGGATGAAACTTTTTTCCTAGTGTAAGAAGATTACTATGCATACAGCTGTGTATATAACCAGAAATTTTATTACTTAATTTTCTAAACATGTACAGACTGAAGAGAACTACACTACTGTACCATTTATTTGCATGATGAAACAGATCCTTGCATAAGCACGATTTTTTAATATTTAACCATTAACTAAATGTTACAGAATGGCAAGCATTCTTAGTTCAACTCATCCTAAAGAAGATTAGATTTAGCCCTGAGATCTGATTCTTCTCAGTCTTCGTACCTGCACATCACAGTCAGTGGAGGAAAGAAGTTTTATGATGGGCTCAAGGCCTCCCTGTTCAAATATCTCCACTTTGCAAGAAAACTCAGCTACAAGGAAAAAAAGTCATATAAGCATAGCAGGACTCCTGCCAACAGCTGTTTTGAAACTTTTCTGTACACCGCTGGGTGTCTGAAACACAAATTTATTAAAGTAGATAAAAACATTATCATTATAATTCTGTCATACACAGTCTGAAATATTTCCTTACTAATATTTCAACATCTTCTAAGCAATAAGAAATGCTTACTAGTGTCATTCTATAATTTATTAACTTACCTGCCATAGATGAAAGTGCCAAACTTGCAAATTCATGGCATAAAACATCCTCTAAATAATCAACAGAAAAATCAAAAATTAAAAATAGTAATTCTCTATGAGTCACGGTAATTTTTCACTCTTTTCTTTTTAATTTTTTTTTTCCTACAATTATGGTTATTTTGACATCAACTTACCGTCAGGTCCAAGCAGTGTCACCAGCGGCTGAATACTGGACAATTTTCGGAGTTCTTTTTTAACATTTGCTGAAGTGAAAAAAAAATTAGTTTAAGTACCTGTGTTTAAAAAATTAGAATAAAAAATCTTTAAAAAATTATTCTAAAAAAAATAGTTAAAAGTAGGGGTGGTGTGCCTGTGGTTTATACTTACTATAGCTGTTGGTAATTCATTTTTCTAATGGATTAGTACTCCAAAAATCAACTTTTGAATCTTTTCAGGTGGTTCATTACCTTGCCAAATCAGTTAATTAAAACTATAATTTCATTGATTTTGTTACCAATGCATCCTGAGTTCCCAACATATAAAAATCCCCAAAGACACAAAATAATTCATGACATGAGTCCTGTAGGATGCAAACATTGATTGATGTGCAGACGTAATCAATTAGAATATCCTCTTCTTGTGATTTCTGTGGCTGTTGTTTAACGATGCATATTTATTTCAGTCTTTATTATTATGCTATAAATAGAAGGACTATATTTTTCAGTAGGCTGTAAAAAAAAAGAGTTTTGAAATCTGCCTTCAGATTTTAAAAACTGATAAAACTGTCTGGTTATTTAAAGGCCCAGACATTTTCAATTTAGGATTACTACCACTTTCACTGCTAATCCCCAATTTAGGACTATGTGTTGTTTTAGAACTGGGACTCATTGGTTCTGCACTGGGACTCATGATTTTTAACAAGATGAGTCCCAGGATTCACCTTACTTATTTGTAGCAAAATCAATGCTATTTTTACATTTATGTTTAATAATCATGAAGTGCAAGGCTCTATTGTACCAACCATTTTGAGCCATAGTTCCAAGACACATGGTAGCGTTCCTTCTGACAACTTTGTCTTCTGATAAAACCTGTTTTAACAGAAGTTCCAGTGCTCCAAGATTCAAAAGCTCCTGTCTGTTCTCATCACCTAAGTAGCAAATAAGAAATGTTCAAAGTTTCAGTCTGGTTTCCCTGTGTACATCCACCTTCTTCATTGTGTCTCTCTTTGATTTTGCTTTTCTTATGGAAGGAAGCAGAAAAGGCTACCATCTGGCTTAACAGCCAATCATTTCCCAGTGAAGTTATCAAAATTGTGGGTTACTATGTGTAATGTACTGGTCTCCCTTGGCCCCCTACTGTGTATAACTCCCCAAGTGTTCTATAGACGAAGCCCAGTGGCAGCCACAAACATAGTGCCTAGCCTGAAGCCTGAGTATCAGGTGCTCTGGGGGGGGAAAGGGGAAGAAAGAAGCCAAAAGGGGAGAAGGCGAAGGGCGAGAAATGCCTGGCAAATATGCTTCCACAGGCTACTAGTGGACGGGAGTGGGTAGTGCAAGTGCTATTTTCATCAATCTAAGATCGTGCTGTCACACTGGTCATGTGATGAGGACAAAGTATGTAAACACGTTTAATGCAATACAAAATCAAGAAGTCACCCAGCATGAAACTCCTGTTGTTGCAAGTTTCCTTATGAGAACACCACCTTAATTAAGCACTGTGTTCAGGCAGCGTGAATTTCTTGTTGGTTCTTGCATCTGATACGTCACAGAAATTTAAGACATTCCACAAATATTTCTACTAAACTTAAGAATAAACATAAATCTGATAAATAAAAAAGCAACAATGAGGGAAAGACTATCTAACTTACATTTTTCTGCAAACTTGTACAACGCTTCACAAGCTGACTGAAGAACATGTTCTTCTGGAGAGTCTAACATAAGAACAACTGTATGGGGCTTCTTGCTAACAATATCCAAGGGGTCGAACTGTAAGTACATACATAAGCTTATGGTCATACCAATCGTTAATGATCTTATTATTGCACTCGTCAACAACAGCAGTGTGTCATTATTTACTCCAGTATCAGGGTATTAAAACGGATTGGCCTAAAAGTATAACTATCAGTCATTTTAAATTGAGCGATATAAAACTACAGAAGTCAAGAACACCCAGGGAGAAAGTCTCTTTGCGAAAAAAGGTGTACAGTTTGCATAGAAATACCAACCTCATCTTTCGCAGGAGTCTCTGGTTCTTTTGCTTTCTTCTTTCCCATAATTCGACGACAATCTAACTTGTTTTGGAGGCAAACTAATACCCTTAATCACACAAAGATATTGTGAGATTTCTACTACAAAATCGCCGCCATTTTATCTACAAACTCCTGTGTTGCTATAGTAATTTGATATCTTGGGTTTTAGTTTCCCCGCGCAGGAACATGAAAAAGAGGCTAGTTCCAATCTCTTGCGCATTCAAAACACTGAATCATCAAAATGGTGTACGTATCTGGAAGTAAGTTAAAGTTTGGAAATGGAAAGTTGCTTCTTTTATTAAGCTTCTGCTTACATATCTTCGTTTTATTCAACAGGTAACGTCTTAGACAACAGATCGATATGGAGATTGTCCATATTCTCCGATGTCTTTTGGGGAATCGTCAACTTCGTTGTTTTATTGTAAGCTTGCATGCAGTGATTTGATAATGCTTTATCTTTATCATGATTAAATACATTCGGTTACTGTGAACATTACTCGTAAACTGTTTATAAGTTGTTGTTTTCCGTTTCACTAACTATGGTTTGTTACTTTTTTGCCTCTTTCTTGGCTTGAAAATAGCTTTCACACCATGTTTTCGGTGAGTATTGAGTAGATGTAGAATATGTAATTTACTTTAACTACTTGCTTTATTTGTATAAGCTTAATAGCATACGTGGTAAGCTTAATCAGTAAGATTTAAAATAGCTCTGCTAATTTCGTTAAAAATGCTTTCATGACTCTTATACGATTACATTCCACATACTTTTTTAAAGAACTATTTCTGACTGTTGAACGTTTATAATTATGCACACGATATGTCTCAGGGAGCCTACTCGTTCATCACTTTTTGCTGTAGATATTTGGTTAAAATTTATTTTAAAAAAATTGAGTCAAACTTGTAAATAAGTAGACTCCACGTTGTGCTTTTCCAGAAAATATCCCAATATCCTCCCCCACCCCCCACCCTTCCCAAGTAAGGTTGTTTGGCTTGAACATTGCCACCTCTATCAGCGTGCAAAGAAAGTAGTGTCTGATAGCCTGGGACTAGTGGATTTTGGTATTGGGCCAGTGAATTCTGTTCTTAACTTGCCTGACGGGCTAGTGAAGGTTTTCTGAGGAATTCAAATTACATAAGAACTTTGTAATCAATCCTGCTCATCAAAAAGTTTTTGCAGCTAGTTGAAATGAATTTTGGGCTATTACATACTAGCTACAGCTTGCCCAAATGGCAAGCTGTAAAACTGACTTTCTTTGCACCCTGCCTATGCAAATTATCCTTATTTGTAACTTAAGATCATACTTTCCTTTAAAAATTTTGGCCTTAAAGGTTCCCCTGCCCTGTGGGGTTTTGCATAATTCTTACACGTAAGTGTAATACGTGTGGACTTTTTTTAGGAACTTAGCCCATTAGCTTGGGCTCTTTATTTTGATTGGCTAGTGAAGCAAGCTGCTATAGAACATGCAATCAAAAGGCTCCTTTCACATGACCCTTGGTTTTGACCAGGGCTGACATTAAGTCGGGAGCCGGGAGCCCAGGATCTACCCTGTCTACCATGAATGTGACCCCCAGCTACTTTCATAGGAAAATAAAAGAAAATTGGAACCGAAAGAAATCCGTAGCTGTTTGATTCCCCGCCTACTTGTTGTATTTATCCAGCAACTTGAAATCTTAGTGATAACCCTACATGACTTTTCACAATATTCCCCAACTGGTGAGCTTGCTTGCAGGCTATCTGGCACCCTTCATAAAGGCCAAAACAATGAACAACAGCAAGTACTCCCACACTTTTGTCTCGTATCATCTGCAAAACAAAGCTGTTTATGGTGGGAACCCTATTAAGCAGACACTTGCAGGTGCACGCATTTAGTAATTTTTTCAGTCAAAGTTGTGATTCTGATCTTTCTATCCTCAGCCTGGGCTCACAAAGCATGGTAATTCTTACACAAGTACAGATTACAGACCTGGGCAAGGGTAAGATCTTATTAGTTTTAAATCAAGACTCAGCCATGCTCTCTATATATGTTAATACAGATAAACTTCGATTAAGTAACTACCATCTGGGGTCAGCAAGTGACCACTTAATGGAGTTTGGCCACTCAAAAGAGGTTAATCATAGATCAGCATGATTTAACTTTAGCGGAAACAGCAGTTTATTTTGAGACAAATATGCAAAGACAGCATGGAACATTACTGCTCCGTAATCAGTCATCACCTGCTATATTGGACCATATTTTCCCTCATCATATTTTTGAAATAAATCCTAGTAAGTGTATCAAGTGCTTAATGGCTGCTTAATAGAGGTGACAACAATAGTCCCTGAGACTCTTTTGGATGACCAAATGGTAGCCACAGCCACGTAAGAAAGGTTTATTTTATAATTCTTTACTACCAATACTTATTTTGGGACTTTGATTGCTGGCTGCTTAATAGGTGGTCGCTTAAAGGAGTTTCAATGGTAGTTAAACAGCTTGTAAAGTGTGCGACTATTTTTTCCTTCTATCTTAGGCCCCCAAGACCTCCAGGAAGAAGGTTCGGAAGAATTGGTGGAGGTGGAGGTGGTACGTAGATTTTCATCAAACATTGACAAACGTTTTGGGTTTCAGTGACTGATTCATTGTAATACCAGTATTATTGTACTGGAGTGCATATTCCCGATGTGCATCTACAAATATTTGATGAACTGATTATGTTTTTTCCCATTTTAAGGTTATTTTCGTGCATGATTAGAACCATACTTCAAAACATGGCAGCTTTTGTCGTATGGCTGGAGCTCCAATAAATCTTGTGATCAATTAGGGTTCATACAAAGTCTTGAATTTTTGTAAAAATCTTGAAATTTGCCCAGCAATTTTCCAGACCTGGAAAAAGTTTAGAAAATGGAGATAAAGTCCAGAAAAATGGTGGAAAGTCTTGTTTTTTTTTCTTTTCAATCCTACAACAAGTGCTTTTCTTTCTGGTCAAATGTTATTCAATCTCGCCCCGTACATTTGCAGAGCATCACGAAGACACTTTGTTCCTGCATAGTTTTAAGGTTTCTTTTGAGTCTGGAAAAAGAAATTATTGTTTTGGAAAAAAATTGGAAAAAGTCTTGAATTTTGGATCCAAAAATCTATACAAACCCTGGTCAAACCTATCATTTTTGTTTTCTCTTTAAATAAAATAACGAGCAGGAACTGTTTTTCTCTCGAATAGTTGTAGACTAATGAAAAAGAAATAATCGTCGGAAACGTGTTCAAAACATGTACTTGTAAGTAAAATAAGCAAACATTGCATATGATTATGCAAGTTGCTTCTACTCCCAATGTTCCCATGCCCCCGATTTTATTTCAAACTTTAAGTCTCTCCAACATAAACAACCAATCGGTAAAGTTTCACAAAAATCTCACCGCAGGTTTTAGTTCAGAGAAATGCCATTAAATGTACTTGTTTGTTCATTTAAGGTGCACCATACAATCCTGGGCCTCCAATGGGTGGTGGATGAGGAAGGTATGGCATATTCTGCTTTGAAATTTCCAGATTATTCTCATATTTATTTGATTATGGAATACCTAAACTAAAGTCCCATTTATTTTATCATAAACAACTGCTTACTATAAGCTTACCCATATTAGTTCCCACCAAAAATATAATGATAATAAAATTGCCAATGCCCCCTCACCTTAACGCTTTGCGGTGGATTTAAGAATGCCCCAGATTTAAGAGTGCCTCTGAAAAAAGATATCTCATATATAACTATTGTTTTTTAACTTTGACATGGACCAGTTGGCAAAAATCTGTCAACACCATTTGAAAGAACGCCTTAAAACCACACAGTCGCCAATTTGAGAGTGATTTATAAATAGAAGACTGACGAAGGATCTGCAAATTTGTAGTGTGAGATAGCGGGGATAAGTTTTGTGCCCACCTACAACCCTATAAACGTCTGTAAATTTTCAAAACTTTTTCGGAGCAACCTTCGCTCGACGTTACAAGCGTATCACTTTCAAACTTGGCGAGTTTTAGTAACTTATTTTACGACATTCTTTCCAGCGATGTCAATGTGTATTAAGTGTAGCCTGCGAAAACATCCGTTTCTCCTCGCTCTTCGCTGCTGGGGACGTCTCGCCTGGAGGAACGTCTGCGTCTCAGCGACAGAAATTCCATACTGATGACGTAAAATCTGTCCGGAATCCTGCCAGGAGCGCTGATTCGTCGACGGAGTAGTTAAAGATTTTAGCTATTGTTTACGAATGACAGACAAAAGACAAAACAGTCAATATTTGTGGAATATAGTCTTCTCCGGAAGAAGCGTTTGAGTTTTGCTGGATCTCGTTCGCAGATGAACACAACACTTTACCAAAATCGACCAGGAGAGACGTAAAATTGAACAAATTTGCATTGGGAACCCCATAACTACCAGATTTATAATGTAAACATTGATTTACGTAATTAGTATGGAATTTCTGTCGCTGAGTCGCCGACGTTCCTCCGCGCGAAACGTCCACAGTGGCGAAGAGCGAGGAGAAACGGCTGTTTTCGCAGGCTACTGAACAGTAAGTGGTGCTTTTCAAAACTTGAAACAAACTGTGAAAGGGTCTGGCAAAATCATCGAAATACACCCAAAAAAAATGAGATCCCGCGAAAATTTCATGTCATTTGGTTAGCACCTTTTGCAGTGACTTGTAGCGCCGATACCGTGTGGGGCCCGTTAGCCTCTTGCACACCCTTGTGGTAACCTTTGCCTTTTGTGACTGTAGGTAGATGCTTGGTATTCTGGCACATCAGCTGGTTATGTCAAGCGTAATATGAAGACAACATTAAGATTCTGCATATCACTGCAGCAGATATTTGACGCCTCCTGGGGAAAACCATACTTGGAACCTGGGCAGGGCTGATGCTTCCTTGTTGTCTTTTATTTTGTATAAGAGAATGTAGATATTAAAATATTAAAACCTTCATCTGTTACTATTTCTTTGGATGTCTTGAAAAAGTTAACTTACCTGGGATGATAACCTGCGATCAGGTGTCCTTCTTTTCTTTTTGTTTGGGAGACGAGAGAAAAAAAAACATCTGATCGCAGGTTACTGGGATGACCAAACAGGTACAAATTTTATAGCGCCGCTTAGAATGCGTATCTAAAGATCCAAAGTGGTCTTGATAGCCTAAAAAGAGGTTTCAATGTATTTAGGAGAAAACTGTCGTTGGGTGCCCCTGGTTTTTGCGGCGACGGCAACGAGAACGAAAAAAAAACAGTAGCTTTGGGTTGGCAAAACAAAAACTCTGCACGTGGATCACGCTT
>OZ037992.1:3976516-4149016 GCA_964035705.1 Porites rus
AATATTTCATCTCTGATCTCAACGGTAATCGTAGCTGTTTCTGAGAAACAAAAAATCAGTTTGGAAAACAAGCCACTTGCATTGTTACCCGGCAGTGTTATTACCTTTGTTCAGTTATAATATTTTTCCTCTGTTGTATGATGAAGTGATTTCTTAGAAAACTCAGACTTTCACTAGTTTCAAGGAAAAGTCATCAGAGGAGTGGTTACACTATCTCAAGAATGACGTGAACATTTAGTCTTGACTTTATGCAGCTGTGTTCGAATGAAATAGGTAAGAGCAAAGTGCTACTAAAAGCAGTTCGCTAGGACGAAAAGTAAAAAGGCATCGTTTGGTGAAACTTTGGACTGAGTTATTTAGGGTTCCCCAGAAACTTTGTTTTACGATATAATATGGCCCACGCACTTTCGGCGTGACTTCCTAAAAACAAAGACCGATTCCCGGAAGAACAGCAAGAATAATGGTTACATACTAGACGGGCAACAATTCACGGATGTGTTCTACTCCTATGCTTTAAAATAATTTCATTTGACAACGTGGGGGGGCGGGGGGGGTGCATTCTCTGTTTAACTCTCTTTGATTTAAAAAATGAGAGTAGGTTTGTTATAATTGCCAGGTTATCCCTTGGTGGTTGTGAAAATATGCCCCTTACAGTTGGTCGGCCAAGTGTTTTTTGAAGACAAGATAAACAAGTAGAGTACTAATAGCTATTTGTTCTTCGCCATGGTCTTTCTGTACCCACTTCACTGCGCAGCTGCAAAGGGCCAATTTTGGACTCCCCTGCAGAGATTGTGTATATATTGTTTTTGTTCCAATAGTGACGTCATCATAAGAGTACAAAAGAACTGCCCTATCGAAACAAAGAGCGTCTCTTTAAGTTTTATCCAAGTCTTCAACTCATTGTCCACCCTTTTATGAGGTCGAGGCATACGTTCGTCAACTAGAGATCCGGACGTCAGTCTCGAAACGTGAATTTCTTTACCGGTGATTTACAGTGGGAATCTCAAGACACTGCCGGCGACTCCGACAAGCAAAGTGGTGGAAGTTAACTGGTGCAGAGTAATCCGTTTACACAGGAGTGTACTCTGTTATTAAGTCTTCTGTTGCTGGACGAAGTAACATTCTATAGCTAAGGAATACACGAACGCAACTTATCAACGCAATATTTTTAACTATCTGTTGCTTAAAGCAATCACTAAGTGTTTGTCATTATTTTGAGGAGTCAGCTTCGTGGAAAAATTAAACCACCAGAAGAGTGTTCACAATCAAGTCATTCAAGGTTAGCCAAGACTTACGTGGCCAGTATTAAGTGGAGATTTAAGAGCCAATCAAAAACGTTTGTCTCTGTCACATGACTTTTACTTTCTATTTTCCTTTACTGCCACCGACTCAGCGAAGACAACACCCCAAAGCGGAATCTAAGTTTTTCTTCAAACGAAGGAAGATGGAAGCTAACTATGACGCGTTCAAACACGATCTCCAGTTGATCTACCAACCGCATGAAGGTGCGAAATTTAGAGGAACTTACAAAAGAATTTTTGAAATGCCACAGACGACAAATGAAAGGTTTATTATCGCTGTAGAAAGCACCAACTCCTTCGCCCCAACGCTTATACAGATTTCAAACTCCGTGTTAGCTCTGTGCCAAAGATTCAGTCTTCATCCTGCACTAGTATGGAAGGGCATAACAGGACCAATGGATGGCTATACTGATTACTGGCTTTGGGTAGAGCCTGATATCGGTGGAGTTGTACAGGAAGGCTGCAGTTATGATTTCGTGATAGAGAAGTGCACCGCCTTTCAGTGCCCAGGCGGCAGCTTTTCTTACGGAGTGAGTATCAAGGCGCGAGTTATTCTTCCAGTTGTGTTAGGATAACTGGATAAGAATTTTCGATCATTTGTAACATCTGCTCATATTGACTGATTGACTGATTTTAGGCTGCAACTATCGAACTAAAGGGTTTCATGAAAGCAAATCATGGTTGACATTGCAAGAACAACAGGCGGCATCGGCCAAATGAAACTGAACTTCTTTCTCATGTCTCCAGGCAAACTGTATTCAGTGCTAAACAAGACGCGGTGTAGTTTACACACGTGTAATAGCTGAGTTCTTCAGTATGTGAGGCTTGGGAGAGTAGGACAAGACAAAACGATATCAGTCTTTATATCAGTGGCTATCTTAATCTTCAATACTTCAAAGTATCCTCGTTTCCATCGATGGCACGGCAAGATATCATTAGGAGCCAGAGGTTTGTCATTCACCCGTTTACACTTGTTCCCTGATGCATATAGCGGAGATACCTGTCACTTTTAGCAAAATTTTTAGCGATCTTCCAAATTTCCAAACCGGCCATTCTAGAGCGGCTTTCCTTTGCTGTTCCCTATGAGGACTTATGCCTGTGTAGAATGATTCGATAGGTTTGTGTGTCCACGAAAAGACATCATCATATAACCAGAATCTTAGACGAAACAGCTGACGAAATCGGAATCGTGAAAGGCCATCGAACACTACAAGAGTCAACTCTACAGTTATGTACTCTATGGACACTTTGGAATGTCAAGGTTATTGAACTCGCCTATTAATCTCCCTAGATTTGAAGTACACATCATTTGATTCTTGAACGCATGTCAAATAATTAAGTTAATTGTTGACCTTGAAAAGCTTTGAAATACGGCTTTAGTCAATAGCTTTTTTGTGCTATTTTGTTAAGAATAACCGTATCTCGGAACAGCAGAAATATTTTCAGCTTACCATGCCGCGTCGTTTTTAGTGCCAGAAAATTATTTTGCTTCCCGTAGTAGTCTGTAAAAGGAGAGATGTTGTTGCAGCAAGAGATAGCTTATTACTATACATTTTTTTATTAATTTCTTTTGATTTTTTCTGTTGTTAAGCCTTCTGCAGTCTCAGTCAATCAATAAAATATGTAGCAGACACTTTGTTTAATTACTAAAAACTCGAGTATTTACTTCTTGCTTTTCGATCGAGCTGCTTCTTGACTACGTGGCAAACATAACGTGAAATCGAAAGAACCAATTGAAATCGTTTCCTTTTTTTTTCTGTCACGTGACTGACTATTTATTCATTCCTGTTTCACTTTCAAGGGAGAGGCGAATGTTGGGGTATTGAAACCGGAGGTTTAACGCAGGAGAATTGAAACCGGAGGTTTAACGCAGGAGAATCCAAAACGCGGCTAAAAAACACACTGTACAATCTTAGACAAGTCAAAAGACCTAGAGGAGTTTTTTTTCTTATATATCCCCTTACCCTGACTGACAGTGTGTGTAACAGTGAGGCCTATACCTTACCTACTTAAGTAGACCGAATGCTTCATTCAAGAAAAGAGTCGCAGCACATCTTAACAATAGCGATGGAATCGAACTGAGTGTCTTTATGTCTCAAGGTTACCACTAACACTCAGAACTAAGAGCTGATGAATCTTCTGCTCATACATGACCAAACTATCCCTCCTCTCTTGGTTGTTAACAATCGGAAACTAATGAGAGTTAGCTCTTTAGCAAAAACTGGCGGGCGTTTTCTTTCCTTTGTTATCTGGAGGCCCGATGATAGTTTGAAATTAAACCGAAATATAGCCAAGTCAGCATTTATGATCTGGTCCCTTGGTGCATCTCACGTTATTCAGATTATCCATATCTTTGTCTATAAACTCTCATTTGACTAAGTTTTCGCCAAAAATGAATGAGTAGCGCACTTTTCTATGCTTGACTTGGTGTGACTGAGCCTTATCTTTATGAAATCTCATCTCTGATCTCAACTGTAATCGCAGCTGTTTCTCAGAAAAAAACTCAGTTTGGAAAACAAGCAACTTGCAGTGTTATTACTTGTGTTCAGTTATAATATTTTTCCTCTGATGTATGATGAGGTGATTTCTTAGAAAACTCAGACTTTCACTAGTTTCAAGGAAAAGTCATCAGAGGACTGGTTACACTAACTCAAGAATGACGTGAACATTTAGTCCTGACTTTATGCAGTACTGTTCGAGTGTACCGAATGAAGTAGGTTAGAGCAAAGTGCTACTAAAAGCAGTTCGCTAGGACGAAAAGCAAAAAGGCATCTTTTGGTGAAACTTTGGACTGAGTTATTTAGGGTCCCCTAGAACTTTGTTTTACGATATAACATGGCCTACGCATTTTCGGCATGATTTCCTAAAAACAAAGACCGATTCCCGGAAAAACAGCAAGAACAATGCTTACATACTAGACGGGCAACAATTCACGGATGTGTTTTACTCCTATGCTTTAAAATAATTTCATTTGACAACGTGGGGGATGCATTCTCTGTTTAACTCTCTTTGATTTAAAAAATGAGAGCAGGTTTGTCATAATTGCCAGATTATCCCTTGGTGGTTATGGAAACAGGCCCCTTACAGTTGGTCGGCCAAGCGTTTTTTGAAGACAAGATAAACAAATAGCTATTTGTTCTTCGGCATGGTCTCTCTGTACCCATGTGACTGAGCAGCTGCAAAGAGCCAAGACTTACGTGGCCAGTATTTAGTGGAGATTTGAGAGCCAATGAAAAACGTTTGTCTCTGTCACATGACTTTTACTTTCTATTTTCCTTTACTGCCACCGACTCAGCGAAGACAACACCCCAAAGCGGAATCAAAATTTTTCTTCAAACGAAGGAAGATGGAAGCTAACGATGCCGCGTTCAAACACGATCTCCAGTTGATCTACCAGCCGCATGAAGGTGCGACATTTAGAGGTACTTACAGAAGAATTTTTGAAATGCCACAGACGACAAATGAAAGGTGTATTATCGCTGTAGAAAGCACCAACTCCTTCGCCCCAACGCTTATACAGATTTCAAACTCCGTGTTAGCTCTGTGCCAAAGATTCAACCTTCATCCTGCACTGGTATGGAAGGGCATAACAGGACCAATGGATGGCTATACTGATTACTGGCTTTGGGTAGAGCCTGATATCGGTGGAGTTGTACAGGAAGGCTGCAGTTATGATTTCATGATAGAGAAGTGCACCGCCTTTCAGTGCCCAGGCGGCAGCTTTTCTTACGGAGTGAGTATCAATGCGCGTGTTCTTCCTCCAGTTGTATAATAGGATAACTGGATAAGAACTTTCGATCATTTGTAACATCTGCTTCATATTGACTGATTGACTGACTTTAGGCTGCAACTATCGAACTAAAGGGTTTCATGAAAGCAAATCATGGTTGACATTGCAAGAACAACAGGCGACATCGGCAAAATGAAACTGAACTTCTTTCTCATGTCTCCAGGCAAACTGTATTCAATGTTAAACATGACGCGGTGTAGTTTACACACGTGTAATTTATACTGGCTGAGTTCTTCAGTATGTGAGGCTTGGGAGAGTAGGACAAGACAAAACGATATCAGTCTTTATATCAGTGGCTATCTTAATCTTCAATACTTCAAAGTATCCTCGTTTCCATCGATGGCACGGCAAGAAATCATTAGGAGCCAGAGGTTTGTCATTCACCCGTTTACACTTGTTCCCTGATGCATATAGCGGAGATACCTGTCACTTTTAGCAAAATTTTTAGCGATCTTCCAAATTTCCAAACCGGCCATTCTAGAGCGGCTTTCCTTTGCTGTTCCCTATGAGGACTTATGCCTGTGTAGAATGATTCGATAGGTTTGTGTGTCCACAAAAAGACATCATCATATAACCAGAATCTTAGACGAAACAGCTGACGAAATCGGAATGGTGAAAGCCCATTGAACACTGCAAGAGTCATGATCAACTCTACAGTTATGTACTCTATGGAGACTTCGGAATGTCAAGGTTATGGAACTCACCTATTAATCTCCCTAGATTTGCAGTACACATCATTAGGCTTTAGTCAATAGCTTTTTCGTGCTATTTTGTTAAGAATAACCGTATCTCGGAACAGCAGAAATATTTCAGCTTACCATGCCGCGTCGTTTTTAGTGACAGGAAATTATTTTGCTTCCCGTAGTAGTCTGTAGAAGGAGAGATGTTGTTGCAGCAAGAGATAGCTTATTACTATACATTTTTTATTAATTTCTTTTGATTTTTTCTGTTAACTCTTCTGCAGTCTCAGTCAATCAATAAAATATGTAGCAGACACTTTGTTTAATTGCTAAAAACTCGAGTTTTTACTTCTTGCTTTTCTATCGAGCTGCTTCTTGACTACGTGGCAAACAACGTGAAACCGAAAGAACCACATTGCAATCGTTTTCTATTTTTTTCTGTCACATGACCGACTATTAATTTCCTGTTTCACTTTCAAGGGAGAGGCGAGTGTTGGGGTAAATCTCAGCAAACCGCCTCGACTGAATAAGAACGTCCGCGTAGTATTTCCAGCCAATTCAACTCAGGCTTTACCTTAAATACTCACGTTTCGCAGGAATCAAACGCTACTAAGAAGCCACTACAGTGGAACCCCGTGCGACCAGCGTTGGGGCATAAAATCATGGTCGTAATAACGAAGTGGTTGCATCAAAATGGGGTCCTCAAAAAAGTAAAATGACTCACAGATTTTTGCGCTTGGGTCGAAAGAATATGGTCGTAATAAACGAGTTGATTGTAAAAACGGGGTCACTGTACATTGTTGGAAGAATACCATATGGACCCATATGCAAACCGGAATTGAAACCGGAGGTTTAACGCTGTACAATCTTAGACAAGTCAAAAGACCTAGAGGGTTTTCTTAATATCTCCTTACCCTGGCTGACAGTGTGTGTAACAGTGAGGCCTATACCTTACCTATTTAAGTAGACCGAATGCTTCATTCAAGAAAAGAGTCGCAGCACATCTTAACAATAGCGATGGAATCGAACTGAGTGTCTTCATGTCTCAAGGTTACCAGTGAATCGGAAACACTAACACTCAAAAAGCTGATGAATCTTCTGCTCATGCATAACCAAACTATCCCTCCTCTCTTGGCTGTTAGCAGTCGGAAACTAATTAGAGTTAGCTCCTTAGTAAAAACCGCGTCAAGTTTTCTTTCCTTTGTTATCTAGAGGCCTGATGATAGTTTGAAATGAGACCGAAAAATAGCCAAGTCATGATCAACATTTATGATCTGGTCTCTTGGTGGATCTCACGTTATTCAGATAATCCATATCTTTGTCTTGAAACTCTCATTTGACTAAGATTTCGCCAAAAATGAATGAGTAGCGCAGTTTTCTATGCTTGACTTGGTGTGAGCCTTATCCTGATGAAATCTCATCTCTGATCTCAACCGTAATCGCAGCTGTTTCTGAGCACAAAACTTTTAGAAAATAAGCTACTCGCACCCTATTGCTTCTATTCAGGAATAATTTTATTCCTGTGTTGCATATCGAGGTGATTTCTCAGAAAACCCAGCCTTTTATTAGTTTCCCGGAAAAGTCATCAGAGGAGTGGTTACATGGCGTTACACTAGGCAATTTAAAGGCGCTCTTTCCGGCGGTATTGATGGATTTCCGTTCACTAGCTTTCAGTGGCTTATGTCAAAAATTAAAGAAAAATAAAACATGAGCAAAAACGAAGGAAGCTCTGTTCGTTAAACATGATTTAAACTGTAACACTTATCGTCAGTCGCTTCCCTTCGAGGAGAGCATGAGCTACCCAGATTCTCATGACAAAAAGCTATGAAAAGTATTTCAAATCAACCAAGTTAGATATAATAATTATTTTTTCCTACTAAACGTCGAATTACTGCACGACCAGACTTTTGCAAATTCATTAAAAAAAAAATGTCTGAAAATTAAGACGTTCTACTTGGCGCTATTTGTCTTGGGCAGGAAGCAATGTTTTGTCATGGAAAATTTTCGGAAGGCCATAATAAATGCTAGATTGTGACCACTTAATGGAGTTTGGCCACTCAATAGAGGTTAATCATAGATCAGCATGATTTAACTTTAGCGGAAACAACAGTTTATTTTGAGACAAATATGCAAAGAGAGCATGCAGCATTACGTCTCCATAATCACCTGCTATATTGGACCGTATTTTCCCTCATCATATTTTTGAAAGAAATCCTAGGAAGTGTATCAAGTGCTTAATGGCTGCTTAATAGAGGTGACAACAATAGTCCCTGAGACTCTTTTGGATGACCAAATGGTAGCCACAGCCACGTAAGAAAGGTTTATTTTAAAATTCTTTACTACCAATACTTATTTTGGGACTTTGATTGCTGGCTACTTAATAGGTGGTCGCTTAAAGGAGGTTCAATGTTAGTTAAACAGCTTTTAAAGTGTGCGACTATTTTTTCCTTCCATTTTAGGCCCCCAAGACCTCCAGGAAGAAGGTTTGGAAGAATTGGTGGAGGTGGAGGTGGTACGTATATTTTCTTCAAACATTGACAAACATTTTGGGGTTCAGTGACTAATTCAATGTAATACCAGTATTATTGTACTGAAGTGCATATTCCCCATATACATCTACAAATATGTGATGAACTTTTTTTTCCTATTTTAAGGTTATTCCCAAGTATTTCATTCTTGCAGCACTTTATTTCATGCATGATTAGCACCATACTTCAAAACATGGCAGCTTTTGCCTTATGGCTGGAGCTCCTATAAATCTTGTGGTCGATCAGGGTTCATACAGAGTCTTGAATTCTTGTAAAAATCTTGAAATTTTCCCAGCAGTTTTCCAGACCTGGAAAAATTTTGGAAAATGGAGATAAAGTCTGGAAAAATGGTGAAAAGTCTTGATTTGTTTTTCAAAGCTACAACAAATGTTTTATGAGTGAATTTTTTTTCTTACCCTACGTTTGCAGAACATCATGAAGAAACTTTGTTCATGCGTATTTTTAAGGACTCTTTTGAGTCTGGAAAAAGAAATTATTGTTTTGGAAAAAAGTCTGGAAAAAGTCTTGAATTTTGGATCCATAAATCTGTACAAACCCTGGTCAAACCTATCATTTTTTCTCTCTTTAAATAAGTAACGAGCAGTAACTGTTTTTCTCTTGAATACTTATAGACTAATGAAAAAAAAAAAAAAGAATCATCTGCGTATAATTATACAAGTTGCTTCTACTCCCAATGTTTCCATGCGCCCAATTTTATTTCAAACTTTAAGTCTCTCCAACATAAACAACCAATCGGTAAAGTTTCACAAAAATCTCCCCGCAAGTTTTAGTTCAAAGAAATGTCCTTAAATGTACTTGTTTGTTCATTTTAGGTGCACCATACAATCCTGGGCCCCCAGTGGGTGGTGGATGAGGAAGGTATGGCATTTTCTGCTTTGAAATTTCCAGATTAGTATCATATTTATTTGATCATGAAAAACCTAGACTTAAGTCCCTTTTATTTTATCATAAACGACTGCTTACTATAAGCCTACCCATATTAGTTCCCTCCAAAAAATTAATGATAATAAAATTGCCAATGCCCCCTCACTTTGCGGTGGATTTAAGAATGCCTCTGAAAAAAAGATATCTCATAACTATTGTTTTTTAACTTTGACATGGACCAGCTGGCAAAAATCTGTTAACACCATATGAAAGGACGCCTTAAAACCACACAGTCGCCAATTTGAGAGTGATTTATAGAAAAATGACAAAGGATCTGCAAATTTGTTTTGTTAGAAAGCGGGGATAGGTTTTGTGCCCCCCCTCCCCCCTTCCCCCACCCCCAACCCTATAAACGTCTCTAAATTTTCAAAACTCTTTCGGAGCAACCTTCGCTCTACGTTACAAGCGTATCACTTTCAAACTTGGCGAGTTTTAGTAACTAATTTTACGACATTCTTTCTAGCGATGTCAATGTGTATTCAATAAGTGAAGCCTGCAAAACATCCGTTTCTCCTCCCTCTTCGCTGCTGGGGACGTTTCGCCAGGAGGAACGTCTGCGACTCAGCGACAGAAATTCCATACTGATGACGTAAAATCTGTCCGGTATCCGGTCAGGAGCGCTGATTGGTCGACGGAGTAATTAAAGATTTTAGCTATTGTTTACGAATGACAGACAAAAGACAAAACAGTCAATATTTGTGGAATACAGTCTTCTCTGGAAGAAGCGTTTGAGTTTTGCTGGATCTCGTTCGCAGATGAACACAACACTTTACCAAAATCGACCAGGAGACGTAAAATTGAACAAATTTGCATTGGGAACCCCATAACTACCAGATTTATAATGTAAACATTGATTTACGTCATCAGTATGGAATTTCTGCCGCTGAGTCGCCGACGTTCCTCCGCGCGAAACGTCCACAGTGGCGAAGAGCTAGGAGAAACGGCTGTTTTCGCAGGCTACTGAACAATAAGTAGTGCTTGTCAAAACTTGAAACAAACTGTGAAAGGGTCTGGCAAAATCATCGAAATACACCCTCAAAAAAATTAGATCCCGCGAAAATTTCATGTCATTTGGTAAGCTCCTTTTGCAGTGACTTGTAGCGCCCATACCGCCCATACCGTGTGGGGCCCGTTAGCCTCTTGCACACCCTTGTGATAACCTTTGCCTTTTGTGACTGTAGGTAGATGCTTGGTATTCTGACACATCAGCTGGTAATGTCAAGCGTAATAAGAAGACAGCAGAAAGATTCTGTGCTTCACTGCAGCAGATATTTGACGCCTCCTGGGGAAAACCTCACTTGGAACCTGGGCAGGGCTGATGCTTCCTTGTTGTCTTTTATTTTGTATAAGAGAATGTAGATATTAAAATATTAAAACCTTCATCTGTTATTATGTCTTTGAATGTCCTACCACAGTCAGCCAGCTTCTGTAACTGAGTAATTTCGTTAGAAAACATCAAGAAAGAATTGAAAACATTTAAACCACGCGGGTAACGTGTATTTTCCATGCACGCGCTTTTTTACCAAAGAAGAAGATTTTGAGAACGGTGAGTACTGTAAGAAGTTTCGCGGACGATGTCGATCCGATCGTTTTTTTTTTGTACGTTCCTTTTCCAGTAATCTATTTTCTTTTTCTTAACTTAGAAACAGTCGTTTAGAATTCAACTCCAGAGAAATTCGCGGGCATTTGACAATTAATAAATTGTAAGAGATGGGATAGGAGAGAAGAAGACGTTTGAAGCAGTGCGAATTCACTTTTTTTGTCCAACGTTATCGCTGCTGTTGCCGTAGTAGGGACCTTACGAAACTACGACGGCGACGGCAAGGAGAACGTCAAAAAAGCAATAGGTTTAATGAGCAAAACAACAATTCTGCACGTGCATCACGCTCTTTTGTACATTTTTTTTTTGCTGTCCCTGCACAACTACGAGGTGAAATACTCAATTTTACTAGAGAACGGGAACGGCAAGGCTATAAATTCTAGCATCTCTGTCTGAACTCGAGCGCGGTTCCCTCTCTTCAGCTCCAACCAAAATTCCCTTCTTTTAAGTAACAGGGTGAATTGGGATAATCGCGAAAGAGTTTAAAAAGATGCGAAGTGTATTTTTCAGCGACGTTTTCATGGACGTCGCCGTTGTCGGATCGTAAGGTTCCTAGAAAAAGGAAGAAATTAAGAGAGCAACTTGCACACATAGGGGATAAAGTTTACACTTTATTGAGGAATGTTCGCAGTTTAAGCGAATTTATCCTCAGTTTATATTCGGCCTAAAGGCTAATGCAAGCCCACGCAGTAACATTATGCCTTGTTGACCTGTGACGGGAAAAACTCAGTTCAGCATTTTTTTTTTTTTAATATATGGATTTAGCCAGGGCTAAAAACGAAGCCCTCCGTAGTATTTATAGTTTACTCAACTCCGCTATTATTAACCAGCGTGATAATCACACCCAAGATGTCTACAAGCGGGAGTTCAAAGAGCGTGTTAAAGAATTGCAACATTGCGCATGCTCTGTGACAAGGGAGGGAAAATTTACAAGTGTAATTAAAGGTTTGGTGTAACTTGTCTCTCCTCCAATTGAGCAACCTGTTGCGCATGTTGCCTCGGAGTTGTATTGTTGAATAGTTGTTAAATCAATATTGGCGGAAACAGCTTTCACTTATGTGCTCCTCTTTACTTGTTCAATAGTAGGGATGAAAATTAAAATTGACCTGATAATTTCTTTTTCCAAGGTTTTTAGAGCTCAAATTCCTTTTATTTATTCAGGAAGACAATCAAGTCAGGCTTGACTGCGAAGAGACTTACGTGGACAGTTTTAAGTGGAGATTCAAGGACCAATCAACAGGCTCCTAGGTCACATGTCTTTTACTTTCTCTTTCGTTTTACAGTCACAGAGCGAAGACAACACCCCAAGCGGAATAGAAGCCTTTGTTCAAACCAAGGAAGATGGGAACCGAAGCGGCTGTTTTCGAACAAATCAAGCAAACTCTGCAAAATCTCTATGAAATATATCAACCGCTCAAAGGAGTGACTTTTGCAGGAACTTACCTAGGAAGTCACTTTATGCCACAAACGGGAAACGAAAGGTATAAAATAGAAAGCAACAGCCTTAATTACACACTGCACCAAATTTCAAGCTCCGTTATCAACATGTATGGCGAAACAGTGTGGAAAGGAATAACTGGGCCGCTGGATAGTGAGTTCTATACGGATTATTGGCTTTGGATTGAACCTGATGTTGGTGGAATGTCTTTGGCATACGGCTTGAGTTATCATTTCAACATTGAGAGTTGCACTCCCTTTCACTGCCAGAGCGGCAGTTTCTCGTACGGAGTGAGTATAAAGGCGAGCATCGTTCACTCTTGAAGCGGTTAGTAACAAGTCTGGCGTAATCTCATTTGCATTTGGATAACTCTTGGATCATACGTATTTGTCTGTTAAGTGATTGACTGTTTTAGACTGCAAGTATATCGGACTAAAGGATTCCATTGAAGAAAATTCTGTTTGGAGATTGAAGAACAGAAAGAAAATCTGAAACGCGCCCACAAAGTGTAGGTGTCTGAAATTGGATCGAGTGAAAGTGATACTGCCTCCGAACTGTCCTATCTTAAAACATTAAGCTATTACTACTTTTAGAGACCTCGAGTATTTATCTATACCCTGGTGATGCGCATTTGAACTCGGTTCGGCAGGGGAAGGACCAAATTAAACACTTCAGTCTTGAAGAGAACATTTTATATTATTTATTACCATAATCAATAATTCTCACGCTGGTTCTACATTTTTCGCCTCTTGTCGCTTTCCCATCGATCAGGCTACTGAAACGGATAAGCAAGCCTGATTAGAAAAAAGAATCTTCCACTCTTATGGCACTTAAAATCTCTGACGAACTGGCAAATTTCATGAGTGCTATGTTAGTCAAGCATCAGTTTTTTCTGTTGTATCTCTTCAGTAGTAGGTCGTATGATGTATAATGATAAGTCAAAGACTCACTCGGAACTGTTAGTAGTTGAACATAATTAAAATCCACTATACTGCTTAGAAAGTATAGAGTTTGGCCGATTGCGGTGGATCTTCATGATCGCGAAACTGTTTAAAATCATCAATCTGCTCTACCAGGACATTTGAACATGCCGGTGAACATGCCATGAACACGAGGTCACTATTGTTCTGTTAGTCTCTCTCTCTTTGCGATACTTTTGGTCAACCAGCTAATTAAGAATCTAGCGCATTAGAGGTACAAATTTTATAAGATGTTTGCGTACTTGCTTTGCTATAGAGAGAATTAAAGTTACTATGGTAGAAAAGCAGAAGTCCATTCAGGCCGGACAGACGCATCGTTTTTTGAAATTGTGCTTTCGAATTATAGCCTGAAGCAAGCCTATGCTGTTGCACAAAAGAGAAACTTATTACTACATTATTTGTATAAATTCCTTTACTTTTTAGTAGACAAGAACTTTTAATTTGCAGTCTCCGATTAATCAATAAAATGACAGAAACATTGTCCAGTATCTACAAATCACTGAAAATTGAATCGTCGTCAGTTCTGACAGGTGACTTTCCTGTTTCAATTTCAAGGAAGAGGCGAGTTTTAAGGTTAGTCTTAGCTACTTCAACTGAATAAAAGTGGAATGGTAGTATTTTCGGTTCAGTACAATTCGAATGCTTCATCTGAAATACAAACGGCACAGTGACAAATCCTGGATTTATCCTCCACCACACTAAAAGCGGAAGTAATAGGCACGAGAGTTTGTCTCGACGCTGGCAAAAAGAATTTGGTGCAAAAGGTCTTAAAATAACAGGCTTTGAGACGAAGCTCTTCATCAAAAACGCTTCTTGGCTGTGCGCGTATGGACCGAAGCCTTGGCTTCAATTCAGTCAGCGCGGAGTAAACGTGCTTCACGAAAGAAAAAGAGTCGCAGCGTCGCTCAACCTTGGCAGTCGACTAGCTGAGCGTCCAAGGTCGTATCACTGACTGAAACGCAAAAAGAGATGATATCCACTGATTTTGCTTCCTAGTCTGTTTCCGATAAGCAATCGAAAACTCAGTAATAAGAATTTGATAGAAATTTTCTCACTGAGATACAAACGTATATAGGACGCAAAATGAGTGGGGTGTTTCAAGAGAGAATGAGCTCTCGATCTTGGGTGCATCAATGAAGAAATTCGGAAAGGAGTGACCGATTTTTCCCTATAGCGCCTAAGAGACAACACGAATTAAAAGTAATGTTCAAGAAACCCGACAATTATCATTTTGGTGAAAACTAAAAGACAAATAGTGCGATCGAAAATTCTTATCAGGGTTCAGCTAAAGAGGTTTTACTTGAATGGCTACACAGTAGAATTCGCTGTACATACTAGAAAGTTAAAGCTGTTTATAACACATCTTATAATTTATCTAGGTTTGATAACTGTAAGGTAAAGCTTTGACTTGCCTCTATCTTTTTTGAGTACGTTATCTTCGTTACGACGTCTTCGCCCCTTCATAATAACTCGAGGATACACACAAGAAGAGTCCTAGCGAAAACCGCGGATAAACTTAAAACCTTGCGTCTTTACGGTGAGTTTCGTTCTAGTCTCGGAACTCGTTATTAACTCTTTCTTTCACAGGGTTTCTTCAGAAATGGGCGAAATAGCGTACGTTTCTATGCGTGAGTTGATATTAGCCTTTTCCCGATAAAATCCTAATCAAGACTCTGATGTCTGTTTCTGGGGTAAATATGCCACTTGCGTAGTTCGTACGTGTATGCAGTCATAGTCCTAAGTTATATTTTTGTCACTGACGGTGATTTCTTAGAAAGACCCACACTTTTACTATTCCCGGAAAAGGTAGCTACAAAAGGAGTGGTTACGCAGATTGCATGTTGACGGTCGACATTTCACGGATGCATTAAGCTTTTAAAGATTTCTGTGGTTGATGACGACAGAGCTTTTATATTGTTCACTTCGTTAGCCTCTTCTTGTGTTGTTCTTTCGCATGGCTGTTCAACGCGTATTTTAAATTAACCTTTTTCAGGTGAGTATTTAGTGTGAAACTCATCTGTTAACAAGGCTGGACGGCTGAAGACCCTGGCGATGGCATATTTTATATTACGATTAGTTCCGAATACCGTCCTCCATAAAAACTCTGTCACGTGATCAGATAAGGACCTTCCTACCTAGAGGGTCTTGCGAACGCCACACGGCCTCTCAATTAAGCAGACCAAACGTTCAATCTCAGTTTTCGTTCAAACGAACATGGAAATATTTACAGAAATTGCCACTGAACTTCTGAAAATTTACAATCTGCTTAAAGGAAAGGAGTTTGAGGCTCATTACCAGGGAGAACGCAAGATGCCATTGAAAGGAACCATGAGGGATGTTTTAGAGATGGACGAAGGGAACCCTTTCGCCTCAACACTGGCAGAAATTTCAAGCACGGTCCATCAAAAATACGGTACAAGAGTTTGGAAAGGAGCGAGCACTTTGAAGACTACTGGCTTTGGGTAGAGTTGCGTCCACCGCTGGACATAGAAGGCTATAGTTACGTCTTCAAAGGAGAGCACTGTTTTTGAAGGCAGTGGCGAGTTCTCGTGCGGAATAAGCATGAAGGCTACTATGATCAAACAACTTTCTGATTCTGACTAACTCTGTTCTATATATCTGTATATCGTAGATATATCTGGCTTGGGCTATGCACATAGAAGAGGATTTTTGATATACATATCATTGTACGTGGGCTTCGCGTACTTTTATTTCAGTTTTCGTGAAACGACTACTTTAAAGGATGACGAGAACATTAGTTAGTCCACTGTAACTCTATAAGTTTATAGCAAGTGTACTGGATGTAGCTATATATCATCGGTAAATATGTGCATGGATCAATTCTAAATAATTGTTGTATTATCTTGCCTGGGGTTTTGTGGTCCTTTTGCCTCAGAAGTGATATTTTGAACGGTTTTGAAGGCTTTTAGCTCGCCGTTTACTGTGCCTCATTAGATGATAATAATTGCGGGCGAAGAGCTAGACTAATTTTTTCTATGTTGCTCCCTTTATTAGCCTAAACTGAAACACTCTAAACAGGCAGGTCAACGGATATTTGATAAGTCAGGGGTTTGAGTTACTCGTAAATAAAACTCTAAATGGATGGCCACACGAATTAGTTTAAGATTCCTCGTGCACTAATTTTCAAGATCTTTATAATTAGAGAGGCCAAAGAACGCCACACAGCGATCAGACAGAGTTACGCGTCCACAAATTTACGCGAAAACTCTGTAGTTGTTTCCCGGAAAAACCCACAAGGGGAGTGGTTACCTAACGCGGGCTTGGGCTGGCGCACCGTTCTAGCCATAAACCGGGGAAAGACACGTTTTATGCGAGTACCCAAGGGTCATTCTTGCTGATCGTATTATCAAAGTTTTAAATGACTGAGAATTGTTCTATTTTTTCCCTACTGGCACAAAGATTAGAATGTAGACACAATACAGAATATGAAAATGAGGTTGTCTTGTAAAAAGGAATTAAGGTGGGGTGGTAAGGCGTAATACGAGGCGATTTTGCTGTATTTCCTTCTCCCGCCAGGCTTTCCAAGAAGCCGATTTAGACGCGACGGTACGATGTAGCACGTCTGCAGTCATGTATCAATTAACCCTTCAACTTTTGACATGAACCAGTCAAAAAAACTCATTGTCCCAAACGAGGGAGGATATAGCTTCGATAAGGAGGGAAAGGTTTCTTACGTTTGTATTGAGGGGGCAGAAACTTGAAAATTTGCGAACATCCTGGAAACTACCCTCCTACCCCTCCCCTAACCCAACATTTTTCCTAAGCGAGAACTTATTTTATTGTTGGTTTAGGGGAGGGATGGGTGGACAGTTCTCCAAAATCTTACACCACATAGTATACTGACCCAAACCGGCAACTTTGCGAAGCCAACGGTCATAACACATCATGGTTCGCCCTCCAGTAGTGTTGGTGGATTTTCGTTAACTGGTCAATGTCAAAAGTTGAAAAAACACAGGAAGGTCTGTCTCAAACATGTCTGAAACTCTCCAACATACGACACGTAGCTATCTAGCCTGCGAACAGTACAACCGTCCCTCCTCGCAAGAGGCGAAGTAGTTAGCTACCTCGTTCCCAGAGATATTTACTGGAAAGACCAATAAATACCGGTATTCAGTAAAAAACTAACATACAAATAAAACTGTCTTTATATCGTTTATTCAGAGTGAAATACAAGATGCATATTTGTACAAGATACATTATTCAACCATCTACCTCCAGGAACATAGATTAAATGCTTAGAACAAACACAACAAAGCATGAATGCCCAGAGACATAATTAGATCACAGGACACACTATAATACTAAATGCCAAACTCTGTAAGCGAACCTGTTTTAAACTTTTGGTACCGTTTCATCAGGGTTTGTACTATCTGTAGATAATTATGAAATTCCAGGAGTTTTCCACGGTACAAATAAAAAAATCCATGAGCCCAAAGTTGTAAATTTCACATCAATTTTCTTTAGAGCAAGTTACTTACAAAAAAAAAACGGTCCAAAAAAGTATTTTTTAATCCTACAACTAAGTTTAGTAGATAAATTCAAGGAGTTTTCCAGGGTCCTGGAAAAAAATTTCAAAAATCCAGGAGTTTTCTAGGAATTCCAGGACTAGTAGGAACCCTGTTTCATATGCTGTACATGGAAGATCTACAAATTATTTGAAAGTCTGTTGATGAAATCCCAAAGTGTGATTATTCAGTTGAAAGATACTGAGCAGTAACTTTCCACGGGGCTGTTAACTGTGCCATTTGAGGCGGCTGTAACTGAGCTCCTAGGTTCAATAGACCATTTTACAGTTGTGGGCTTCATGCCCAGCCTCTCAGTGAATGTGAGGCTGAGGTTGACCTTCTTTTGATACAAACTTCCTTCCTTCTCTCACGGAAGTTATGCTTAAAAAATACTAGTTATCATAAGAACAAAATGATTTAAAAAATAAGAAGGAAGGGTTGTATAAAAAAAACTCAACTCCAGCCTCATTTCCACCTGTAACTGTAAAAAAGGGCTATTCCCACCGAAGCCTCTACATTTCATAGCACATGAATTTTCAAAATCCTCTGTTCCAACATTTGACAATGGAATTGATTAAGTAGCTTCCAAGGTAGCCTGCGAAGCGCAGACGCATTTCCAGTCGTCGCTTCTCTCCCTTCGTATTTTTCAGAGGGAGAGAAGCGACGACCGGAAATGCGTCTGCGCTTCGCAGGCTACTTCCAAGGTCACTTGATCTCAAGTTCGACTCTGTTTTATTGGCTACTGAAAGTATTTTTCTGAGCCTGTGTGAAGACATGTCCACCTGTTTGCTAAATATTTTTCCTAAATTTTAGGTAGTTATGCCAGCAATTTTCAAAGCAATCTATGAATAAATAACCTAATCATGAGGTGCCAGATAATGCTATATTTTTTTGTTATTAATATCTTGTGACAGGGGCTACAAAGTCATCCCACTTTGTAAAGAACATTGCATGCTCCTTTATGTCTTAAAAAGTTATATTGCTTGTTTTGCCGCCCACTTGAGCACTTTAATTGTCATGCAACAATTTTTTTTGTCAGTTCCGATTAATGGCAGATTCAGAAGAAGAGTCTTCCATTTTGCACAATGGATATTGCAACCATGACATAACAAAATTTTTGTGCTACGAGCTGCTCACATGGATGGAAAAGTGAGCAAAATCAATCTGCAATACTGTATAAAAAGTTGCACAAATTTGTTGCCCATATTACCCGGCACCATATTACCCAGCAGCCTTAATATGATTTTGCCTCATGTGAGGGAATGCAAGACAGTCTTGGATTCTAGATTCCAGGTATTGGATTCTGAATGTCTTGTCAGCGAAACGTGGATTCTGGATTCCTTGAGCTGTATTCTGAATTATAAAGCCCAGGATCCTGGATTCCACAGCAAAATTTTGTTAGAATCCAGAAACAAAAAGTAAAAATTTCCTTCATTCTGGAATCAGAATTCCCTTACATGGTGCAACAGATTGAAAGCTGCAACTTTTAGAGTTTAGGCTGGTAGAAACTCACCTTTCCACCCAAGCAACCCAGAGAGAGAAGAGAATGCGTGGGTGAAAACCTACAAGTCACAACAGCTTGCTTGTGACTAATAAGTGTTTTTAAATCACACAGTTCTGACGGTGTACTATGAACACAAGAAGATAGCTCATCACACTCAGGACTAAAACTCAGGATTCTTGCAGAATTACCAAATGGTGAGCATATGATTCGTCCATCATGGTTGAAGCAGTGTTCTTTTATATAGCCTTTGGCAACATTGGGTTCTTGTATGCTGTGAGTGAGGCGCCGTGGAGCAGATATGTTCTCTTCACCTGAAAGGAAGAAAGATTAAATAGTGAATATGGTCAAACCTTCATGTCCAACTGTTGTGGTTCAGTTTAACCTCCATTTACATCTTACTTTCAGTCCCTGGGAGGGTATTCAATTTTTTAAATTTAGTGACTGTAACAGCGTGCAAAGAAAGTCATGTCCGATAGCCTGCGGCTAGTGGATTTTGATATCGGGCTAGTGAATTCTGCTCTTAACTTGCCCGACGGGCAAGTGCTGTTTTTGGGGGAAATTCAAATTACAGAAGGATGGTAATCAATCCTGCAATCAAAAAGGGTTTTGGGGCTAGTTGAAATGACTTGTGGCCTAGTACATGCTAGCTACAGCTTGCCCAAATGGCAGGCTGTGAAACTGACTTACTTTGCACCCTGCTGTAATAATAAGTATTATTATTAGTACAATACTGGAAAAGATTTAAAATAAATAAATAAAATTTTTTTTTGCTTTGGGCTTCAACGCATGTGATAGTGTAAGACACAAACGATAATAAAAATCAAACGAAATTTGCCGGTATGCAAAAAACAAGTCTCTCTCACATGTATGTTTCCGCTTGTAAACTTTGACAGCTTTTGCTAAAAGCAGGCCGACAGACCACAGCCCATGGCAGCACAGCAGCATGAACAACTAACAGCCAAATGTTCCATTCTTGATTTTCAAAAGGACAGAAACCCAATGTCATTTCCAGAGTTTGTATTACCATTGTCCTGTGGAATGGGCCATGGGTCCCCATTGCCCATGTTCCACTGGACAAGGGTAATGCAGACTCTAGGAACAAGATAAAGTCCTGTGCATGCACGGATATGCATCTGGTATGGGTGTGCATAGGTTGCTATGCTAATATTAAACATGATTTAAAACATATAGATCATACTGAAACAACCAGTGGTTCATAAGAATTGGCACGAAGAGTAAATTAAAAAAAAAAGAAAATGTATTCATGCGCTGTTCCTGAATGAAAAAGCTTAAATTTCATGATGTCCATGTTCTGTTCAAAAACTCTAACTTTTGCTTTAGAATGTTTGAAATGCATTCTAAGAGGCACAGATTTCAAAATTTTTCCCACAGGCATGCCCCTGGACCCCCCTTTTCTCCATCTCCGCCTACTCCAAAGCTTTCGCCTCCTACATATTATACTGTAGTAACTTACCATCCCTCCCCTCAGCTATGTCCTGAATATCATGAAGCACAGTCCACTCATTCCTTGATTTCTTGCAGGTGTATCGAGCCACTGTACACCATCCTTGTGGGTGTACCTCCACTGATGATATACACCATGGGGTACACTCTTCAGGAAAATCTTGAATAACCTCCAATGCATTTCTTCCCTTACTTGGCCAGCGATGGCTCGCAAAGCTAACAAGGGAAGAATCTGTTGCATCCCAGTGGGGATACTCGTCACCTTTAATGTCAAATTGCAGATAGTCTAGATCCAAGTTATGCACCACTAGTAAATTACCGGGAATAGATGACATAATCATTTTGGAACCGCCCGGGCACATTTTCATGCGAATTAAATTGGAAAATTGGAAAATAACACGGCTATTGACTCTTCCCTCATTTGAGTATCCATTGATATCCCATGTTCTGATTGTGTCATCAAAGGCTGACGTCACCAGCAGACCAGACGGTCGATGAAACTCAATGCTTTTAACCCAATTTGAGTGGCCCTCTAAACTAAGCATTTTGCTTTTGAGGTTCCTGGAGTCCCATAAAGCTACAGTAGTGTCATCAGAGCACGTAACAAAGGTCCTACAATCCAAGAATCGAACGCAATTAACGCAATCGACATGAGCGTGCCGTAAGGTTTTAATCAGCTTGTGAGTCAGCGGATCAAACATAAGAAGGCTACGTCTTTCGCAAGCTGCCACAAGAAGTTTACCAAAGGGAGAAAATTCTAGGTTGAAAATCGCTCCGTGCCCAACGTTATTTGGGTCATCTTCAGGGTCCACGATGTTTTTCAGCGAGAAATGTCTGTACAATTTGGAGGAGAAGGTATCGTTCTTCGGTGCACTTCGCATTCCGTGAACTTCGCGATGTGTGAGGTACGACAGCGATGTCCATCGTTTGGAACTATTGCAGCTTGCCTTGTTAGTGACGGCTGTATCGGGCTTTGACTCTCCCATTAAAGACGATAAGAAATTTTCTACCTCTTTCGCCTACCTCTTTGTGTCAAAACAAATACAATGTATTTTTCCGAGAAAGTGTTGAGAAAGTGAAAGACTGGGACGATTTTAACTCCTTACCAGTTTCTCCCTTACAGAATGAAAACGAGGTAGAGATGGTTGACGGGGCCGAATATCAGACAGAAAAATCAGTAAAACTTTTAGATCGAATTAATCAATAGAGTCAAAATAATAAAATTTATTGAAATAAAGTACAAATAATAATAATAGCTGGTTGTTGTTTTCTCCCAGCACCATTTGAACAATATAAACTTAAGAACACAGAATGTTTAATTGAGGTAAAAAAAACCACTGCAAAAACCACGTCACACCACGTCATATTATGTAATTTCCGGTCATTACTTTACTTCATATGTATTCCTGTAAATTCGTGATATCTCAATAAGCCTGATGAAGATTGGTATTGGCCAGTCGAAATATCGCAACTAAACTCTATTTCACGTTGTTTGATCAGTGCCTGCTAAAGTCTTCTTGACTGTAACGTTTTCATTAAGAACACACTTGGGCCACACCTGATCAGACTACCCTAAAAATGACCAAAAAGAAAAAGAAAACAATAAAGGAAGGAAAAAAAAAAACGCCTTTGAGGGTTAAATTTGAGACCCCTTTTTTAATACCCTTGGCTTATCCTCCTGGCCCAACTGTGGCCCCAGTTGTTCAAAAGCTGGACAACGCTATCCACTGAATGAATCTTTGTCCAGTGGATAATGCAATATTATTAGTTTCTGTAACCAGTTATCCGCTGGATAGTGCTATCCAACGTTTGACAAACCGGGGCCTAGGTTCTATACTCACTCGTATTTTGCCTATCGATGAAAACTGCCAGATCTGGGGATATAAAAATCACATGCTTTACAAGTTTTAACAGCATTCTTTAGATTCATATTGTTTTTCTCACTTGGCAGGGATGGGTGACGGGAGCCTAATGGGCTCCTGATGGACGATTACGATTGGGGTCTCTCCACAGTCACTGCTGGTCACAATGATCATGCTTACCTTGTACTCAGATCCCACTTTTCAGTGTAACACAGTTTGAGATCTAGGTACACGATTAGGGGGCTCTGCTAAGCAAGCTTCTGGTGGAGTTTATAGCCCAGAACAGTTGTGCAGGCCTACCAACCCTTTTCACTAACATTTTCTTTAACTTGGCAAATGTTGCTTGCCATGGACAACTGGGGAGAGTGGAAGGGGAAGTTATATACTGAAAAAAAAAAATGCTATCTTCAAAAACAAGATTAACAGTCTAACTGATTATTACAGAAACTATACTTTATTTTTCTTTTTAAAGAGACCTGAGGATACTACAACCATCATTATATTGCAACTCCTATTGAAAGAATATTATTTACAATAATATTTAATTGCTGTAGCTCAATCAAATAAAATACGGGGGTTTTCTGACAGTTATTCCATATTCACTCAGCGCTGGGGTCAAGTCTTCCATTGTCAGTGTGTATCTCTTGTCCTGTAAAGTAACATAATTTATACATGGGCTAATTAGAATGTCAATAGAATAGAGGGTTAAAGTAAAAAGAGAAAATAATAATAATAATAATAATAATAATAATAATAATAATAATAATAATAATAATCAAAGATTTATTATCCCACTAAAAAAAATATTAAATAGTAGGCAGGGAATTGGACAGCTAGGAAGTTCTTTTAGTTTTTTTTCATAAATCATTTTGTTTCCTACAAAAGTAATGCTCGTAGTAGCTAAGGGAAAATTCCCCAGCCACCAGCCCCTAGATTTCAAGTCGCTGGAGTATATGCAATTATTGCATATACCCAGCAGCTTGAAATCTTCCAGCCATATAAAACAATTGCATCATTAAAACAAGGCTGCATTTCTTGAAGTGGTAGTACTTGAACTGTATTCAGTATGAGCTCATCTGGCGAAGGAATCTTTAGAACGGTTTTTTTGTTGAAAATTAAAACTGACTCACTTTGCCTGATTTTCTAGAACTTTGCCCTGAACCTCTCATCTTGCAGTGTTGAAGGGCATCATTTGCAATGTCTGATACAAACTTTTGAGCAGCAAGGGAAATCATTCTCACTCTGCAGAGAAGGGAAATAAAAAACCACAATAATAGTATATTACATTAGAGATGTGTATTGCTGTAACAATGATAATGACTGTATTGATTTTCAGCTTTCTGTAGAAACAATGTACATAATTTTTTTGTGAGTTTCTAAGGACCACCTTATTACAACTCTTTAGAAAATGAGCTCAAAATTCTACTTCTCTCTCCTCATTCAAATCTAAACTTCGTAAATATTTCTATGAGAATCATTAGTAATAAACCTTGTAAATAGTTGTTTTCTTCATAGCTTTCCATTATTTACGTTTTACGTTTGTTACTACAATTATAAATATTTACATTAGTTATTTACTTTTTATCAATGTCATTTAATTACTCAATATATGCTCAATCCTGGCATTGTAAACATATACTTTTATACTGTGAGGGAGCCCGATATCAAGAGTCGTATATGCTTCCGTCCATTTCTGTATTCTTGCATTTTTTTTTGTGGTGATAAAAACATAAATGAAACTGAAACTTATAACTCCTTAAAATCAACACTGTTAACACATACGAAATTTATAAGACAGAACTCATAACTTACACTCTTGGATCTGTTGTGTCAAATCCTGACCGGTTTAAATAAAATGCTGTAACAGCATCTGGTATCTGAGGGTGTAAGAAGAAGTCTGTTTAGCACACTTAGTAGCTAAAATTAACAATGGAAGGGCTTAGGAGAGAGCAAACTGAACAGCCCAGTCAAAATGTTTTAAGGTAGAAGGCAGGATAACTGGTTGGAGTACACTGTCCATGTGTAGCAGGCACCAAAGGCCTTAACTTGTAAGGTTATCATTTACTATTATAAAACCTACATGTTGAGTAGGAGGCAAATGCTTCAGTAGAAGTAACTTCCAGCTCATTTGACTGGGTTGACTCAAATGGCAATTTTGCCTGGCTGAAAAGCAAACTGTTCTGAAAAATTTTCTTGCTGCACACACACTGAATAGCAGGTACATGACAAAAAGTCCTGAGACAGTCATTCTTACAATATTGCTTATACTTTTACAAGGCTTTCAAGGGGAATTCTTACTTGTACTTGAGAGTGTTTTGAATCTATACTGTACATATCTCACTTCTACTTTACCTTCTCTGAGAGGAAGACCTATCTCAATGAGAATGACGTTACTTTCATTGAGTTCCCTAAAATCCTCTATTAAGCCTCCCCTCTAATAAGCTCTACCTTTTCATGGGAAGAAAGTTAATAAGCCCCCTCTCTCCCTTATTGTTATTCACTAATAAATAAAAGACTGTATTAGTAAATCATGACTGTAAAATTCTGTATGGACTGATCGAGAAGGTTTTATTCACCAGCTAGGAGTTCGGATTTGTTTTTGATCCTCGACTACATGACCTCTAACTTTTTGCACTTTGGATTCTAGTTGTTTATGTAGAACTGATACCATTATCTTTGCTAAATTAAGTAAGACCCCCAATCTTTATTAACCCCTCCCCCCCACCTTCGAGGATTCATGGTATCATTAAAAGAGGGTCTAAGGGTGCCTTCTATTGGGATGATCCAGATGAAGATCAAAGATCCGAGATAACTCAGATCATAACACAGCAAGGGAACCAAAGAAACCACCCTGGGAAAGGATTCGTGGGCTCATTTGATGTACCATGATCCAAGTGACCTTGCATCACTGATCCTGATCTGGATCATCCCACTGGACCCCCCTATTAAGTGTTGGGTCAATGTTTCTCATGGGAAAAATGGAAGATTTTTGCACTGACCCATACACTACAAAGCATTACTTTCAGAATAATAATTATAATCAACCTCTGTTTTGTGCACGCTATTGAGACTATCAGTTAGTACCCTGAATAGCTGAAGTCCATACTGGTACTTTATTTTTACCACGGATTTAACTGCTCTGCATATTGTTGGGGTGTCTGTAATAGCGAGGTGTCTGCAAGTTTTACTTAGAAACCTTATGGAAAGCTGATGTACGGGCCTAAAGGATATCTTGCAAAGTCAAATGTATATTCATTTTGAGGGAAAAATTAATTATCCCATACGCCATTGCAATTCTACATTTAAAACATCCATGGCTTTGCATTGTTTCTGTTCCTAATAACCAAAACACGACCATGAGCGCACCTTAAATTAATAGGACAATGTACAGGTAATAACAGGAAACGAAACCAGATTAGAAAATAAATAAAAACAATAATAATAAACTTATTATAAGCTTAATTTACCGTCGGCGTGTAGTCTTCCAGTTGTGTTAAAAATTCCCCCAGAGATGCTCCAGCGTGCCTGACCTTTGTGTCTACATTAGATGACGCTGCCGTATTTGTGTTAGAAACTGTAGATTGAGCCGCTTGTGGCTGGCTACTGGCTGCACTCACTTTGCTTTGAGCAGAGGTCGCGACAGAAGCATTTGTTTGTGATCCAGAACCGTCCGCCATCTTAGTTACTGCCCTTCTAGGCATGCGCTCACATGATAACGCTGGCCATGATAAATACAGATTCAAACAAACATGGCGAACAGGTAGAACAGCTGGTGAAACACAAAAGGGCGCGCGAAAGGCGCCGTTTTCAAATGATTTCACTTGTTGCGGAGTCAGAAAATCTGAAATTAACAGATGTTGTCTCTTATTATAAGGAAATTAGAGAAATGGATTCGGGAAGGGAAAAAGAAAAGAAGGGAAAAATTGGTCAGAAGAGGATATTGAGGATGAATCTGGAGAGGAAACGGTTTTCACAGTCGTCCATGCAGCTGTTATACTTGTCTCAAATTAATAATTTAAGGTGTTTTCTTGTTGTGACAGGTCACTAAGAACTGAGAGGTAAGATGCTTACATAGCGATCTAAGCAGTAATTAGTTCGTATTTGTTTGATGATGACCCAAAGTGCTCGTGTTTGCGGCGTGTTTGAGGTGAACGTATGTGAGAATTTAGCTCGCAGTTGTTAGCTCTATGCCTAAAAGTAAACGCCAGGGTGAGATAATTCGCAATAAGTAGAAATGGCCGAAGTAGAGCGAGCTCTTATCGCAGCCAAAGATGGCGATCTTCAAACCTTAAGATCACTTCGTCGTGTAGTTCCTATGGCGGCAGATGGCTTTGGAGCGACCGCCCTTCATTATGCTGCCCGAACAGGTCAAATGGAATGCGTTGAATGGCTGGTGGAAGCGGTCGGAATCTCTTACAATGTACGTGGAACAAGCGGAGCTACACCAATGCATGATGCTGCGGCACAAGGACAGCTAGAATGCGTCAAATACTTTCTTGCAAACGGCGCTGATGTAGAGACAAGAGACAGATCAGGGCATACCGCATTGCATTTGGCAGCAAGGTTCGGGAAGTTTGAGATGGTGAAGTGGTTGACTGAGAAGGTGAATGGTTATGCAAGGGCCAAGTCAAGGAATCATATGACACCAGTGCACTTTGCAGCTTCTGGAGGACATCTTACTTGCCTCCAGCTTTTGGTTTTCAAAGCTGGATACAGGTAAGTGGTCAGTCTGTTAAATACAAGAATAAATATTGCTCTATCTTTCAGTGCTTTGTCTTTGTAGCACTGTTGCATCCTATAAAGAAAAATACTATCAATCCAGCTGTGCAATTATCAGTTTTCATTGTAGCTGTCAGGGCTGTCATTAAGTTTTTAAGCAGCTGTAGAATCTCACAAAAATTTATAGTTTCCAACATCAAGGGTGCTCAGCCATAACAGGTGTTACAAATTATGGCCCTTAATGACAGCTCAGGCTATTTCTCTATTTGGGTACCTTTCAACTCTCAAGTGATGTTTAACTCCTTTAAACTACAAGCTTCTTTTCCGTCTTTCCCCTGGTCAGCACTTCAATCCCCGGAGGCAAATGTATAGTCGTAAGACAGATTTTAAGGTAGGCTTTAACCCTTTACGTTCTAAGAGTGACCTACATCAATTTTCTCCTAACTATATCGAAAAATAATCAAGAGAAAAGGTGATGAGAATCAATAAAATGATCACCAAAGGGAAAACGCTTAGACCTTTTGTCAAATTTTCTCAACTAATCTCAAAGGAAATGTATTATAATCAGTCTGGAGAATTATTTTGTGGATATTGGGGCCAGCCCTCATGCTTGGGACCTATTCTGGGTTGAACTGGCTCATACAGTACCAAGGTGATGTTCTTTTATAAAATTACACTATTTAGTCTGGCGGCCCACCCTAAGAATGTGCTCTCAGGCAATAATATTATTATGCCAGAAAAGGGCCTATTAATACAACTTAGTGGAGAGAGAGAGAGAGAGAGTTATTTGGAAGTGAAGAACAGAGTTTCTTTGATGGTGTGGCCAAGATTTGAACCTGGACTTTCAAAATATGAATTTTAATACCAATAATGATCACTATGGCTTAACTCTTTGTGCCTGTGGTTACAATATACAAAAGGTATATCAAATAAAGTTTTGAGTTTTCTCAGCAAAACTTTGACTCAGGTGGAAAGGTACAGTATCAGCCCATTCCCTACTCCTAACCATTACGCATAGGCTTGATAGGAAGAAAAATATATTATTAGATATCCCCTGCATGAAGTCAGAGCAGGTGTAGAATAATATTTCCACTAGCACCCCTCAGGAGATATATCTCTAGAAAAGCTTTGATCTTGCAGCAGAGGAGAGTACCATCAGTCCTGTTACAGTGTAGTGTGTGCTAATTCTGAATGATTTATGCAATAATTGCATTGTTTAATCTTTTAGTTCTGTTAATGATGCTGCAACAGATGGAACAACTCCTTTGTATCTTGCAACACAAGATGGTAACTTGGATTGCCTAAAGTATCTTCACAGTGTCGGTGGCAAGTGTGATGCAAGAGCCAGAGATGGAATGCTGCCTATTCATGCAGCAGCTCAGAATGGACATCTGGACTGTGTGGGATATCTGGTAAAAAAAAGAAGTTACCGTATTTTTTTGTTTATAAGGCGCAGCATTTTTTCATTGAAAGTTTGCATGATAGCAGCTCTAAATCTGTTGTAATTTCAGGGTGCATCTTATAACTGAGTATCTTCGGGCAACTAAACAAAATTGAGTCAAATTCGTGACTCTAAAAGCTCTAACTTCTGATTAAGTGCCAATTTCTTGTTCCAGTTTGCCTTTTATTATGCTTATGAATCAAAGTGAGAATCTGTTTTTTTTTCTGCACCTCTGTGGTTACTGCTTAGTTAAGGATTTTGTCTATTCCACATTCATTGATTTGGTGTTTAATGTATAGCCTTGATCACAGAGGAATCCCATGTTACCACTATCCCATCATGCCACCTTGTCGATAAAACTATAAATAGATTTTCAGGGTCTTTAAGTGATTGTGTTAATGTTTGAGTTTCAAGGTGCAGTATTAATTTTGATATGAACGTGTATTTGCATTGCTCTAGGGATCATTTAAATGTGCCACATTTGTTGCTGTTGAGCGTAGGCTGGTGGATAAGGCTATACTTAAAGGGACTTATGTCCTGCAGCATTTGCTATCTTTTTTTAAAAGATTTTTGTTGCATCAGTTGAATTCCAAAAATAATGGTCCAGTTTTTTCAGTCAAGACTATATTTGGGCATTGAAACTGTTATTATGGTTTTTAGGGCTACCTGATATGAATTCTTTGATTTCTACTTCGTAACTCTACAGGTCACATTTTGTGTATGAGTAAAATGCTTGACACCAAGACTTAGTAATGACTTCAGTGCAGATTATTGACCTAAAACAGCAATATCAATATCATTGTGACATAGTCCCTTTAATTGGAATGAAAACAAATTATAACAGTTAAAGAAGTTTCATATCTCATTTAATTTTTTTTTGTGTTTAACAAACTAAAATATATTATAATATTATTAATAGTACCATACGAAAGTATCAATGAAGAGATAGTCATTTGGATGGGTTAATACTATACACCATATGATTTCATCCAAAGAGTTAGCACTTTCACTCATAGACTATTTTGTGGTGAGATGAATTGAATTTGTTGCTCTAGAACTTTTAAAAGCTTTTGAGGAAATGCTGTGTTTTTACCTTTCAAAACTTTAAGAAACCTCTTTTGCAGAACTTTTGTATGATATTCAACGCTTGAAAAAAGTCCTGTTCACTAATGCGGGACAAGTAAATTTTCTAGCAGGGCAAGTGACTTTTAAAGCTTACTTGGTATATCCAATGGACAACAGTCTGGGCAAGTCATCCTCTTAGAACAAAATCATTAACTAAGACAAACAAGAAGTGGCCAAGCTGCTTAGCCAAAGGACAAGCTCCATCATTACAGGGGTTTATTTATTTCCCAACATTTAAAAAAAAAACCTGGATTTTTTTTTATTGCCCCCCCCCCCCCCCCCTTCAGGAGTGAAAGCATTCAAGCTTTAGCTAATTCACCATGACTGACTTTTTGGCAGATTGAAAGTGGCCAAGCTGATGTAGATGAAAGAGACACAACAGGTGCTACACCTGCTCATTATGCTGCAGCACAAGGTAAGCAAAATAATGTATTAGTAATAAATTATTAGTAGGGTGATCAACAACGCAGGGCTCAATAGGGCCAGTAGCAAACCAGAATGACCGGCTAGTTACAGGGCTAGTTAGCCATCCTTAGCCAGCTATGTTCATCTCCTTCTATCACAGAATATGACAAAAAATAAGTACCATCGAATAAAATTGTAAAGCATCCGTTTCCCAGTTTTGAATGACATTGAACGCATATTTAAACATGATTAGATCTGTGAAACATTAGAACCATGCAATGTTGTGGAACGTCTGGGACATTTCTGAGACCGTAACAAAATGTCCCTAGTACCTCGTTCCTCAAGAACTTGAGCCTTGGGTGCGAGTTCCAAAGCCGCCTACTATTTATTATCAGCCTGCTATTTAAAACTTTTTTCACAGCCCTGCAATGTAAAGTGTTGCCATGGGAAAAAGCTTTTAACAAGGTTGTATTTTGCAGTTCTCTTTGTGTGTTTCAGGACATGTGAATGTTTTGAAATGGCTGAATGCCAAGGGTGACATATCATCAACTGACACACTTGGTGGCTCACCACTACATGATGCAGCAGAACAGGGTCAATTTGAGGTTTGTTGTTAAAATGGCTTCACTTCTCTCAAACAACAGTTCTTTGTGTTAAAAATTAATTTTTTCTTGCTGTGGAGATGTTTCAATGTTGAATGAAATTGTTGACATACAGTAAACATGCAAATGTAAATTATAATTATGTATTTCATGACTTTTTTCTTTCTCTTTTTTTTTTCTCTTCCCCAATGATTTGCCTGGGATGGTTGGACACACATGGGGGAGGGGGGGGGGGGGAGGGATTGGGAGTGTTCTATTTTCTCAAAGGCTCACAGATTTCTGCTAGAATGGCTGGAATCGTGCCAAACATTTAAAAACTCAAATTTATGCTGTCTGGGATGTTGAGTATCAATGGCCGATCATATTTGTCCCTATCCTAAAACTGCTTAGCTCTAGTCTTGCCCCTCATTAATTAAAATGGTGTCTGGAACAGACTCCAGGATTTTCCTGACATAATAGGCAGGATGATCAGGAAACAGTAACGTTGCCGATCATCTGGGATTTTCCTGACATGAGAAAACCATGGTAATTAATAATTATGGTACTGTATTTTATCTTTCTTATTTTAGTGCGTTAGATACCTAGTTGAAACTCTTGACTTGGATGTCAATCAGAAAGACAGGGAAGGATTGACACCTTTACATTTGGCAAAAATAAGCGGCCACCGAAAATGCACAGATTATCTTAAGATAGCCACATCAAGGGTGAGTGTTATGTTAATCCATTGCAACATTCTTAGCAAACATGTATTGATGCAAATTTTATATGTTACTGTGCTTGTCATATTTCTACTAACAATATATTTTTGAACTGCTGGGAATGATCATTATGTCATGATCTACTTATAAAACAATCAGGTGTTGTTGCATGTAAGTGTGAAAAGCACAGTTAAAAATACAGTGGAAGCTTGATATGACAAAGTACCAAGGAATTGGCAAAAAATACTATTCGTTCATCATATTAAGGTTCTTTCCCTCATATTTTACAATTGGGGTGAAGAATTCTGTTTGTCATACTGCAGACTTTGTTATATAGAGGTTCACCTAAAAGTTGAGTATCCACTGAACACAATTTCATCATTAATTATTTGAGGAAGCTAACATAAAAAAGGATAAAATTATTTAATTGCAGGAATACAAAGTTAAGCTCACAGACAGTAAGTTGCTTCTCCAGTCCACTCCAAATTGACATTAAAAAACAATAAATTGTGTGATCATCTCTGAAATGCCTATTGACTGTGAATTAATGTCTATTTTATTCAAGTTCTCTTTTTTTTTTCAATCAAAAAACTCTTTTTAGATTTTTTTTTCATGTGTCGATTTTGGAGTAGGGAAGCGGCTTACTCTAGAAAAGGTTTTTCTGTATCATCAGTTTTTCATTTTTTTGCTTTTTTAAACTTCAGTTGTTACTTAAAGCAATGCTTCTTCAACAGAATCTAGAAACACTTAAATTGATAGCCTTATCAAATTTAATAACCAAGGAAATAACATTCATATTCATGCAGTAACTTCAATGTACATATTCATTCTACTTTCATCACGTCATTGAACAAAGAAACAAGACTATGTTAGTTGACAGCAAAAGCTAACTCAAAGTAGAAAATAAATATAACGTAAACGAGACTGACTAACAGTAAAAACAAACCAACAAGATTATTATAAGACATATCATCAAAAGTGATGCACTGGTTCTTAACCTGAGAACATCTTATGCAAAGAAATGGGGTAGAAAATTATTCTTCTTACATAAACTAATCCGGCTACGCCCTAACTGTTATATTAATTTTGTGTGTGTGTGTGTTTTTGCCAATAAATCACAAACTAGAAGTCTACAACACTATTTTTTGATATTTTCAAACAAGGTGTTAAGCGCTGAAAGCAACAAGAGAACGAGCCCAAAAATAAATAGAGGCAACAGCCAAAAATTGAAATTTATTTGATATCCAAACCGCGACGTGCGTAAAATGAAATAGGCTTTTGGCAATGGTTGGTCACGTGATCAACTTAACGCCAAAATAGGCGAACTGTTTTTCGCGTTTGCAGAAAGTTGATCACGTGATCAACTAATGCAAAAGGCCTTATAAGCTTTTGAAAGATAGATGAGACTATTTTAAGTCAATGCCAAGTAAAAATTACTTACAGTGTAAAGAATTAAAAATTTCACTGACAACCAAGAAAGTTGTTAACACATGCATGAGTCAACCGATGACCTTTTACAAGCTTGCCCGGTGCACAAAGTTTGTAAAACAATATTTTCACTCTAGAATTAAAAAAGCTGATAAATTTTATTTTTTTCGGCTTAAGCAACCTTTTAAACCAGAAAAACACCAGATAATACCTTGAAATAAATAGACTTGTAGTGAAACTCCAAAGCAACTGGATAACAAATAGCAAAGACTGTTTTTCCCAGGTCACCAATACACTGTTATACAACGATACTGGACAATCTGGACATTTTCAACTGTCAATCACTGTTACCTCATCCATCAGCAATGCTCACTGATTTCGCCGTTCACATACACAACGTTTTTATCCACTCCGATAATTTTTATATTTCGTCAACAAATACGCAGGCAACAAAGACCCACAGCAAAAGCCACAACCAACTACGATAGCTGTAAGCAAGGCAAACTCTAAGTTAAGTTTTTAGCACACTAAGCTTTAATAACTCTTGAGCCCTCTTTTGCGGTATTCCAAACACATTATTCGTCTTGAGTGAGCCTTGGTTGACATTGCTGTTTTGTTTGGCTTAGTGCCTCAGTGGTATAATGCCTCCTTTAAATTACTCTATGTTTTTTATCGTATAGTATACAACACAAATTAATCGTAATCTCAATGCCTATTTGCTCAATTTCTTTTCCAATTATACACTTTCGACAAGGCCTAAATTATCTAGAATAGACTTTTTGTTAATTTATTGTACAATACGTAGATTGTAAATATAAATTATACATTATATTCCTGCTGTTACTTGAAAGTTGATCAGAGTGAAAATAATTATTTCAACCTTGCTGGTAATAAACATTAGACAAAACGTTGAAATCTTTGAAAAATAAGTTTGTAAATTTCCACACATGGTCACAAATGTTTATTTTTAAAAGCAGAAAACTAATCAACTTTGTGCGAATTTGTATACACGTGAAATGTAACTGTAGAGATTTCATTGCTTTTGTTTATGTAAGTTAACCGTAACGTTTCTGAGGAAAATAAATAGAGAAACTGAGACTTGTTAGAGACTAAATTAAACTAAAGTAACCGCAATTGACCCGAAATGTTAATATCGTAATATGTTGTATACAGATTAATAAACTTATAACTTAATCTTTGTTTTATTTATTTCTTATGTTAATCCTCGCATTCGCTGAGTAAGCTGAATCTGAAACAAAGTCCAAAAACATTCCTGTAAGTTGTTGGGTAATGACGTCTGACCACTTCGTTGCACCATAAAAAGATTGAACACAACACTGCACTCTTAAATTAAAAGAGAGAAATAGTTGATTTTGCTTTTTTTAATCATTAGCAAAAGACGGTGATTTAGAAGGCATATATGTGTTTGTAATGCTTTATAACAATTTTGTTAATCCTACGCACCTCATTTACTGTTATCAGAGGTTTTTTTCGAGGATTTGAATTTTCAAATTTGTTTTTATACTGCCTTTATCTATTTATTCATACATTTATTTATTTTGGGGAGGAGAAAGATGAAGATGTTGAGATGTTGGATTAATGATAGACTGCAAAACAGTCGTTTTCCATTTTTCTCAAAACTATTCTCGTTGAGCGCCGATTGGTGGCGTAAAATTCTCATGCAAAGCAAGCGAGCTTCATGCTTCGTTTTTCAAACCTGGCTCCGTATGACGAGCGCAAAAATTTGTCCGACAAGCGAAAAAATCCGGCTGTTTTGCAATCTAGGTGAATCCCTTTCCTTACATGAAATTATGATTGTGATTCATGTGTTATTAGAAACTAACGCTTACGTTTCAGAAACTTCCCCCAGACATGAGCCATGCAGGGCTTGAAATGCTTCTTGATTTTGTTAGTGTCCATTTATTTTAATACCTGTAGTCAAAGCACAGTTCGCTTAGAGATTATTAATGTTAGCATATCAAATTTAACACTAACACATGTAGTTTGTTATTTGGCCCGTCCTTAAGTACTTTTATTTCTGTAGAATTAGGCAAATTTGGCAAAGGCAATGAGTCGTCAGTGGCGACGGCGCACGCAAATCTAAAAACTGCTTTGAACCTGGCTTTGACAAATGGAAGAGCAGCAAATAATTGAGTCGCGTTCAGTCCTTTCCGCGCCTTTTGGCGTTATCATCTCACAACAAAGAAACAGTACCACAGGAGAGTACTGCTCAGTAGCTTGCATGAAAATGATCACACTCTTGGATCTTCCTTTATAGACTCAAACTAAATGAACTGAAAACCACCTTATACAGCGCAGCAAACAGCTGAATCAGTACTACAGGAAAGTACTGCTCAGTAGCTTCAATTTGAATGGTCACACTTCATGATTTTATCCACAGACGCATAAGTTAGAACCACATTGTACATCATAAAAAATAGTACCACAAAAAAGTACTGCTCTGTAGCTTTCATTTGAATGGTCACATCATAGGATTTCGTCAACAGACTGAAAAGTTAGAACCACCATTCACAGCATAATAAACAGAACCACAGGAAAGAACTGCTAGGTAGCTTTTATTTGAATGATCACACTTCCACAGACTCAAATGTTAGAATTAAATCACCTGCCTCGATAACAGACTGCGTGCGTGAAAAGGCTAAACGCAAAGCGACGCAAAAAGCATTAAAAACTGACTTCCTAAAAGCGAGTTGCTCGAATAGCACAGGTTTACACTTTGCCCAGCCTCATGTCTGCCCTTTTATTCTTCTTTCATTCTACAGCAAGCCAAGGCACAAAAACGACAAGGGCAAACCAGCAAACGGGTTAGTCAAGGCAGTAGCAATTCCTTTTCATCTTTCGCAAGTTCAGATGTAAAGGTTCAAGAAAGAAACTTTGTTTCTGGTAAACCAGCTACAAAAAGGAGCTCCTCAATAGTGGAGGAAGCAGCTCCTTGGCAGCAAACTGTGAACAAGGGCATCTTGAGGCCGAAAAGTGACAGCAGCAACCGCAGTAAAGTGGATAAAGGGATGGAACAAGCAAAGATGGAATCAGGGAATCACAGGTCAAAACACACGCACTCTGTTGCTAACGGCAACAACAATTTAAGCGACAGTGGTAGAAAGGAGGGATCTAACAACAGCAACAACAACAACAACAGAAGCAGCAGAGAAAGCAACAATATCAAAGGAAGTCTAACAAAAAAGAACTCTACAGATAATTCTTCCTCATCTGCAGCAGCACCAAGCTTCCACGGTTACGAATCTCCACTGTACGCCAGTCCGCAGTCGGAACGGGTCAAGCCCCTCAGGGAAAGACAACTGCAACCCTTGCCTCATTTTGGTGACATTCTACCTCCACCGGTCGAGCTTTCAGAGTCCTCAGGTGAGGAGAGTTTATTTTATTTCCTTTAAGACAAAATTGTAGCAATAGTTACAGTCCCCAATGGGTTCTTCGAGATCCGTTTTCTCATTTGAAGGCCCGGATTCCGGATTTCAAAGCAATATGAGGGCGGGATTCGGGATTGAACGTCAATGCAAGAAATACGGGATGCCAAAAATAACCATTGGGATTACGGGATGGAAGGAAAACTTGGGTCATGATGACGGGATTAAAGAACCCTATTGGGGACCCTCAAGATAGGAGAGTATTACCTTTTTCTTGACAGAATAAAAAGGAATGGTGATAAAATTACCCGGTATGTATGAGGTGGTATTGAAGATCAAGGAACCAGTGTCAGTGACCCAACAGTCGATCAGTAATCGACATTGTAAACGACCTTTCTTGTAAACAGACCGATACCTCCTTTTAGAGAGTAAGGCACAATAAAGATTTACTGTTACTGTTAGTCAGTCAGTTGGTCAGTCGGTCAGTCAGTAAGTCAGTTAGTCGGTTGGCCAGCTGGCCAGTCGGTCGGTCGTTCATTCAGTCAGTCAGTCAATCAGCCAGCCAGTCAGTCAGTCATCCAGGAAGTAAGTCGGTCAGTCAGTCAGAAAGTACACTGTAAATCATGCGTCATCAGTCAAACATTCAGCGGTAAAAGGGCAATCAGTCGGTACGTGATCAGTCAGAAATTCGTCAGTCAGACAGAGACATACAGTCTTTCAGTCAATCGTTCAATCAGTGAGCGTCAGTCATACAGACGGTGAGTTATTTGTCCACAGTCATTCAGTCAGTTCGGTAGCCATCAGTCTGTTACAAGTGCAGCAGACGTTTGTCAATCAGTTAGTCAGTCTGTTAATCTTCAGTTAGACAGACAGACAAGAGACACAGACAGATAATCAATCATTCAGTCAGTCAGTCATTCGTTTGCCAGTTGTCGTAAGTCAATCCAGCCTAGCCCCTAGGCGTTCACGGCTTGGTTAAACCTGAAGTCTAGCGTGAGCTGTGACGTCACCAAGAGGTACTCGCCCACCCTTTCCCAGACGTAGCGCGGACAACGGGGCAAGAGAACGTCAAGGGGGTAGGCTGAAAGCTTTCCGATATTTAAAAATTAAGCCTACAAGTTGCCATGATATGCAAACTTAACACAAGCCTAATCCTCTTTCTTTTGATTTACGACTGATTTACTTAGTTCTCACTTTACTGCCTTTTTGTTTACTTTTTTTTGGTTTCTTTTGTTTTGGTTTGTGGCTTATGTGTTATTAACCTTTTTTTCTGTTGACAAGTTTGTACGCGACTTTAACAGCATGCCTGCGACTTCTTGTTTGGAAACGTTTGGACTTCTCTGAACTATGCGTCGGCAAAAACCTGAGAAAGCATGTGGATGTCCTTCCAAGAGGGAGACAAACTTGGCGAACGCTAGAAGCTAAAAAATTAATAATGCATCTTTACTACTAACCTAGTGGAAACCAGAAACTACAGCAACTAACAGCGAGTTGGGGTTATTACGTTTAACACCCATCTTTTTGTACTCTTTTAGTTATTTTAATTTGCTGCTGTATTTTGATACTATTATTCAACGTTCATATCAGAATCGATTGCATTAATTCTCTGCTATAACGCGACTAACTGTAGTTTTTTTTTTTTCATTTTGTATTGGACCAAAGAATTATATATAGGAACTATACAAAAAGAACCTGCAACTTTATAAACTTGAACGACTACAGAATACAGAACGTTGTGGACAGTGTTATTTGTTTTTAGCCTGCGAGCAAGCTTTCCGGGGCGCTCTGGCGGCCGGGATAGCTTGCAACTACGTCTCTGCAATTTGAAGTCCACCTCCAATTCCTCTGTGGTTCCCCGTCGACTGAGCTGTCAGATTGCCGCCAATCAGCGCGAAGGGGAAACGAACGCAAATGTAAACAAACATTGAAAAACACGTGCCAAGGGTAATGACGTCATTACTAATGTCATCTCCGCCAATCAGCATTTCGCATCGACTTTTTCGATGCATTCCAGAGACGTTGTTCCAGTTTCTCCTTCCTTTTCCCGCCTCGCCGCCAGAGCTTGCTTGCAGGCTATTTTGTTTTATGTTTATTGTATTACTCTACTTTTCCTTTTCGACATACAATTATAACTTTGAAAACGTTTATGGGGACCACCAACCCCACGTTCCCTTAGCAGGTGTTTATTGTGTGTGACAAAAGGAAGTGTTTGTTTGGCAAAAAGTCTTTCTTATTAGCTCTTGTCATCCGTAGCATCACCGCTCCAGTTTATTTTAGAGTGTGGCTTTGCGGGATTTCCTCGATTCCAAAAATAATGCCGCAAAAATTTTGTGTTAGAACAGCGAATGGGGCGCGGAAATGAGGCCCCCAAGGGCCAATTGCAAGAATAAACCCTGCGCTCAAGCTACAACCTCGGGAGACATCCTTGAAACAGCTACTTTTTTCTAATTTACGCACGACGCGATTATGTCATCGGACCAGAACAAAATCGCCCCCTCCTTGCCCCATTCAATGTTGTTTTTGTCCCCGTCCCTCCCAAAAAGAAAGCCATGGGTACGGTTCTTGTGCTACTAAAAAGATAAACAGCAGTTCATTCTCCAAGCTTGCACGAGCCGAAAGCGGTAGTGGTACGACCTGTGTACCACCATGCACTGGTTGTAACTTCCGATAGTTGGACAACGGGGTAATTTGTAGTACTTTGTAATTTACTCTTTATCGCGGCTCACATTTTTCGCGTTCGCGCTCGACTTGTACTTGTTGCCAGGCCTAATGTACAAATGTATATCGTTACAATTTCTTTTACTTGTACTTGTACTTGTTGTCAAGCCTAATGTACATATGTACATCGTTACTATTTCTTTTAGTTGTAGTAAAGCATTCAATTTAACGCTTTGGAAGCTATTAAACTAAATCAAAAGATAACTGTTATTTGAGATTATTTGTTTTGTTTCCGCTTTTTTTCTGTTATTCCTTCGTTTTGAGTTTACGGCTGATGTAATAAAAGGTTCTGTAGTGAAGTTTTTGCCTAGTCTCTAGGCCTCATTATTCCGCGTGGCCTATGCGTTTCTGGTCACGTGGTGCGAACGAGTTTTTTCCCGGCCGTCTCAGATACGTCACCGAGATGCTTTGACCGAGAAGGCCTAGGAGGACGCCTTTCAGGGACTAGGCAAGTGAAGTTTTAGAAATCGACGCTTTTAGACCAACAAAATTCTGATTTTATTGCTGAAATGTCAAGTGAAATGTGAACAGTGCATGACTTAACTCCACACATAAATTACCTACAAGATCAAGAACAGCCTTCGTGACGGGCGTTGAAAGGGAGTGGGAAGTCTAGGGCAAGGGTACTTGGGTGAATTTTTTGCTGGGTATGTGTCGCTGGCCTCTTAGAACCCTTGCCCCATTACAGTCTATCACTTTTGGGCAAATGTAATTTTCGTGATCCCAACTTAGTCACTTTGTGTCACTTTTTAACCGCAAATCTTTCCATTTTTAAATCCCTGCTTGTGCGACCTTATCCTTTTAGTCACTCCAGTCGTGAAAATGCGACCCCATTCAGCGACACATGCCTGTTAGCCTATTAATAGGAAGTACCACTCTCTCCGGGTAGGAAGGAGGTGGAATTGCCAAGTCCTTGCGTTCTGGCGCGCACGATTTCTCCCCTTTTCAACGAGCTGTCACGCAAGCTGTTCGAAGAAGGGAGTCTATCTCTTTCACTCTTTGTGTCATTAGCATATTCCCATGGCAAAAGCCAAAAATTAGAAGAAGCTGAAGTAAATACAGAACCAAATGAAAAATCCCGCCGAAGTGAACTCTCCAAGGTAAGAGGGATAAAGCAGAGAGTCAGATTTGAAGAAGACAATTGTAAGGTGATTGTGGAAGTCCAGTCCCTGGAAAATAAAGGAAACGTTTGGGAGACAAAGGACAAAGTTAAGGCAGCCCAAGTCAACAGGATTGACCCAGGGACCCAAGAAAGCCGCGTAAAACAAAAGCAGCTTCGTGATGATACGAGTCACGTGGTCAGTACAGGCAGTCTTCATAGAGATGCTGAAAGACCAATAAGCGGGCAGTTTGAAAGTGATTTGCCACCATGGAAAAAACAGATGTTAATAAATCGAACGCGAAAGGACAAAGAACAGGAAAGGAGAGAACGAGAAAAGGTATTAGTTGATAATTCTAAGGGCTCCCCGTTTGTTTGGGTATTTACGATCGATAATATTATTGTAAGGCATGAGGGAAATTTCATCTTTCCTTCTGGTTCAGATAGACCATTTTACTACATGAATACCTCAAAAGGGGAGGAATTCTAGCGCATACAACGGCTGGTAAAGCCCGTTTTACCACAGTTGAAGAAAAATTCAGGGAAATTATAATATGAAATATTTGTTAAGAAAGGATGACATTTGAACGGTAAGAAATGGAGAAACGAGTTGATGGGCCTCTTGTCCGAAAACTGTCAGATCATCATGGTTTCTTTTGTCTGGGTTTTCTAGAGAGAAATCGAAGGAAGAAAGTGGATCGGTGTCCCTTCATGGAAAATTCCTCTTCTGGAGAAAAGAGAAGAAGAGAGGTTGGTGAATTTTTGCCTCAGACGCTGAGCTCTGGTCAACTAAGGAAGCTTTTGTTACTTCAAAGTTGTTCCTGCATTTTCAGATTTGTTAGGTGGTAATTTTGACAAGCACAATTTAAGAGGAGGCGAGTTGATATAAGTTCTATATTGAAAGAATTTTCCAGACCATTAAGTTAACTGGCCAAAGGCAGTGGAAATTATGCGGCACTGTAATGCGTTTAAATACCTGATAAAAGACCTTTTGTCCTTCGTATCCTAAATGTCTTCTTCAAGATCGTTTTTTTTTTAAGACGTTATAATGTCAAACACTCGACAAACTATAACAGGTAAAACATACTCGGCTACGCGTCGTGTTTCTCTTCATGTTTGATATCTAATGAAACACCATTACTCGTGTTTGTTTTGCTGGTTGTTTGTATTGAATCAAAGTATTTTTGGTTTCGTATTTCGTCAAGGTTAAAACAGGAACAGCGCTGGATAAGCATGCCACAATGGAAGATAAGTCTCCTGAGTAGAAGAGGTACGGAAGAAATTTATGCTAAATATCACGATTCTGGGACGTCGCTCAAGTGTACAAGGTCAGAGGTCCTTCAGTAAATTGAATCAAGTCCACAGAGTGAGTGATAAAGAACTAAATGCGTACGAAATGATTGTGAAGTTTTAACATTGTAAATAAGTTGGTTTTGGCTTTCAAAAATTGAAGAACCTTTGGTGCCAAATACTGAACACGTTTAAGTAATTTATTGCCGGTTTTAAGTTTTGTTCTCAAACGGATGCCTGAAGGCCTTGTGCAAAGAATAATATCTCAAAATATACCTGCATTCCCTATCCCGCATTTACGACCTCACAAGTCATGGTGGAAAGAAGCAAGATAAATCAAAGTGTGGGAAATTCGCATGTTGCAACCATAGCATAAAAAAGACGCAAAGAAGTTTTTCAAATGCTCGCAATTTTATTCATATGGTGCTCTAATTTAGAGTGCTCTACAACACTGTAATTTTAATCAATTATTATATAAACCTGTTTACAATATTTCGATCACAAAATTTGAAATTATTAAGTCGTCCAAGAATATCTTCATATAAAGATCATAAGAAGCGCCATATTTGTCAGGTGAACTCAGGAACCTGAAAAAAAAGAGAGAGAGAGAGAGAGAGAGAGAATGTGGATTAGATTATCTCTTTGAAAACCAAGATCGTGGCCATGAAGCATTTTTTTTTATATAGTTAAAGTAGTTTAAAAACGTGTTTGTAATACTAAAAGTGTGTAACCCGCCGACGAGCAATGCAAATTGGCTGCTAAATTTCATCTTGTGATGCATAAAACTTGGAGAGTAGTTAACAAGCTTCGATACCAAGACTTCATGGTTTCTTTATGAAAGAAGAAATTTTTTTCGACGAATTTTAAAATTGTCGAGTCTGTAACTCATTATTTGGTTTTAGGGATGAATTTGAACTCAGATCACGATTTGACATGTGGTTAAAACTTGTGCTTTTTTGTATAGGGGACTGATTTCAAGTTAGGCCTGGTCTTTCAGAGCTGTTAGTTGTTGTTTGTTTGTTGTTTGAAAATCCACACAGCAGACCAATTACTGACAATAGAAACATATCGTCTAAAAAGACAAGGTGTGAAATCTGGAGTTAAATTTTATTTAGTACGGCCGGATATCGCCAAAAAAACTAAACACTCACCAACAATCAATGCCGTAACTTTAACAGGGTCATAGCCATTTGGATTGTGAATTTCTTTAACGCACAGTTGGTAGTAAGTTCCGTTAATGGCCTGAAAAAGATAACATTTTGTAATTATAATATAAAGTACACATTTTACAGGCCTGAATTAAGACAGATGTCCTGCTCATGAGGAAATAGCGCCTACAAAATTACAACAGTTTGCAAGCAAACCAGTTGATAAGAGATATGAGCGACGTATTTTTGTTCGCATTCTGTGGAAGCCCATTTTTCTTAAGACTTTCTAAAAGACCTCGAGACTTCGTCGCTTGCTCGGTCGCTGCGCGACCTCATGCATAAGAACTTATGAGAGGACGATTTGTAGCAAGTCTAATTTTTCTTTAGACAATGGTCTAGGGGAAAAATTGAATGGGAAATAACGTACAATTCCCTAAACTGAATGTCGCTAGTAAAACATGATGCAACGAATGATAAACGCAAGGTGACGAATGGCTGTTCGACAATCATTAAGCTCTGAAAGAATGAATTGCTTTGGGGCTATCCGTTAAGTTGCTAGTTTGTTGATTTGAAATTCTGGTCAGATTCTTACTTGGACTAATGGTTAAAGAATTTTAATTTCCGATATGCAGTACCTCTATCCAGGGTGCAATGCTGTTGTACTCGGGTACGACTCCAGGTGTGTGAGATGCTGACACGATGATGGTGGGCGTTTTCGAGTAAGACTTTCCTAAGCTAACCTCCTACAAAAAAAAATCAATTTTGTAATTTTTTTTTATAATTCAGGAAATGCGTGTTAAAGGGACTGTGTAACGCTTATTCGAAATGTAACTTAGCTTTAGTGATAAACTACGAGTGGTCCCTCACTTTCTCCTCAGGAATAGAGCGAGCGCGCGTGAAAATCATCGCCTTTCTCGCGTGGGGTGATAGTCACGCGCGCTCGCGTTTCGCTTGGTCTACTATCCCTAAGGGATAATGGGGGACTACTCGTAGTATACTTTAGCGACGAAATTACTAGCAAATTACAAAACCACAGCGTCATGACAAACTAAACATGTCTCCCAAGCATTCGATTAAACGTTACTTACAAACAGCAAAAGTAAACTTTGAAAAACTGTTAGGCTAACAAGTTTTCAAAAACCACAAGTTTTCTTTTTCACGTTTGTCTATCCGTGCCTCCTTTCGTATTTCATTTGCTGTGTTATCTATACTTTATTTTAATGTTTTGACCTGTTATTCTTATGCTTCACTTACTAATTTGGCATTGCTCCAACTGTTCGAAATTTGATGAATTTTGTCGCACAGTTCCTTTAATTGATGTTCAAATTAAGGTCACTCTCTTTCCAAAACTAATGCAGAGAGTTTCTCACCTGGCAGAAAGCGTTGTGATATCCGGGTTTAGGTAATACGTCATCATTTTCAAAGTTGATTCTCTGTTGCGTGATGTTGAGTTCTGCGGCTTTCTCTAGAGTCTGGTAAGCAACCCAGTTCTAAAACAAAGCAAGAAATAAAGCATAGTGAATCTACTAGACTTTCAGAAAAGTCCTTCGTCGGATTTCATATGGCGCGGGACGAAGCTCCCGCGACTTCGTCGCTCGCGGTCGGCCGCTTCGCCGCCAAACAAGGCTCGCTCCGCTCGCTAAGAGGTCGACTTGTACCAAGTCTTTGAATCTACGAGTCAACGAGTCGCAAGTCGCAGACAATGTTAAAAACAGATAAGAAAAGGCAACTACTGGTGAATAGTGACTTTTTGGCTCAAAAGGAGTATGACACTAGGCTTGATCACTGCTGATTTCCACCGCTCTCTCTGTCCTCCCCAGAAGAGAGGAGCGCGGGCTCATTTCCCGATCAGCGGCTGGTCATTGAGCCTATTGTGACAGGCGCATGAAAGCAATGATTTCTAACACAACTGTATGGTTTCGATTTGCTGAGAGATGTGGACTTAGCTCTTGAATCAGGAGACATGGGTGAAATCTTCATGTTGTTATCCTTTAATTAAAACGCTCTGCGCCGAATTTTCATTCGCTAATGCCTATTACGCCGTAAAACTCGCATCCAATTTGGCATTTGCATAAGAGGTCATTGGACCGTACTAATCTTTAAACGGGCCCGCCTCGATTAGTTTTCTGCCACTTTGCGGGCCAGCATCTCATATTTTTTAAAGTAAATAAAGTTTGTTGTTATTGTCAGTCAAACTTGAGAAAATTTGTAATGTTTTGGCAACTGAAGAATTGGAGGGTAATTACATCCCTACTCCAGTGAACAGTTCAACTCACCACTGTGATGTTTTCGTGTAGGCCATCAAAGTTCTGCAGTTCTCTCAAACATGCCTGAAAACCCTTGGTATTCACGTTTTCAACCCATACAGTAGCAGCGTCGTGCTTGACTCCCTTGACCGAGTGTTCGGCGCTTAGGAAAACATAGGGTGTCTTGGTGTAGCTTGTCTGCAACATAACAGAGGAAGAGCCTGATGAATTTGAATGTGCGAAGCTGTTCATTACGCTGCCGAGTCGGTAGAGAAACTCCGAGGATGTGTGACTATTCAAATGAAAGCTATACTGAGGAATACGTCCCTATTCAAGGTGGTTCTAACTTTTGAGTCTGTGTATAACACCCTAAAGTGAGACCATTCAAGTGAAAGCTACTGACCAGTACTTTCGTGTGGTACCGTTTATTACACTATACGAGTGGGTTTTAACTTGAATGACTGGAGCAAGTCCATGAGTTTGACCGTTCTGATTACAGCTACCGTCAGCTTTACTTTCATTTTTGTGTTGTTTATAATTCTGTACGAGGGGTTCTAACTTTTGAGTTTGTGTATGTGGATGAAATCTGGAAGTGTAACCATTCAGATAAAAGTTGCTGTAGACTAGCTCTGTCAGTAATTGTGCGTTATAAGATGATTCTAACTTTTGACTGACTGGAAAAAAATCCTATCTTGTGGCCATTTAAGTGAAACTAACTGTCGAGTAATGCTTTCCTGTAGTACTATTTGTTTAGTTGTACAAGGTAGTTTTGATCGCGAGATAAAAATTCCAAATGAAGGCTATAGTGAACTGATTTCTCTCCCGCTGTTGAATGTATGAACAATACTGGACCACTAGTATTGCAAGCGTAGCGTACTCACATCAAAGGTAACAGCCTTGCATGTTGTTCCATCCCACCAATTGTCCATGCTCAGGTGGCTGCTCTCTGCGCCGGCAGGCGACTCTTGGAAAGCGATGTAGTCCACAAACGTTACGCCATTGTCAGGGGTCAAACGTTCAGCCCTCCCTGCTTTGAGAACGCACACTTTAAAGCTCGTGAAAGTTACACTCTCGATCCATGTAACCGCGGCGTCATGGATGAAATTGCCCGAATAGTTGAAGTAGTTGATAGATGTATGTACGTTGATTCTCGCTTCGTTACTCTGAAAACTTGCAGGATTGAAGTTGACCGTCTTGCATTGCACATCGGTTGTGCTTAAACGCAATGCCACGCGCCCACGTTCCATGACAAATGCTAAGAATAAGACAAATTTACACAGTGTTGAAAATCGCGCTGGCAAATTATTAAAGAGACTACTGCCTTCTCAAGAATTGAATTGAATGGTGACGTAACCCGTCAGACTCTTTAGCTACCGTAAAATTCCGAAAATAAGCCCCTCCATGTATAAGCCCCTCCAAATATAAGCCCCCCAAAATCGTAACGCAAAAAAAACCTCCGTTAAATCGCCCCTCTGAAAATAAGCCCCCTGGGGGGCTTGTACTTGGAATTTGCCCTCGAATACAAAGTAAAACAAAGCAAAAATGGTAAATTTCCTTCCCACTACAAGCTAGCCCAATCGATTTTGAAACCCAAATTTCCCTCCGTACATAAGCCCCTCCGAATATAAGCCCCTCTAAAAGGGCCTTTGAAAATTATAAGCCCCGGGGCTTATTTTCGAAATTTTACGGTATGTTTTTGTGGACTTGAAGGTGCACAAGGTAAATAGCATTCCTATTATTTTGATCTTACTGACCAACAAAAATGTCGCATTAATTTATTCCGTCAATTTTTGAACAACAACAAAAAAGGATTGTGCACCGTCAGGGAACTCCCATCATAAACTGTGGCGTTGTTGTCTTCAGTTATCTTTGATCTTTTTCAGAACCAGTCACCTTTTTTAACTCTGCTGACACGAGCTTCGGGTGGAAGCAATTGCAAATTTCATAGGACAGTACGGTCCATGTATTTGATTAAAGTATATGTAATGGACAAAACGGGCGTAAAATGATTCCCTAATTTCACGAGTTTGCCATTTGGTTACCTATTAAGAAAATGGATGACACTTAAATTAAGCTCGCAATCGTTTTTTTTTTTTACTTGTTTTTCGTATCAAGAACTCCAACCGCTGAAAAAATTGGAGCTTAAATTTTGGCTTCAGTTCACAAAAGCCCTGACATCTTCATTCATAAGATTTTAAAACTTCGACGCCATCTTGGCACTGAGACGCACGGAACGTTGCCATGGCACTTTTATAGGTTGACGCTGAAATTTCGCGCCATAATTAAGGTGTAATTTGACATCTTTGATACCAAACAAATAACTCGAGTAATACTCACGTGCGCAGGCTCCATCATGGTCTTTAGTAGCATTGGTTTGTCCGAGGCAGATCAATCTGTTAAGCTTACATAAGTTGAGATGCGTAACGCCATTTGTGTCGCAAACCTCTGCCTTGGTATTATCGCAGGTGTTGCAGACGCAGGTATACGACCAGTTGTTCTCATTCACGACGCAGTATTTGTCCGGAGAACAGTTAGCTTTGTCACATGGATCAATTCCTGTAACCGACAGATAAGACTAGTTTCGATACATTAAAATTAACGCCGGCTCCGAGGACTGGGCGAAATAAAACAAAGGATATGTTATAATTATCCGTGAACCTCAAATTTCTTTTGTTTCATTCTCCTGAGCCTCGGATTCAAGTATAAAAATTAATATATCGAAATAGTTCCGTTTGTTGAGAGAAATTTATAATTAACTCAAGGAAGAAAATTTATTATGTTATTTATTATGTCAATTTATACCATTGCCTTCAATTTAGACTATCAAAAAGCGGAGGTGTTTGCAACACCGTTAATTAAGCCATGTTTTAATACAGAATAAAAGTGTTCAGTCTTCCCAAAAAAAGGGCGCGTCCTCTTTAGTTATAACTTTAAGAAACACAGCTCGCGAAAGGAACAAAAGCATTAAATACGTCAAATTTGAATAAAGAAGTTGTTTTAATGCGAGAGCGAATATTTCCCATTTTTACAGCAAAATTGTATCTTGCTCTTAGCAAACGAGATGGTGGCCTTGGGGATTTTACAAGCAAAATAATATTAAAAGCCATTAAATAGAGTGCTAGATTTCAGCTGATGATTCTGGAGATCTAACTAAGCACCTTAGAATGGCATTTTTTTCAGTGCAAAAAAAATTGAACATTGCCCTGCCTCTACTGATCATTAGCAGTGCAGTCACGTGACAATCTTTATCTTCTAAGATTTGGAAACGTAATAATGATCTTTGAATTTTAAATTTGCTTGCTACTATGTATTATGAAGGGTTATTATGGACATTGCTAAAAACTTTTACTCACGTCCAATCACCATAAGATTGATAGTGACTGCATCATGTTGAGCATCATAGCGTTGGATGTCCTTCAAACAAACCTCGAACGTTTCCTTGTCCACAGACTGAAAAAGCACATGAAGAAACATAACAGCCAATAATACAATTACCTAATGCAATAAACACAGCAACCAAAATCCATAGCAACGACTTTAACCAATCACGGCAAACGAAAGCAAATCAATGAACCAATGAAATTTCGAGCTGTACCCCCAAGTTACCCGCGCAACGCAAAACGTAATTGTTAATTTTTTTACATTTCGTTTCCGTTAGTTTAAAGAAGTGGAACGGTGTTTACTTTAGCCGTTTAAAACAGCCAATTTCAGTGCCAAAGCAAATGGTAAATAACCGTGCGGAAAACGTGCTATATATTCCTTTGTATTTAAGCAGAAACTCATAAGGGGTTTTCAACCCCTTATGAGTTTCTGATTTAAGATATGGCTTGTTTGAACTACAATTTACGTGATCTACAAGCAAGCTTTTCTGGAGGGCGCACGAGCGTTAGAAGTTATCGCTCGGGTTGTGCAGGACGAGTAAAGTTGTGAACCAGACTTGAGAGTGCCGGATCCACACATTGAGATAAGGGAAGGGCCTTGTCATCCAGACCCTTAGATAAGGGGGTGGGGTGGGAGCGGTCTCCAAGAAAATTTTTTTCGGCCCTTCGGGCCTCAGTTTGGTCTAAAAACAAAGGGGGGGCCAGGCCCCCCGGGTCGCACTGCTTAGTATTGAGAAAATCTCGTTGTCGTAGTCGTCCTTGTCTTAGAATCTAAAGGTCTGTAATATGTTACTGGTAGAAAGAACTCGAGACATTCAGAAAGAGTCCATCTAAACTCACCGTAACCCACTCAGTGATTGCATTGTTGTCAGGTTCAATGAGCAGTTTGTCATGAGCAGCTGTTGTCATAACCTTGGGAACATAGTAATACTTGGGATCGAAAGTGACCGTCTGCAAGACAAGACAAAGTAAAACTTTTTATATTTATAAAAAGTCGATCTCGGAAAGGAATGGCTGCTGTTGAAAAGATAAAGGCGTGTAAACTTATGTACTCCTTTCTAAACGAGTTTGAAGTGTGTGAAATCTGTAAGTTGGGGAGTGAAGTTTTCTTCTTTACCGGGATTCATATGGCCCAGGCTTAGCTCGACACAACAGTGATCCGAGAAAACTCATTCTTGACACCTTTTTCAACTCTGAGGGATATGAAAATGCTTGACCATTACGGCGGCGATGCTGTACTCAAAGGAGGTGACATAAAGTCCATCACTGACGCGCGGCCAATTAACTCTATTACGGGCGTCATTTCAGTGTGTTGCAATCTTGTTCCTTTACTGTATACTAGACGCGAGATGCTAGACTGTTTTTGGCTTCTTGCACTAACCTGACAAAAGCTGTATTCGTACTTCTCACTCGGAAATCCAGTATTGGGCATATTAACGTCATTCAAGCTGACAATGTCCCAGGCACTTGGTTTAGTCGATAATGCTAACACGTTCTATGAGATAAATAATTAAGTTTAGTAAAACTTTGAGAACTAACTGGCCAAACTTTGCTTGCCTCACTTAAACACTACAAAAATTAACCAAATTTCATGAGGACGACTATAGTTTGGTTTGGTTTTCGGAAAGTGTTGTGGCTTTGAGGGATCTTTACTCATAACTGAAACCTTTATATTAAAACCAGTATTGAAATAATTTCTAAATTCACTCGAAATGAATTTGATTCATGGCCTGAAAACGAGATTCAAATGGCTCCAATAATCGACCAGTTTCGAGTTCGGAAAAACCACTAAATGTTAGACTGACTGAAGACCATACTTATTAGAGGAGACTGGTTATGAAAAGCGGCAAACATCAATGATAAAAACAACAGTGCTACAGTTTATGTTGGAAGCACCCTGAAAGTGCACAATCCTTTGTTTTCTGTTGGCAAATTGTTACGGAATAAATTAATGCAACGTTTTTATTGGTCAATACAATCAAAATGATAGGAATTCTTTTGAACGTTGTGCACTTTCAGGTCCACAAAAACATATAACAAAGGAGTCTGACGGGTTTCATAACCATTCCACTCTATTAACTATGTGAAGACGTATCTTAAAAGTGTTAGCATCATTATGAAGTGAATATATTAAAAAATTCCGTGGAGAAGAAGACCTTTTTGCAACCCTTTCAAATTTCAGACAAATTTCTGCCGGTACTTGTGAGAGCTTTAGTTTTAAGTTGATAGGGATCCCACTGTAGGCGACATTAGTGTTTGCATTCGCAAGTAAATTAAAATGAGAAGAAACACTATTGATAAGAGTTGTAATTTTTTGTAGAGCGTTTTCACAGTGACGTCACGTCCGCAATATTGATGAACCAAAACAATAGTGTTTTCACGTGACGTCACGGTGGCCATATTGGTGTCCCAAAACAATGAAACGGTGGCCATGTTGGTGTTTCGAATCAATCCTGTGGGAGTTGAACTCCTTTTTATGCAAACGCTTTCCTTTGTTCCAATAAATTTGTACTTGATGCTGGCCACTTGAGCGAAAACGCTCTATAGTAACTCTTGGTGAATAAAAATGAAAACGTTTCGACACTTACCACTCGTATGTTTTCATGGACGCCGTCGAAGTTCTTCAACTCCCGGAGACAAACTTTAAATTTGATTGGAGTAACCTCCTCAGCCCATACGCTTGTTGCATCATGGATATTTTTGGGTGGATCTGTGTGAACGACGGTAAGGAATACCTTCGGCTTGTTGCCGGAAAACTGGAAATCAAAAGAAATGGTCAAGAGATGATGAACTGTGGAATTGTCTTCACATTTAGACCCTAATAGTATAACAATATAGTTATCTAGCGAGTCGAATTGTATCCACCGTAAGTTGCATACCAGCTTCTCGACTGGAACGTCAAACCTATAGGCTGAACCCACAAATTTCCCGGCCGAACAAAGGTGCGCGGAGGGGGAGGGGGTGGCTGATTTACAGCGCTGATGCCGGAATATTACGATACTACGACACTAAGTAGGCTATGTTCTAGTCTGCTACACAACCGTTTTTAGAGTCGTCACGCAATGCTCCTCCCCACTAACATAAGAACATAGCTAGTCTGCTACACAGCCGTTTTTAGTGTCGTCACGCAACGTTCCTCTCCACGTGACGACACTAAAAACGGCTGTGTAGCAAACTAGCTATGTTCTCGCGTTACAGTCCAGTTACAGTACAAAACAATCCGTATTTTGCCTATTCAAGTACGCGCGCGTGAGAGAGCGAGACTCTTACACCATTCTTAAGCTACGCTAAACCGATTAGGAGAAAAAAAACCGTTTATGCAGTCTACAGTCCAGTAAATGCCTAAGACAGCTTTTGAGTGCGATTTCCACTTTTTCGTATTCTGGTCTAGTTATCTAAGGTGTAAACCACACCTATGACACATTTCTGCCCGCAGACAACACTCGTAAACCTGCATTGATATATTATAATTTAATTCCCCGCTCCAAAAACTTGGGGGAACTGGGTAGAAGCTTTCGATGCAACGAGTTCTGGGATAGTGTTACTTATGATTGGTTGCCTTGAATATCATCGACCAATCATAACGCTTGTCCACGCAAACTATCCTAGAAATCAGAGACCTAAACAATGAAAAAAATTACCCTCTTTGACGCATGGTGTAATATTTTTTCCAAGCCCATACCAATGTTAACGGTGAAATAATAAGATTATTTTTTACAGCACTTACCTGGTTCCCACTGTTAATTTCGATGCATGTGGTTCCTGTTGTCCACAAGGGGATACTCTCCTGTCTAGCAAGACCCCATCTGGGGACTACATCTGAAGGTTCAAAAGCCATCCAAGTCAGATGTATTGTTTTGAACAATTTCGGTCCGGAGATAGCAACACATCCAGTAAAACTACAGGGAAATTAAAAAAATTGTATAAGAAAACAGCCACTAGTCAAAGCGCAAGATCCTGGAGCAATTTTGGCCCTTCCAGGAGGCCTTTGTGGGGCTTTAGCAGTTTGGCAATTAACGCTTTCCTTAAACTGGGAAAAGCATGCACCATCCCCGAATAATCGCCGCACCGTCCCAGAAGTATTGCGGTTTATTAATTTGGTACATTGTTGTTGTTTACTGTGATATTTGTTATTTTTAATACTTGGTTTTCGAAGAGAGAAAGGCTTTAAAAAACAACAAGCTTTTAAATCCGCACGTCTGTTTTCCTTTTTTATACGAACCTGAACAAAATAAGAAAAGGTTACTGACTACTGGAATCTACTATCATATCGTTTGGATAGGAAGTTTCATCGACAACTCAGCCTGAAGCACAGTGTTGTTCTTTCGAGTAAATACCGAAAAACGTTGGCTTTATTAGTAACGGTCAACTCCTTTCCATTACTTTTAACTGACAGTAAAATAACAATTTTTATAAAATCAAAAATATGATTATAATAATAAAAATAATTTCAACTGTAAAGCACTACTTTTTAGATTTTAACACTGTAGACTTATGTCTGATACTGAGGCACACGAAACATTGTCATGACAATTTTTTAATTTCACATGTGAAATTATAAATAAACGCTGAAATATTTTCAACCAAAATTAAGGAGTAATTTGTGACCCATGACATTATAAACTGCTAACGTGCTGTAAATTATATCCAAGTCTTAATCTCATAGCTTCAGTGTTATAGGTAAATAGCGCTAAGTTAGTCCCGCCATATCCTCGTTTTGCTTAATAGAGAAGGTCAGCATCAGATCCCATCGGCCGTAGCCGCTTTCTCCCCTTATGAAATCTACACAAGGTAGAACTGTTTTTCTTTTGCTTTTATATCACACTTAAATGATATTTCAAGCCTGAAATGTTCATGAAAATGCAAGTCTCTTCAATTTGAAAGAAGAAAAAAAATAGCTAAAATTGATATGAAAAGTGGCAGGATTTGAACCCACGACCTAGAAAACCTAGAGTACCACGCTAAGCACTAGACCACTGCGGATTTGATGAATGGAGAGGAAATAGCTAAATAGAGCATTAACCCCTACCCAAAAAAAGAACCTAACAATTTTCGAAACAGTTCTTAACCCTGATACATAACGAGGAAAACTACGTTGTGAAAATTTCATGAGGTGTCCTAAGGCACCACGGTTGATGGGATTTAGTGATAACCAATAGAGAATTGCAAAATAAATCTTGGACATAAGAGCTTACCCTTGCGCGGAAACCGACTCGACCCAGGTCACTGCCGCTTGGTAGGCGTCCAACAGTAATCTTAGCTGAACATGCGCGTTAGTAATATTCTCTTTGAACGGAAACAGTTTACACTTGAAGTCTTCGTCACCGGGGAAAGTGATGTAAGCTTTGTTTTCCTCCATTTTTCCTGAAAAATAAACGATTTACTACGCTAGTCAGTGTTAATATGTAGCCCGTACAAAGACGTTTTCTTTTTCCTTTCGAAAATCGACGAGCACGCGAGCGAGCTCGGAGCGCGACAACGAGAGTGCATCGCGAGAAAGCCATGTGCTAGCGTTCAAAACCCCGTCGGTTTTTATTTTATACGCGAACTCGTCGATCTCTGAAGAGAAAAAAAGGGCTTGTGAAAAGGGTAGTTAATGGATTGTAGGACTGAAGAGTTTTAACCCAAAAAGTATTTGATGTTACTCAGTCAGAGTACAAGTTTTAGAGCTTGTTCAGTCCTGCGTGAAACTTAAGATCAAGGTGTTTAAAATTAATTTTAAAAAATCACATTTAGGCTCTAAATACCATCGAGAATTTTTTCGCAAAACTTTCTTAAGTTTCTGAAACAATGCGAGATATTGCAATCTGATCAGTCATATTTTTCTCTAATACAGTATGATGATAAGCTATGAATGAAGCACTAACAAAAATTTCAACGAAAACGGGAACTTCATAACCCCACTTTTAAATTTGTCAGCTGCCAGAAGGCGTTTCAGTACAAAAATACAAAGTGTATCAGATTCATTATTGAGGGAAGTGAAACTTTTCTGGGTAAAAGAGTAGAAATAAAGTAAGGAAAGTTTCAGTTTCTCGCTAAGGAACAACTGAGAGCCGGGAGCGAAACCCTAACGTGGCAAAACTGTATGTTTAAACTAAAGATTACGCAGGAGTTTGCTAAACTGTCCTTAAGTTGAGCGACACATAACTACGGAGAGGTTCAAAACGGCTTCAAATCAGGGCAAGGAACGCACTTTGAAATTCAAGCAAGAATTACTGTAGACATCACAATTGTTACGAATCTTACCTGAAATCGGCAATGCATAGAAAGTTAGGGCCAGAATGCTTAAAAGAAGAACACAACCCATGACTGACAGAAAAAGCTACAGACCACCAAACGTAAGCTTGAAAACTGGAGCAAAAATGTGACAAAGACGAGACAAACAGTTCTTTTTATAGCAAAAAAACAAAAGTCATTGTGTCATTTTGCGCACGTGGTTATACCAGGGAGGTGTGAAACACACAAGAGTGTGAAACAAAGAAACTATAAAAATTGTGCAAAAAAATTTCTTTGCTGTTGAGAACAAATTTACAGAAACAGTAGAATGCTTGTTTTTTATCCCCCTTTAACACGACAGCTCACAATAGGAATACCAGAAATACAGCACATCTCGAAACACAAATCAGGCCGAGCACTGGGGAAACTCGTTCTCCAAATTACGGTATAAAACCTTGGTATTTACAATGTACATCCATTCACACACGGTTTGCGTCGGCGTCGATCATTGACCACAAAGCATACCAGAAAGTGTAGTTTGTTAAAATTTTTTTGCAAATTTGTTAAAATTTTATTCCCAAGGGTGATGATCAATCAAAATTCAACGGGAAAAAAATCCCGCTTCAAATTTTTTGTGAGATGCGAAAAGGAATCAAAGCCACGGTCAAAATAGTTTCATATAATTTTAATTTTTTAAACGGCTATAGAATTTCGTCCCCAAAATAGGCCACTTTCGAGTCCTGGAAACCCTTATTTTTAAAATGAGGCCAAGTACATAACCTTCCTTGTAAAAAATGAGTTTTATTTGCATGAGAATAAAATATCATTTCCGTATCAAAGGCTGAGCATTTAACCTCGTTTTAATACAGCCCGGGGGAACTCGCAAATGGCCCATTCAAAACGCCTTTTATGGAGCTTCTAGCCTGCTTGCAATCTCCCTGGTGGGGACTCTCGGGGCGGGGTGGAAAGGGGAAGTTTCTCCTTACCCCGCCCCCATCCCCGTCCCCCTACAGAGCCCTTGCTGGTAGGCTATGTGCCGCTGGCCTCTCAGAACCCCTACCCCATTATAGTCTATTCTGTGGCCAATTATAGACCCTATTTTCATCACTTTTGGGCAAATATGTAATTTTCGCGATCCCAACTTAGTCACTTTCTATTTTTATGAATTGACCCATTTTTCATGATCTGCAGTATACAATGTTTCATTCTGGTACGTTTGCTAACCGTAAATATGAGGAACTGTCTTACCCCAAAAAATCCGAAAATGTGCGACCCCATTCTAGTAACTCTATTGAAAATGCGACCCCATTATAGTCAATCCGGTCGTGAAAATGCGACCCCACCCAGCGACACATCCCCATTAGCCTTTTATACGCAAGTACCCCTCCCCCCCCGGGACACAGCCCTCTCGACTTTTCCCTTTCCCTTTCTCTTCTCCCGTCTTCTTTCAATTCGCTCATCATATCCGTTTTTACTTACTTTTACTGGGCACCTCAGTTCGGAGGGAACGTTTTGGGGAAAGCTGTTAGCAGGCGTAGATCTGGGATAAATACTGGCCGATTTTCAAAATGAGCGCCGAAGGTGCTTCTAAGGGGGTTCTAAGTGCCCTTTCCTGACCGATTTCCGTAAAACGGTGAAAAACCGGTGTGGATCCACGCCTGTTTGGGTTCGCAGGATTAGAAGAAAGGACGAGCAGGTGGGTAGACATGGAACAATTAACTTTCATGAGGATTTTCGGCTCAACATTACATAGATTTTTTGCTGCGTTCATTCTCTGAATCATGCTCATTCTGGTGAACTTTGAAAGATCTCTTTTCCCTGCACAAGTTAACCTAAGTCCCCCTGTAACTTTCCAATCAGAAGATAACCAATCAACGCTTTGCAAAGGAATACCCCCTTTGAATGCCGCTGACCACCCGGTGGTAAAAAATCTGAGTAAACACACGACTCAATGATATGAATCACAACTAATCACCACTGAATCACTCTTTGAAGCACGTAAACTTAAGAAATGAATTCTGTGAATTCTGTCGGAGCAATTTGTTGTATAGGCGCTGGATACGTCGGAGGTCCAACGTGTAGCGTTATCGCGCTAAAATGTCCCGAGATTAAAGTCACGGTCGTCGATCTGAGCAAGCAAAGAATTGACGCGTGGAATTCGGATAAACTACCGATCTTCGAGGTAAGAACAATTTGCCACGGCAACAGGAATTGTAAACTGTGTTGATATTGTGTGTTTATGTGATTTTAACCGTTATAAATTCTTTTTATAGCCAGGTCTTGATGATGTTGTTAAGCAATGTCGTGGCAGAAACCTGTTCTTTTCAACGGATATGGACTCAGCAATCCGCGAGGCCGACTTGATATTCATTTGTGTGAGCGTGCATTTCTTCTTATAATTTTGATAGGAGATCGTAAATTTATTTCTAAACCTTTCTTCATTACGCAAAATAGTGTTATCTTAATTTTATTTCCGTCCTTTTGTTGTGACTTTTGTAAAAAAATCAGCTGTTAATACCACTCGTACTTCTTTGCAGGTTAACACACCGACAAAAACCTTTGGTTTAGGAAAGGTTAGTCTTAATGAAATTTCCGGTGTTATTTCATGACGGAACCAGTAAAATATCATATCAAGGGCTTATTAAATTCACAGGCTAAAACATAGAACAGTATCTAAGAACGAAAATAATAACTTAAGTCCGATCTGGGTGTAAATTAACTATGTATGTGATGATACGTGGTCAATGTTTCATTAACTGGCTCCCTTTTATGTACAAGACTAAAATTTTTGCCCTGCAAAACTGTCTCCATGGTTCCTGCTATTAATTGATTTTCTTACCAGTTGTTTTTCAAATAACTTTTAGTAGCTCTAGGTAAGGTCTTTGTTTCTCGTAAAAATTGTAAGGCATTATAATTATTGTAATGCTAAGTTGCAGGGTACAAGACAGTTAGTGATCATTGTTTTTCACAGGGGGAAGTCGAGTTGTTGATAGAACCATCATTTAGCCAATTGTCTTTTTGAGAGCAGCTAAATAAACTCTTCAAGTTCACAGACTGACAAACCACCAATAGTGACAAAAATATAATAGATTTTAAAAACAACATTTGGATTGAGCTAAGCAGTATGAAAATAATTGATTTTTTTTTGTTGCTGTTGGTGCTGCTTTTTTTCCCTTCAAATATGAATAGTGAAGTATACATGCTTGAAAAAAAAATGAAATCTATCCACCCTTGATCTGTTGAAATATACTTTTGGAATTTTAAATACTTTAGGAAAGATGTAAAACATCATGTTTGGTTAGTACACACTGAGCGCTAATTAAAAACATTCATACATATTTCAGGGCCGAGCACCAGATTTAAAGTACATAGAATCAGCTGCAAGGCATATTGCAGAGGTTGCTGATGGTGCAAAAATTGTTGTAGAGAAGAGTACAGTGCCAGTGAGAGCGGCAGAGAGGTACTGTATCAGTTGGCAGGCATCAATTTGATTGGTTCACTTATAACCCAGGGCATGAAAAGCAGTTTCGCCTACACTAGCCCTAGGATTTCATAGAACCCACCTCCTAAATGTTTTCAATTTTTCGAAATTATATATTTTTTTCTTGGCACTGGAAGCCATAAGATGGCAGACATTAGAAAACTGATAGATGCTAAACACCATGGATCATTTTACAGTTCTGGGAACTGCCCACCTACCCCTCCCCTAAACCAATATTGACACTTAGTTCTTACTTAGAGCAAAATGTTGGCTTTGGGGAGGGTTAGGTGGGCAGTTTCTCAGGAACGTAAAATGATCCAACAACATTTTAGTTTCATATAATAATTATAAGCGGAGTCATGACTAAAGAACTGCTATACTAGTCAAGAATCTGAGTGGAAAAATTAAGTGATTTTCTTTGAATTGATCCCTAAATGTCACTGGGAAACCATTTTTCGGCTCCATCATTTTAAGACCATGGTAACAACACAGTACCGGAAACGATCATTACGTTGAAATCATAGGGCTTACAAGTTTACACTATACCCTGTCCAGGTAGCTTTTTCTGCCAGCATATATTACCGGTACATCAAAATGTAAATGCTACCCGGAACAAAGGCAAAGGCAGAGAACTGGGAGAAGTCATTCACTCATATCCAACACCATACCAAAGCGGTTGGCCACAAAAGTGGGTTTTGTGCATTGATATTCCCAATCCTCACTTTTGAATATTATTTTACTTTTATCTTTAGTCAGTAGCGTTCCACATGCAGTTCTCATTCCTACTCATTTCCCTCTTATAGTCCAAATACCTGTTTACACCCAGTGGTAGATCCAGTGAGGGGGCCCAGTGGGCCTGAGCCCCCTCTTAGTTTTAGACCAAACTGAGGTTCAAAGGGCCGAAAGATTTTTTGGGGAGACCCCCCCCCCCCTACCTAAGGGTCTGGATGATCCTCCCCCCCCCCCCCCATCTCAAGGTCTCGATCCAGCACTGACTCTGTGAAGAATAGTCAGTGGTAGAAACCTATCTGATGGATTAAATGTTTTTAGGTACCTTAGGGAAATGATGAGATCGTTACTGCCGTTTTCTTGTATGTTTTACAACTTTTTTTACATTTGAAAGTATTCTCAGAAATTACCAAAAGTATTTTTATTTTTTTTCTTTGTTATATTTATTTATTTAGTATTACAAGAATATTTGAAGCAAATGGGAGCAGAGGAAAATTTCAGGTTGGTTTTTGAAACTTAAACGTCTACTGAAGATGAAATTAATATTACTGCACATTTATCTTGTGCGAGGATTACTGCAGAGGCACTTGGCAGTTAGTCAGTTTATTATACTGCTGTATATTTGACCTGTGCATGTATTTTTCCAAATTCAACTAGAAGGAACATGCTCTATGTTATAACTCTTGCTTATTAGATCAGTATGGCTAAGCGGGGCTAGGAACTGGCTGGATGAGTCCAGCCATGAATATAAGGCTAAGTGTCTTTATGAAGCCTCTGAATGTAACTAACATTTCAAACAAACATGCAAACTGTGTGACTTCGTATTTTGCAGGTTTTGTCCAATCCAGAATTCTTGGCTGAGGGTACTGCCATTAATGACTTAATGGAACCTGACAGAGTTTTAATTGGCAAGTACAGTTTGTATTACAGTCATGTAGTTGTCATTTGTTATGCTAAGTGTATTCTTTTTTTGTGGTGGTAAGAAATTAGTAGCCTTTTTTTTCTAGTTATTGTCAAAATCAGATTATGTTCTCATCAATCTGCAGGGCCAGAAAAACTTTAACTCCAGCTTGTCTGTTGTGCAAGCGGTTCTCAATTTTGCTTCCCCAGGCCACTTTTTGTTTGTATAAGGTAATGATTTTTTTTTGAAGATGGGTTGTCAGACCCTTGCCCATTTGGCAAGTGGTCTTTAAAATTTACTTGCCCAGCAGAAATCCACTCGTCCCTGACTACCAGATGGAAATTTTTTGAGTGTGACTCCTCATACCTTTTATTTTAAACACATTTTATTGACATTCTTTATTTGGCAGGAGGTGAGCAAAGTAGAGAGGGATGGAGGGCAATTGAAGCCTTATCCTCTGTTTATGAGCACTGGATTCCTAAAGAAAATATCATTAAAACCAATACGTGGTCTTCAGAACTCTCCAAGCTGGTAAAGTTTGATCATCCTGTTACTTTTAAAAACGTCACTCTCAGACTACATTTAGGTTCAGTTGCTTTTAATAGTCTTAACGAAAGATAGTAGTCTAGGCTAGCAAATGGGTTCATCGCACATTTTATACTATGTATGAATTACAGTAAACACAGCTCTGGGCTGGGTTGTTCAAAGCTGGATTAAGATAACCCAGATTAAAGTTAGGTAATTCCAAATTCAAGCCCTCGCCTCTTAGCGCGTATGGTGTATGCCTACATTTAAAAAGGCTTCCAACATAAGTAGGTCCTGTACCATTTAAGCATTTTTTCACTGCTGTGACAGAAGTGAGCGCCAAGTCTCAAGAAGGGATTTGAAAGCATTCCCTCCATGTTTTCCACACGGTTGCAGTTCCTCTGCCAAAACTTAAGTTTGCTTATGTTAAATAACAATCAGGCCGGTTATCACAGGCTAGCAGCCTGCCTTTTTAGCTGGCAACTGCAATAAAATCAGCCGGCTACTCTAAGTGTAGAAATGAGTCAAACAAAACAAATGTGTATGTAGGAGGGTTTGTCGGATAAATGAGCAGCAGCCAGAGAGACCTTAGTGAGAGCCCTATAATCAAATCACGTTGATCTTTCTCTGTAGGCAGCCAATGCTTTTCTAGCACAACGTATCTCTAGCATCAATGCCATGAGTGCGATCTGTGAGGCAACTGGTGCAGATGTGTCAGAAGTAGCAAGTGCAATTGGACGGGACTCTAGGATAGGAAGCAGTTTCTTAAAAGCTTCAGTTGGTGAGAATGCTAAATTTCCAGTTCATTTCAGAAATTTGAATGCACTTACAAGTAAAAGGTCAATTTCCATATCCAGTGAATAAGTTATATGGCCATGTTACAGGTCAAATTTTATCTGAGCTTAATTTTGATTTAACCTAGGTTGATTCTCAATTCCTTTATGTTTCCTAGCCCTATTTCATGAATAATTAGGGCTACTATAGGAGACAAAGGAAAATTAGAATCAACCTAGCTAGTTAAGGGGTAATGTATATCTCTCTGCAGTCTTCAGTCTTGACTATTATTCTATTTGGAAGTAAGGGATTAGAGTTAGGGATTAATAATTATTATCACTAGATAAAATCATCTCTCACTATTTCAAAACCGATTTAATTTGAGTTCTGTATGCGTGCACCTGTACATGTATAGAGGAACTTATTTGTTCCAGAAAAAAGAGAACATTTTTTTTGTAATAGAGTTGCCACTGACAAACTTATCAAGCTCAATAAATTTTACAAATTCTTCATACTGAAAATTTCCATTAGTTGCCTGATCAAAATGCATAATATTCAGTAACAATGGTATTGCTGTAAATTATTTATTACTCCCTGAGACTGCAACAACCAAAGGCGATTCATTTTATTCATTCTTGACTGTCTTTTTGTGCTAGGTTTTGGAGGAAGTTGTTTTCAGAAAGATGTTCTTAACCTTGTTTACCTCTCCGAAGCACTTAACCTACCCGAGGTTGCTGCTTACTGGTACCAAGTGATTGCCATGAATGAGTATCAGCGGCGACGATTCACCAACAGAATAGTTAACTGTCTTTTTAACACTCTGACTGACAAGAAAATAGCACTGTTTGGATTTGCCTTTAAGAAGAACACAGGAGACACTAGGTTGGAATTGATTCATAAAATCTGAAATCATTTCTGCAGTAATTCTTTTCCCCTCCCTTTTTTCTGAGTTGATTCCAGGCCCCAGTTGCGTACACTGTACATGCCAACTCTCCAAGTCTCCCGCATGAGTCACCAAATCTCCTGCATAAAATTGAGTTATGAGCTTTTCTGTGCTTTAATGTGGAAGCAAGCTTGAAACAGACAGTTAAATGACGCAAAGATGGGTTGAAATTATCATGACAATGCAGGCAAGCTCAAATTAAACACATTGGTATAATACATGTAAATGTACTAGCAAGTACATGGCTTCCTTCTGTAGGTGCAAAATGACAGGTTTTGAAATTCAGACTATGGAACCTTTATATGGGTGTCTCTTATAGAGGTCCCTGTTGAGAAGGACCCTGTGACCCCACCCCTTTCCTCATACCATTTTTCTTCTTTGTTTGAAATTCATTTTTCATTTTCCATATTCATATTCCATGTGATTATCGGTACTATCATCAAAATTGCCAGGCAATAAGTGATCAAGGCTCATCTCTATGTCTGCATTCCCTATGCATGTGACAGGAGTCTTTACAACACGTATGTTGATGTGTATTTGATAGGGAGTCTGCAAGTATTTATGTCTGCAAATATCTGATGGATGAAGGGGCAAGGATAACAGTTTATGATCCTAAAGTTGAAAAGGATCAGATCATCTTGTAAGTATATTCATGTCCATTGTGGTTTGAGTAGTTCTGTAGCCTGCGTAGCAAGCGTTTCCGTGCAGTTTAGGAGCAAAGAATGAGGAACGAGAGTCAAAGACCGCGCGAAAAATGGCACCCTCTTTCATTTTTTGGCTCTCGTATCATTTCCTGCTCGGCCAAAACCGAAAATCCCATTCCTCGGTCTTTCTTTGCTGCAAAACCAAACGGAAGCTCTTGCTATGCAGGCTAGTATTTCTGTGGTGCATTATTGATTGGAAAACTAGCCTTCATAACAGGTGTTATTTTTTGGCATTTTTAGGTGAGCAAAGATCCACAGCGCAAAGTGAGCAAGGAGTGCCAGACACACACAATACAATGGTGTGTCAACAGGCAATAATTTTTCTGTGCCTTCCCCATTGTGGGTGTCTCACACTGCAAGCCCGCCTTGTGCTTGCTTTTGCTTGCCTGAAAAACGCGAAAAAAATAACTCCTGTTATGCAGGCTGTAGGAAAACAGGAAAGTTTAAGTGGGCTCCCTGTGACCACAGATTGTTTGTTGTATTTGCCAAGTGCAATTTTCATTCCCACCTTCCATCCAAAAAAAAGAGCCTTCTCTCCAGACAGGTAATAAGAAAAGTCAGGCACTAAATTGGTCAGTGCATTTTCTTTGACCATACTTACATTTTTATTACCTTACTGTGTATTTAATTTATTACAGGGAGCTGACACATCCTTCTATCTCAGAAGATCCACAGAGAGGTAACAGTGACCGTTATACACTGTACATTAACAGTAAAATACTTTATTCAAGTGCCAGTGTATTAAACATGAAAGTAATAATTAAGGGGACTATTTTTATGTCTGGTGGTGGGATGGGTGATGGGACTATCATTTCTATCTGGTTATTCAACCCTTTTAGTCCTATTATCCAGCTGATCTTCACAAATTTCCTTAAAGAACTAGCTGAGAAAAAGTTATGAAAAGGCATTTTCTCTTGCATACCTAACATTTGGTGATTCACTAAACCAGCGCTTGAAACGTTAGCTTTTCATTTCTTTATCCTAAGCAATTCGCCTTATCAGCTTAGTTGTTGGAAACAAATAGCTTTACTTACAACGCTTTTTTAATCTTTTGTTTTTTCAGTTGAGCAACTAATCACTATTGTTAATGATCCCTACGAGGCTGTTGAAGGTGCGCATGCGCTAGTGGTCTGTACTGAGTGGGATGAATTCAAGGTCAGATGATAGTACATTTTAATTGTACCCATCAAATAGTCTTGAAAATGTCATATCGAACTAAATTGTACCTCGGGTGTCATTGAATAATTATGCTCTGTACAATTTGATCCTGTTACAACATTCTACACAGAATTGGATACCGTAAAATTCCGAAAATAAACCCCGGGGCTTATATTTTTCAAAGGCCCTTTTTGCGGGGCTTATTTTTGGAGGGGCTTATATTCGGAGGGGCTTATCTACGGAGGGAAATTGGCGTTTCAAAATCGATTGGGCTGGCCTTATAGTTGGAAGTAAATTTACCGTTTTTGCTTTCTTTTACTTTGTATTTGAGGGCAATTTTCCACGTACAAGCCCCCGGGGGGCTTATATTTGGAGGGGCGATTTAACGGAGGGTTTTTTGCGTTACCCGTTTGGGGGGGGGGGGGGGAAGGCTTGTATTTGGAGGGGCTTATTTTCGGAATTTTACGGTATCTTGCCCCCATTTTCCTTTGTCATTGTTTCCAATTCCAAGACCAATGTTACAATGTAAATCCTGTGTCCAATTTTGAGCAAGAGAGATTGACTCTGAGTTAGTGGGATTTGATATCCAATGTCTCTTTCTATTTCCAATTTGATTCACAACGGAGGTACAAGTAGGATGGACATACAATGGGATATTCCTGTCAGCTAGTGTCTCCGGTCCCTCCCTTCCAGTTTGTCACCAAAATGACGCTGGTTCACGCGCGCGCACTACTTAGTATTTAGGAAACTTCGTTCTCGTTGTCGTCTTCGTTTTAGAATCTAAAGCACTCTTATAGTATTGACAGTTTTTGACGTCCCATCCATTACCGTTAAAGTTTCTTGAAAAATCGCGCGCAAGAGGAAGAGAAAAAAAAATTGTGCCACCATCACTTCCATGGTCTGTACTCTTATTGATCATAGTTCACGAGCAATCGACGCGCGAGAAGTCGCTCAGTTATTGTAAAAATGCAGAACGACAGAGAATGAACCTTTCTAATCCAATAACTTAACACTTTTGGGTACTTTCGAGTTATTAATATACAATCATTCTTAACTTTTTTTCACAGACGTATGACTACAGGCGTATTTATAACAGTATGCTTAAGCCAGCCTTTGCTTTCGATGGCCGAATGATTTTGGATCATTGTCATTTACACGAGATTGGATTCCAAGTAGAGACTATCGGCAAAGTGGTATCTTCTGGGTATTTGCTGCCGCTGACACCCCCTCTAGCACCCCCAAAGGAAGAGAAATGAACCCCCAATGCGTCACTTGTTAGGTTCCCCTCTTCATTTCGATAATCCCGAGCCCAAAATTTCGTGCAATCCCGTACTTGGGCGCATACTTTCAATTACGAAAATCCCTCCCCGATTTTGCTTTAAAATCCCGAATCCCGAGTTTCAAAAAATCCAAGATTCCGAAAAACCTAATGGGTACTCTAACTTATCTAGCATCCCCAACGTTGGACAAATGAAACAGTTAAGAATTCATATTTCCATGACTATCTCTCCGTTTGTTAACCGTAAATTTGTAGATACGAACCCTTAAATTCAAAATTAAATTAGGGAAATCTACCCTAAGGCAAGCATTAGAGTACGAGTATCTCCAAAAATTCTGATTCATCCTCAGTGTAAGGACCTGTAAAACTTACGAATGACGTAAAACAAAGGAATCAAAGAAGTCGGCGCAATAGAACCAAGGAAATGAAAAGGTGCGAAAAAAAGAAAAAGTTCACAGGTTCTTACACCGAGATAAACCCAAAATTGTAGCGCTACATGACGAGGTCATGGGCCGGGAATGGATTGAGCGTGTATTACGCGACCGAGTTTTATTATTTGTTGAATTGAATTGATACATATTTAACTATTCACCTTCTATGTCGAAGTACATATTCAGAATGTCTTTTAATGTATATTTTTCAAGAGTATCATTTGAAATATATTTTTGATTCCAGTAGAAAACAACTATGTTATGTATCCCGCAACAGAAACAAAGAGAATTGCATCGGGAATACAAAAATTAAAGCGCAAAAAAAGAAAAAAAAATTAGCTGGTTTTTCCCAGGAATTGGAAAAGTTTCGAATGAATTTTCAAGGGCGGTTAAGTGGTAAATAGTACCAAGGACCCCTTGGGATCATTACACGTTTTGGGGAAACTGCCCACATACCCCTCCCCTAAGCCAACATTTTGCCCTACAACTGTCTGAGTGAGAAGTAAATGTTAATGTTGGCTTAGGGGAGGGGTAGGTGGGCAGTTTCCCAGACACGTATAATGATCGCTACCGTTGAAGGTGTTGTTGTGGAATATTCAAGCATTTGTTCGTCGATGGTAATTGTTGTCTTCTTTTTAAGGAGCTATTTCACGCTTTTTGCTATCAAAAAGCTAAAATTTTTCTCGCATTAGTTGCATTTCAAAAAGAATGGTCCAGTTTTGTTATTTAAGACTATATTTAAGCATTGGAACTGTCTCCTTTCGCCTGTTTCAACGGATGGCAAGGATGGACATGGACTGAGACTTGAAAAAGTTGGGCCAAGTTTTGCAAGTTGTATTGCATTATGCCGGAAAAAATAATAACAACAAAACACTGTGGATAGTGTTCTCCCATGACATTTATTTGCCTTCGTAACTCCACAAGTTACATTTTTTGTATAAGTAAAGGCACTTAATGTAATGACTTCAGCACAGTATTGACCTAAAACAGCTACATAGACGCTAAGGGACCTTTTGACTGGACTACGAGTAAGAGTTTTCGACGGAATTTTCGAGTTTTTAAGATGATCTTTTGTCATACAGACCTTTTCTTTTGAGACTCTCCATTTGCTGATCATCAATTAAAAAGAATGAGAGTTCCTCGAAGTTCCTAAAACGTTCCTGTTCTTATACTCTTAGTCAAATCCTTAGGTCGCTATTTTGTCAGAATTACAAGTATCATAATTTTAAAAAATGTTGGCATTGATGTTGATTGTTTAGAGTGATTTTACTGGAACCGTGAAACAGTTACTAACAAATAGCGAGCAAAATAGCGAGAGGTAAACAAAAGAAGACAATTGAATTAGTGCATAATAGTGCGCAGTATTCTACTACCTATTTCACGGTTCAAGTAAAATCACTAAAACTGTAGCACTATGACCCTTGTACGTAACATTGTAGGTTGTGTATTTTAAAGTTTTACTCCGGCAGCACGAGAAAATAGGCATAATATATTTACTCTTCATGATTTTCTGATGTCTTCACTGGTCTTACAAGTACAAAAGCAAGTGGCTTGTGTCTCATCGGTCACTTATTAAAAACGCGCTTCATCTTATTTCTTGTCTAAAGAAACTTGTGCGAGTGTTTCAGAAGCAGAAAAGGTCGATTAAACAATCGCGCATTTACAGCCTCGTGTCTTCACGCTGTTCAGTATTCCTGGCAATAGTTGCCTAGTGTCTTGCCTCCCACGGCAACAGTCACATGCTTCCCTGTCCCTGAAAACAGTTGTGTGTCTTTCCACTCTAGCCATGCTGGCAAATCACCCCATTTCTACATTACCCATGATACACCTGGTTTAACCCCCCAATTTTGCATAACTGTTGTCCCAAACGGCTCCTTCGTGTGAAGAGGAATTAGAGACCTTTAGATTCAAGGACGAGGTCGAGGTTTGAGTTAAAGTTTTTTCGCGTATTCTCAAAATATAGACTCCCCGGAAAGCTTCATTTTACCATTTTTCACTAGAAAGGTTAGCACTGTTACCTATAGAGAAGATGGTTACACCCTCTCCCGATCGCAAAATGATAAAACTTCTAACATTTTATAGCTTGTTCTCCCCACTTCGACATTCTCGCTAAAACTCGTAGTAGAGTGACGACGGTTACCACGTTTTCCCTCAAAAAGACGTTGGTTCACGTGCGAGTGACTACTTCCTACTGAGAAAATCTCGTACTCGCTCTTAGAATCTAAAGGTCTCTATTGAAGAAAGTCGGTTTGGAGGCTGAGGGGGGGGGGGGAACTGGGCCGAGATTACTCTCTTTAAGACTTCTGAGGCTGTTACTAAGAACAGGGAAAAATTTGACCCAAAGCTGACCGGTACCGCGCGCTTCCAAGAAACAACTGAGGGAGCATTTCTGCTTCTGTCCCCTTCTCTTTTCTAAAATGGCGAATGGTTCTCTTGTCTAGGGGTCTGTCGCAATGTAGAACGAGCCAAGTGAAAATGAGAAATATATAACTGTTGACTCGATTATTTTCTTTTATTAGTTTAAAGATTAGATACTTCAGAGAACTTTTGTTGATAGCTGGTTTGATTGCTTCACCCTCGGCTTAGCCTGTTCAAGGCGTTCCGAAACTGGAGTGAAGCGCGAAGTCAGAGAGCGGGAAAAAATAAGGAGAAAGAGAGGGAGGGAGAGAGGAGGGAACTCTCGCTCCCTATCCAGCCTGCGTAGCAACAAGAGATAAATCTCACTTGGCTGTAAGCGTTTCCTATCAAGATATTGCCAGTGTAGCGAGTATGCGCAGTCCCCACAATCTGAACGCCACCGTCTGCTGGCATCATGCAAAATTCCGGGAATTATTTCTTTCAACCAATGGCTGCCTTATCAAGTGGTTGCAAACCAAGAATAGCCTGTACATAAAATGTAGGTTAAAACGCGCGGTCCAAACTTCTGATTTCACCCATTATGCATATTTAATTCATTCGACACTTGAATCTAATGTATACTGGTCTTTGACTTTCTCTGATAACTTCATAGTCCTTTGTTTTATTTGACACTTGAACCTGGAAGTAGAAATATAGGCAAGCTATAGTTAATTTAACTATTTGTACAAGTCAAGCTAAATCAACTTAAGTGTATTTACCAGCACAGCTCTTATTCCGATGCCAAGTTGCAGGATTCACAATTTGAATAGGGGAGTGGTTTCAACAACACTTAAGTTATAATTGGCTTTACCATGTTACTACATTATAAGTTTCTTCGAGGACAACCTGGAAAACGAGAAAGCCTGGGGATGAGGTTGCTTGAAGGGTATTTTAAAAGATGCAAGTGAGTAAAGTCATGCGCGTTAAATTTGTTGCGTATTAATTAGTCCGTAAGTGTTAATGTTGGCTTAAGGGAGGGGTAGGTGGGCAGTTTCCCAGAAATCTAAATTGATCCATCGAGCCTATAATAAGAGGTTTCAATTGCATTTCACATCGGATTTAATTTGTGTGCCGGAAGTTGTTGAAGTCACTGATACAGCATACACTATGACTCATTTTAAACCCAAAGTGTGTAGGGTGTAACTTATTGATAACTGACATTCAAGAAGGATGAAGGGCCTTATCCTATTAGAAGAGGTTGGTGAGGGTTAAGGGTAACATATTGTTTTAAGGATTCCTACCTATTGCAAGCAATGTGATGGACACCGGATCATAACCAGTAAGAGTATGCAACTCTTTCATGCACACACGGCAATAGAACATGTTAATATTCTGTAAAGGGAAAACGAGAAGCAATGTCAGTGTCTATGTGGATTAAAATGGAGGTACGAGGGAACGCCTTACATATTGCTACGATTGCCGATCATGGTGTATGTCCTGGCAAAGAAAGCTGGGTTGAACCACAATCCTAAAGACTAAGATGGAAGAATCTCTTTCTTAACGGATTCTCTTTTGGTGCCACATGATGCAGTTCAAAGACCCTGTTTAGTGGTCTGGCTAGAATTCGAAACTACGACCTCTTACTCGATTGGCGCTCTTCTAATTACGCTAACCAGACAACTGTGTGGCTTGTGGTTATGGTGGGAAAGCTTAAACCAAGTTGTAATGGCAGTCGTCGGTCAACATTCGCCGGTAAAAGATTCACGTTTACGCCAAACGGCAGACGTGAATTTGTACCACGTGACCAAGTTTTCCCCTTATTTTCCGTTTGCTCTTTATTGCTTGTACACAAAAATAAGTAGTTTTATACCGGTTTTAACCATAGGAATCGTTCGGGACTGTTTTTATCTGCTTATTTCCTATTCTGAGAAATTCTCAACCTGAGTCAGACGTTTGCCGTTTGCGGTAAGTGAATCTTAATCTCTCTACTGTTACCCTCTGACTTCATAGAATTTGCAATTTTGCCCGCTCAGAGATTTTGGCAGAAAACAGTTTCATTGTTAGATGTAATGTGACCTCAAAGTAACCAATGAGAGCGCACACTGTTGGGAAAAATTTCCCAATATATAACAAAATGAGTTTCTCTTCTTACCTCAACCCATGTGGCAATACTATTGTGTTCAATAGGCATGCTTCCGTGATGAGTGCTGTGACTACCTGACACGATTACAAACGGTGCTTCTGAGAAAATTGAGGTGAAGCTGACAGTCTGTCAAGATAAATTTAACATTTCAAAAGTGATTTGTATAGAAGGCACGTTTGAAATCATTTATAGCTAAGCGAGCTAGACTAGTGAACTACAAAGGCGCATGACTCTCCTCTGCTCTTTAGGTTGAAGTATGAAATGCAATGTGACAAGAACAATTGCACAGAGACTTTTCATCTAGTCGAGAAAAAGAACTATGAGCGAACTCTAACTTGCACAAACTATGACCAAGAGCCCGTTTACCCTATGGGCTCCTGCTATAGCAGGTGACTTTTTGGAAAGATATTATAAGAAACCACGGGAGTAAGTTTACCATACTTTTCCGGCTCTTATAAAATTTTGTAAAATCAATTAATGTCTTACTGATAGACCCTAATAAGAACAGTGGACCAACCCCTGTATTAAAAGTTTGTTCCCCAGGCCAGTAATTAGCGCTGCTATGGCCTGCTTCTTTTCGATGCCTTCCTTGAATTGAATTACATTTTACCACTGCTCTAGTCGACTCACCTGGCAAAATGCGTAGTTAGTTACACTTAATAACTCGGGTCCAGGATTATTAGTAAATGCAACGTTATGCCATTCTGCGTTCATTTCGTCTGGTAACTCAAGAAATGCCATCCAATCCTACAGCAAAAACAAGAAATAAAAAAGGGAAATAACGCTAGGGTGCAAATGTCTCTTCTACAATGTTTCCACGTAAAAACGGCGAAACATTGGCGTGTCCAGTATCTGTATATTTGAGCCAGGTTCTTGACAAAAAAGGTCGAGATAATTGGCCAACAATTGAGGTTTGTTTTTATAATCGTTCTATTTACAAGAAAACCCGAGAAAAATCTCTCAAGGTAATTTAAGGAAGAAATGATGTAAAAAAAGCTGACCCACTTTTTAAACAGTAAGCCAAATATATTTACAGTCGACTTCCGCCTTGCGGACACCTCGCTATAACGGACACCCCGATCAGTTTACTGCGAACAGCAGCTAAATCCCAGGCAAAGATAAATACAGTGTAGTAGACGTTTGACAGTGTCATAAACACCCGCTATTACGGACTCTCGCTAATGAGGACACAAACTAGAGGTCTCTACAATGTCCGCTTTTAACTAAAGGAGTTGACTGAGTCATTATACAAAACTGTGAAATACTTACAACAGTTATGTTCTCGTGTATGCCATCAAAATTCTGCATTTCCCTCAAACACAAGGTGAATTTCCCTTTCTCGATGTTTTCTGCCCAGACAGTTGCAGCGTCATGTTTTCGACCACTGTAAGTATGTTTACTGGACACTAGAACATAGGGTGACTGTGGAAACTTGTCCTTTGGAATAACAGTGGTCAGATGAGAACAAGGAGACTCAAGCGTAAAATATTGTAGCTGATTGAAGTGGACCAGGGGAGCGATTAATGAGCTGTTTCTCTCTTGAATGGACATACTATTCTCCGTATGAAGGAGTCCGTAACCCAGAGCGAGCAAATTTCATGTACTCATGTCACCGCATCAGTTATTTTAATCCTTTCACTGCCAGAGTGTCTGATAGAGTTTTGTAAGGTGACTCTAACTTTTTGAGCCTGTGGAGGAAATCCTATGATCTGATCATTCATTCAGAATAATGAAAGCTCTCTGCCTGTACTTACACATGGTGCTATTTGTTTGAAATTAAATTTTAGAAAATGAAATTTGGAAACTTGGTCGAAATTTGCCTTTGGCCACATTTGGCAGTGAAAGGGTTAAGAACGATTTTGGCGCAAAATAAGAATATCTTTAAAGTCCCACAAACCGGTTAGCAAAACCTACAGACCGGAAAATGGTCTTTTTGACCGTTTAATGACGTTTTGCTTTGCTTTTTCATATTTTATACTTGGAATGCGCTCCGATAGAAAGAGGCCGGGCTTCCATTTCCGTGGGAAAAAGTGCTCTAAATTCTATGGATTAAATTTATCGATAGTTGCACTGATTTTTGGGCAAACTGGGGAGTCGAATGCATTATTACTTGAAGCTATATAGTACCTGTGGTAAGCTGACCTCCTTACACGTTGTGCCATCCCACCAACTAGGCAAAATCACGTGTCCAGTTACTGAACCCAATGGATTCCCTTGATACAATATAAAATCCACAAAAGTGAGCCCACCGTCAGGAGGTAAGCGGTCGAGTCTCCCAGCAGTGAGCACGCAAACGAGAAATTTTGAAGCTGAAACTTCTTCAGCCCAGGCTACCGCGGCTTCGTGAGTGAATTGCCCGGATGTGTTAAAGTAGTTGGGAGCCAGCTGAACATGAACAAACTTGTGAGAGAGGAAAATGGAATTTTCAAGTGTTACTTGTCGGCAATGTGCTTCAGAGTTTCCAAGATAAACGAACGTGCGACCTCGGTAGAATAAAAAAGCTGTAAAATAAGAACAAATTCCAATTTAAAATGCTTACTTCAGTCACGCAGTAGGAAAATCTTTTTTTGTCTACCAAATTTTCCCGCGCATTTTGCCGTTGCAGCTTTCCCGCCCTTGCATACACGTGCTGAATATATGACTGAAAGCCTAATTTCTCCCTTCGTTTATTTTATTGAAAAACTTACGTTCACAACTTCCAGGACGCTTCACTTTAATTTTTCTGCTCTTCAAACACGACTCCTGCTCTAAAAATGCTGAATTCTGATAAGTAATCTTCTCCTGCGAACACACCTGGTCGTCATAATTAGGAATGTCGGAATCCTGGTCACACACGCAAGAAGCATTATATGGACCATAGGCTTTGCATTTGGCATAAAATGAACACTGAAGTTTATCGCAAGGATCTAGATCTAGAAAGAAAGAAAGGTTTATTAACGTTGATGACATGCTGTCAAACATACTTCTGTCAGCTATTTTATGACTTAATTATGGGAATCATTCGCGCATATTATAGAGTGAAATTTTCTTTCAATAGACTGACTTCCTTGTAGTATACGATAATGAGCATCAATATATGAAAGCACTGAATTTTTTTCAACTACACACTTCAGTTAAATTTTTATCGAAAGGCAAACAAAATTCGAATTACCATACAACACAAAGAAATTGTGAAAAATAAAAGGAGAAGTTCTCAGTAATTTTCATTGAATGGTCACACATAAGCCGCTTTTCATTCACAGACTCAAAAGTTAGAAACACCATACAAGGCAAAACAAGGAGTGGTTAACGTTATTTAAAAGGCCATTTTCAAGCTGAAAACATTTGGGTAGAAATAATAATAAAGATAGAATTCATTACGTCATCGCTTTCTCTTTTTCAAATTTATCGATCTCAACGTTGAACAAAAAAACAAGTTGAAGGATTCTGATATTTTTAGTCTCGCTCCATATAAGGGAATCCAGCAAATTTTTAATACAGTTCAAGGAATCTGGAATCCCTCTTACGATTAGAATCCGGAATCCAAGTTCCTCCAACGAAGGGTCCGGAATCCAGTACGTGGAATCCGGAAACGATGGTGTGGAGATCCAGTATCCAAGACTGACTTGGACTCCCTTACATGAGGCCATCTACTTAAATGACGTAATAGTGCAATAGTCCTATCTTCAGGCTTCATTTTTTTACCCACTGACTAAATACCAAAACTTTTGTGCGGCCTGTATTAATAATAAAATGAAGAAAGGGAGGATGAGAGCAAGGGGCTACAATGCACCGATAGTGCCCCCTTCTTGGAAGATAAAAGGCTTATTCTGTCGTAAATAAGTTTATCTTTTATTTCCCTACCTCCAAAAGCGATGTAATGAACAGTTATTGGATCATGGTGTCGATCGAACGGCTGCAAATCCTTCACGCACGCCGTGAATCCAATGGTGTCAAGATTCTTCACAATATAATAGAGGAAACTAGTCTGAGATGTCAACAGTCTTCAACCCCTTTCTCTACCCCTATCCCGGGGGTGGTGGTGGATGGGGGCGGGGGGGCGGAGACGACTGGCATTTTAGACTGAGAGGAAACGTGTTTGTATAAGGGCCAAGAGGTCCTAACGAAGAGACTTCTGAAAAGAAATAATCAGTTTGGGATGACATCTACACCTATGTCTTGTGCATACATATCAAGACTCGCACTCATACCATCACTTAGCTGGGCTCTTAGTTCCCTGTGCGCGTTGGTTTGCCTTAGTTCCGAGAGACATTTGACCCACAACCCACTTCTTACTATACCCATAATTCCTTGAGACGTTCAGTTTAAAATGGCGTCTTACTCAGTTGCAAGAATCAAGCATTTGCGTTGAATAATATCGGGTACCCGTCATCTGCACACAGCACTAGGCATTTTGTGTCGATGTCGAAGTCGGGCACCAGTGTGAAAAAGCATTAGAAAAACTAAAAAAAGAACGAAAACGCCTCGAATACTTACCTCTACCCATGAAGTGATAGCGTTATTTGCAGGATCAACCGACTGCAAGTTCGCTCTGTTAAATTTGTGGCTTGGGCTAAGCAGAAGAACTGGAGCCTGATAAAAAGACTGTTTGAATGCAACATTCTGCGAAATAAGTTATACAAAGAACCCTTCTTATAATTCTAAGTCAATAGAGCATATTTTGAGTGTTCTAAAGGCAAAAGCTATTTTTCAATCGACAGTACTCATTTTATCCTGCTAAAAAGGTTATATGAACTACTTCACCTCGCAGAAACTGTATTGCAGACGTTTCTCTGGAGGGCCTGTGTTTTTAAACATAATCTTTGATTTTTCAGGCATTTTCCATCCCTTTGGAGTTGTAACGAGAGCGATCCATTGCTGTGAGAAAAAAGAAAGGTCAACGTCAAACTATGAGGGTGATGGGTTGTCGTAAGAAATAACGCTGGCGGAGACTAGCTCCAAATGTGTTTATAGCAGGTTGTAAAAAAATTAATATTTTTGTATGCATTCCCTCTTAAAACTGTTCATAGGTTTGCCCAATTGAAACGACTTAGAGTACGCGTTTTTTGCTACTTGCATCAAACATCCTGAAACACTGGGTAAACCCCCTTTTGATAAATATTGACAATGTATTTTAATAAATACGTTTCAAGTCGTACTCCAGTCTTACTCATTAGCTTGTATTTTTACCCTTACATTTGAATATGAAGCAAGTTAAAGTAAGGTTTAAATGCATATTTACAGAGCGCTTACAACTCGAATGAGCTTGTGCTTTCCACTAAAATTGGTAACTTCGCGTAACATTATTTTAAAACCATCTTGAGTGATATCCTGGCTCCAAACCGAGGCTGCATCCTTCCGTTCTTTCGGGAAACGATGAATTGGAGTAACAAAGACCTCTGGTGCTGGGGTGAGGCTCTGTTGACAAGGGAGAAAACTGCTCGTTATCAGATAAGGCCTCCCAGATAGTTTAGCAATAACGTCATTATGTTACTCAGAATAAACAGTTGGACTAACCTGATGAGCAATAAACCGTCCAAAAGCGACAGACAATTGTGCCAGAAGGGGTACTCAACAAAGTTTTATACGGCGAGGCTCCGCACCGAGGTCAGCCCCTTTCCCAATTTATATACCATTTTTAAGATTTCGTATAACTCCTTTTGCCAGAAAGGGAACCCCCTTTCACATACCTTGTTTAGAACCTTGCATCCCTATTAACTGCTATAAGTGTACTCTCTTTAAATACGAACATGTTACAAACCAGAAAGTTTTCTCAACTTTTACACAGCCATAAATTACATCTGTTGACCCTTTTAATTTTGGGCCTTTCTAAAGACCAAAACGACACATTTTCCTACCCTTTCATATTCTTGAACAAGTGAAATCCCAACACTTTCACATACCTAAAGCCGTAAAAAGGTACTCCTTTTGGGCGGAGCCTCCCCGTATAGACCATAATAAGGAGTGCCCCCCGGGCAGGCTTTATGACTTCTTGTAACGTTCGCCTGATCACTCACGTGATTACAATGATTTTGGCGGGCGTTGTGGGCCAAGTAGAGACTTAACAGGCTATAAGAGATACTTCGGCCCACTATGCAAAGCAAATACCCACTCGGAGCGGAAAGCCAAAAATGCAATCCCGAGTCAGGCCACAAGCACAGGCCCAAGGACGTCAAGTCTTGCTAGGATATAATCTACAAGGGATTCCTAGCCGAAGAAGACACGATACCGGTTGCTGGTTGATCGTAGCTTTCAAGTTACATAGTTAAAAGTACTGCGCAAGCGTTTTAAGAGATAGGACTTACCGAAGAGAACGCGATGTCAACGTGCGCCGTTCCACTTGTCCAAAATGGAATCTCTTCAATTCCAGCTGCGGATCCTGGTGGTTGTCCTCGGAACGCCAACCAGTGTATGTTAACTATCTAAAGAAATTTTACACACTGGAAAATCTAGAAAACTGAAAGGCGGAGAATCCTGTATCGACCCATACATTTAATCTACTACACTAACCTGTTGTCAAGCTGATTGGATGGTTGTACAAGTTATACGGACAAGATTTTTCCTCTCAGATTCAAGCGTACATTGTAAAACAATAAGGGTGATCAATTATTTGAACAAAGTCTGAATTAGATCGCGGCTTAAGATAACGGGTAAATTTCTAAAAGCGATGTTAAGTGGTTTACTTTAGGTAGATAAATGATTTTACACTCTACGCTTCATGCCCCTCTTGGCGCTGATCGTAATAAATAATGCTTAGAAGCTGAATACTGGGCAAAATTCGAAATGATTAAGACCTCTTTATTTGATAGACCCAATGTTGCGAACTTTATAGTAGAAGGGTTGCCTCTGGAGCCAAAAAATTTATATATAATTAAAAAATAATGACGATGATAATGATGATGATGATGATGATGATGATGAGGGAGGAAGGTAGAAGGGGCAAAGGGGTGAGCACTTCCCTTCCCCTCCCCAGAGGGTCCTCTCCACGATATTTTCTGCTCAAAACTACATTTGAAATTTAGCATCTGTTCTCCTCAGCGCGCTTTGCTTATACCCTAGACTTATATTTTAGTAGATATTATCCCAGAAACGTTCAGTGGATACTTGCCCGCATATCATGAGATGGTCCTGAAGTTTCCACACAAGCCGAAAATCCAGTTGAATTCGTCCACTCGAGCCAGACTGTCACGGCCTGAAGCATGGAGCGGGTCATGGCACTAGACCGTGAGGGTGCCACCTGAACAAACACTTCTTCAGCCGAGAAGGGTGGGGAAAATATATTCGAGTTGCATTCGAAAGTTTTATCCTCAGGGATTACAAAAGTGACTTTTCCATATCGAAGATCGGGGGAAGAAACAGGCTTTTGTCCAAAAACTGAAGATTTTGGAAAAGTAAACATTGAATAAGGAATTTAAGCAGAAATTTAATCACATAAAAGATCAAAAGTTTGCTGTCCTAGGTTTAGCATTGATTAAAACTTCATTCCCTCAATTCATTGCTATTGTACACATTTTTATACCCTCCCAAAGACTCATCAATCTACCATTACAAAAGATATATTAAAGGCTTTTTAACTCGAACATTGGGACTCCAGGGTTAGAGGGTAGAGTTAGATCGTAAAAAATAACTTAACGTCAAAATTTGGGGAGATTGACAAAGCAATACCAAGAGTGAAATGGCCAAAACATATCTCATCTGCGATAGTATACAGATTTTGTAGCTATCGAGTAAAACCTCTTTTAAAAATTTTGGATCTTATCTAGATCTCGCTTTTTTCGAATTTTTTTACTGTTAGATAACAGCGATTAAACATCTTCTGCAATTGTCCTATCCCTGGCTTTCTATCACTATCAATCCCTTACCAACAATATCTTTTCCATCAAAATCTTCCTCGCCAGGGAACAACAACACGCACAAAATAATGATTATCGTCACCATGATAAGCAGGCAGCAACAGGGTAAAATAAGACCTGCAACAAAACAACTATGAACCGATAAAGAGCACCAGAATGTTCCGGCCGGCCAACCTGCATAACAGGCGTTACTTTTTCGCGTTTTTGAGGCGAGCGAAGGCCCACAGCGCGACGCGAGAGAGGAGCGTTAGGGCCTGTTTACATGGAGTGGGGGACCCCGGTCTAGTGGGGTTGTTTTCTTTTGTTTTCACGCTCTGGGGAACACAAAACAAAAGAAACTTACCCCACTAGACCGGGGTCCCCCACTCCATGTAAACAGGGTCTAAGTCAAGCGAGACAGCGGAAAGGCCTAAATTTTTTTTTTTTCTGCGCCTTCCCCCGTCTCGCGTGTCTGGCACTCCTCTCTCGCTTTGCGCTTGCCTTCGCTCGCCTGTGAAAAAGTAACACGAAAAAGGATCGCCTGTTATGTAGGCTACCGGACAGCGGGCTTGCTATTCATACCTAATGATTTATTCACCTATTTTTTTGTACTTTTTGATCACGAGTGGAATGATGAACTACTAATGGAAATACGTAGTTGCTACTCTTATCATTAAAGGACCAAAAACTTCTGAAACTACAATGTAGCACTATGTTTTGACATATAAATTACTTTTGCAAGTCTAACACTACTTTATTTAGCACTACTTTTATGTGTTAAATTGAATTTTATTGTTTTGTAAAATCTAATATGGCGGCTATTTTTGAGCCCCATTTTGGATGACGTCACGATCACGGGCTTAAGACGGTGGAAGCATTCTCCAGTTTGAACTCAGCGTCGTCACGATCGCAGGCCTGGGCAATTTCCCATCAAAGTCAAATTATTTTTTAAAGCACATCACGGGCATCCTTCAGAGCTACAATCATTCCTTCCAGAATTGAAATACGACAAAAACCTAGTAAGAAAGTGTATGCGTTTGGTTCAGTCTACGCTAAATGCCCGGTCACCAGTTGTTTTATTTCTCCGAATATCTAACGTCCTGAAAATATATGAAGATTTTATGTTAACTAAGTTAACATGTATATGAATTATTTGATTTAAAACGTTCTCGACCTTATTCTGCATAACAGGCTCTTTCTCCTCCGTCTTGGGCCTCGCGTGTAATACCCTGTTCCCCTCGTCTGGCTCACAAAGCGCCTGTTATGCAAGTTATATTCACCTCTTCTCCTTCGGCGAAGCCGTCTGCGGTCGTCCTCCTCGTCGCTTTCTTCCTCGTCTTCCTCTTCGGAATAATAATAATCGTATTCAGCCTCTTGGTCTGCGTTGGAGGAAACAAACAGGCGTTAGGGGTTAGGCCATCATCGAGAATTTCCAGGGAACAATTTTGCAAATGAAAATGAAGTGATGAATGGTGAAGCGGGGCAGAAATGTCCGGCCGTTTGGACGCTCTCAGAACAGATAACAGGATTTTACAGAACGACTTTTGTGAAGTTTGTATTTGTTTACGTTTTCCAGTGTGGGTGATAAAAGAATCAAAAACCAACAGTTAACAGAAATGGTGCACCCTAGCCCTGAAATAAAAGAGCTTTGTGTCAGGAAGAGCGAATAAGTTTTGAAGCCAGCTTCGTGATAGCAGGAAATTTCAGCGCACTCGTAACAAAAAGAGATGGGAGTTACACAAAAATAGTAGACCTTCTTTTTTTTCATTTAAATGGCTTTCAAGCTGCATACGTTTTGCCCCAGATTGAACCATCAACAGGAAATGCAAGAAAATTACGTTTTCGCTGGATAAGAACTTCAATAATTTTATCACGCGGAAGAGTTTATAAAGAGTAAAGGAATTTTCTCTTTAATTTTTGAAATCATTTTTACGAGTCTTGAATTTCTTAAACCACCAAGAATGGAAAAGTTCTGCTGAGGGTCGTTAAGTAAAATATTAATGCTATGGGTCTGGAAACTACAAGGAAATTAAATTTTATACTTGGCTTCACGAAATAGTGATCAAAAGTTTGAGAAAATTTTGTCTTAAATGTAATGTGGTTGTCGGTGAGTTCTTATTAGAAGTTTTTATTCACAAATGGGTAACAGTTAAATAGTTCACTTTTATATTCACATGAAAAACGTCAGTTCGATGGATGTTAAGTTTAATTGGCGGCCTCAAGAGTCACGCTGAAAAATTTTGAATCATGAAAGAATCTTCGCATACTTGTAAAATTACCTCTTCGTCTTCGAAGACGTCGTGGTCGATATGATCTTTCTCCGTCACTTTCTTCTTCGTAATTTTCGTGATCTCCTTTGTAGTAATAGTGATCCTCTTCTTCGTATTCTTGGTTGGAATTAACTAAGCTGTATTCATTCAGTTTAGCAGAAAGATATCAAGAAACATGAAAGAAGAAAACGAAACCGCAACTCACTTTTTCTCCGAATGTATAGTAAATTTGAAACAACTGAAACAGTTCCTGGTTTATGGAGCTTGTAGCACCTTGTTCTACTCTTAGCACAAAAACGCGGCACCTTTGCTAACAAATTAAAATAATTGTCCTGTTTGTAAATAAGCTTGATTCAAGAACGCATGATCTGACACATTAATTTTCACTCTCGTGTGATTGTTACTTTTTTGTGCGCACGGAATTTTCTGAATGGTCTCTTTTGAATAGATGCAGTGGGGCAGAAAAAATAGCGTAAACAGGTATCATATAAGTAAAATCCTTCCTAAACTTAAGGTTTTTAAGATTGAGGATACATTTTTTTTAACCATTTGTATTAATCAGCAAATTGCAATATATGCCGCTTTACTTGTAGTATTGCAAAGATAAATATGACGTTTGATTTGCATGTATTTTAATCGTCCCACTATTTTTTTGATTGTCGGTGATTTTCACAAACTTTGCGCTATGTGTTTTAAAACTCGTGGCTCTGACACCTTTGAATTTTTTGACAAGAACAAGCGGAATGTGTCAATCATAGCACGTGTTTTTTTCTCGATCATCTATTTAAAGGCAGATTTTTACTGTTTCAGCGCACTTTTGGTCTCTTCTTGCCGTGTTCAGTTGTTCGTCATGTTGCTGTCAGAGCTTGGATCCTCCCTGGGTTCGCTGCGAGCCATTTTGGCTATTTTCATGCTTTGTTCTGCCATATGTTGGGTATCGTCAGGTTAGTTTATACATGAGTTGTGGCTTTGAGAAAACCGGGTCAAGGATAGCGTATTTCTCGGAAGGAAATTGAACATATGATTAAATTTTAAGGCTTTTTGGAGTACGTTTTCCAGGAAGATTTTACAAGATTTGCAGGGCACAATTGTATTGCTATCTTGATATAAACGGAACGGACCCGTTAGAACTAAAAAAAATTAAACTTTAAAATAAAATTATTTACCAAATGCGTGCTTTAACCTGGATACATAACGTAGGTTCCATATTTCTGAAGCTAGAAAGCCGAATATTAAAATTTATTTATTCCACAACTTTCCAGGAAACAAGGTTTCATCTAGGAAAAACACCAATTTTAAGGGGGAAAAAGCTGAGCTTATGTCGTCCGCAAAGCTTGCGCCTGACCGAATAGGATTTTCGCGTCAACTGCTCTTCTTTCGGAAGATTAAAATGAGCTTAAAGAGTGTTTTCACTCACGTGGCCAGCATCTATGCAAATTTATTGGAACAAAAGAGAAAGCGTTTGCATAAGGAAGGAGTTCAACTCCCACAGGATTAGTTTTGGACACCAACATGGCCGCCGTTTAAATTGTTTTGGGACACCAATATGGCCGCCGTGACGTCATGTGAAAACACTCTATAGTCAGTGGAAACGTTGCTTAAGAAAATTGTATCCATTTTTCTTTTCAGGGACAATTCCCGCAGATGGGATGATTTTTGGATCTGGACCTATTACTGTCTCGCGAGGTCAGGTTTACAAATGCAAAGCATTTCAGATTGATCCTCCCTTTGGCTCTGGAACGGTTCGAGTCCAGCTGCGCTTGAAGTCTCCTATCTACAGTGTTGCGGTAACATGGACGAAAAATATCACCACAGCGGGGTAAAGATAAATAAAACTAGTTAAATGACTGTTTCTTTAAGATGTCTTAAGTTATCAGCACCAGTCTTGATTTGCAACCACGTGACAAGGCAGCCATGTTTGAATTTTGTCTCGAAGAATTTACACGAAAATGGAGATTAGTTCCCAAAGAAGGGAAAGGTCGAGAAATGGTTTTGATCTCCACCACCGACATGGCCGTCGTGACGTCACGTGCAAACCAGCAATTTGTTTAACCGACGGGTTGGTCTTTAAAGGCCCGTATACACTTGCTGCATTGCGCTCGTAAATCCAGTCACATAAGAGAGAACGAAAATGATATTTTTGCAAACTAAGAGCAGCGGAACGGAAGGCAGTTCAGTTAAATTTAAATGTTTCATGAAATTTAAAATGCACTTGAACATTTTCGAGTAAAAAAAGATGCGAAACTGAAAGATATTTATCGATGGCTGAGAGCTTTCTAATAATTCGTTCAGAATTTTTCGTTTATTAGCACTTTTTAAGTAAAATTTATACATATGATTTGTCAATTTTTGCACATGTTGTTAATCAGGCCTTTGTATTATCTTGTCATTGTTCTAGATTTATTGGATGTGTTGCAACCACTACAGCTATTACTGAAGGCAACCGAACACTTACTCTGCAATGGTTGGCATATCAGAATGTTGCTGGGGATAACGGCTATTCTTCAAGGGAAACTATTCCTTTTTTCACAACTGGAAGCAGATGCATCAAACGATCTTATCAGCAGGTATTAAGTCCAGTGCAGACTAAGTAACATTGTTGGCCAACAACTCCCAACATTGTTGGGCCAACAACTGATTTTGCGTCCGTTTTGCACGTAGCAAAAAATTGGTTAATGTTAACTAACTTTAATGTTTCTCTACTGGTTGTAGGTCGAATTGACGTTAGCTTTTTTATTTCTCGTAAGCAAGTTGGCGTATTTAGCTCCATCTTAAGGAGTTTAAGCATTTTCATAGTCTGAATTTTGCTTCGTCAGAACTGGAAACTATATTGCTAACCCGGGGGGGGGGGGGGGTTGGGTACTCCCTTTTGTTGCCTATACGGAGAGGCTCCGCCCGACATGGGTATGTTTTTCGGGCTTCAGGTATATGAAAGGGTGGGGATTTCACTAGTTACTAAGTTTATGAATTGGTAGAGAAATCTGTCATTTCGGTCTGTAAAATGACGTAAAAGGCCTACAACAGGATTTTATGGCTGTGAAAAAATCGAAAAAAATTATAATCTCGTGTTTTATTTACATTTAAAAGATAGTTCATCTGCAGCAGTTAAAAGGGATTTTAAGTTCTAAACTGGGTCAAGAGAAAATGAACTCATTCTCTCTTGACTGGGTGTGTGAAAGGGGTACCTTTTTTGTCAAAAATGGAATATAAAAGGATGAGAGTTTGGACCTCGAGGCGGGCCTCCCTGTATAAAACTTTGTTGCGTAGCCCACGGGCAACCAACATTTCCACCGTAATTTAAATTTCTTTTATTTTCAGTTTTATGCAACGCCACCACATGTGTTTTTAACCGTTTTTCACACTGCGGACAACGATCAAAACAGACACGATGCAGCAATTGTTTGGGCAGAGAACGTCAATGGGAAGTCTTACGATGCTTGTCTTCGGGAATTAAAAAACTTTGACGGTGTTCACAGACACGTTAAAGTGGTAAGACATGAATATGTACAATCATACTTTCTTGAATTACATTAATTAGGGCGTTTTAAGATACCACGACGGCGACGGCCACGAAAACGTCACTTACAAATTAGAATTTGTATTCTTTCAATCTCTATCACGATTACTGCAACTCATTTACTTTGTCAAATGCAAATGAACTCTTTTTGAGCCGAATTCCTAAGAACCATATTCAAGTTCAGAAAGAGAAGGAAAATTTAGTCGTCGCTTGTTTACGGCCTCCATAAAACGTGAAATTAGGTATTTTTCAATCGTCGTCGTGCAGTGACGGGAAAGAAATGTACAAAAAAGCGTGATGCGCGTGCACAGTTGTTGTTGTGCCTATTCAATCCATTGCCTTTTTTATGTTCTCGTTGTCGCTGCCGTCGTGGCACCTTAAACTCCCCGTCAACCGATGTAATACGGAATTTTAGTAGCACAACGGAACGGCCAACCCTTTTCTTACTTTACTTCCCGGGGTGATGACTGCTTCCAAAAGCTCGACGCCTGAGATTTCCGACATTGCCTCATGAGTTGTCATGGTCCTTGGTGTCTTTGAAATACCATTATCCCTTTCTTCTGACATTGACGAATTTTCTAGTAAAATATTTCCAGTATTATTGTTTAGTTGATCTTACCATATTCTCGTGATTTTTATACTTAGTTCAATCTATCAAATTTAATTTTCAGGACGTTTTAGTTTTGGCTAAAAAACCCTCTGGCTGGAAGATTCCCCACAATTCTGACGTCATATTTCCCAGAACCAACCTCTTCCCAAAAGAGAAAGGATACAGTCACTGCAAGGTGGGTTCTACTATGGAGAAGTGTGACCTCAGGTTACTAGGGTGACAATTTCTGGACTTGTTAGAGACGACCATTTACATTGTCGAACCATGGAAGAAAAGTATGGGCTACTGATTTGTTCATGAGTGCAATCATGCAAAGGGGAGTCATAAATGTCAATTTTTCGTTTTCTTCTACCATGATTTGCCGGACAACGGTATGTTGAGATCCGGGAATTTTGCTACCATGGCAACGTGATGTAACGACTTCTCCTCCCTATTGGTCAGTCTCTGAGCATAAGTTCGACAAGTTGCCTTATCAACTACAGAATAAGCCTTTTACAAACTAAAAAACATGAGTGTTTGTCCAGGAAATCTTTTGTCAAAAGTGCATTGCCAACTTTATTTAACTGCAGACATGCCAGAAATTGTGTCACAACAAGGACAAACTCAGCGCAAACTCGTATTGCCAAGACATCAATAGCACCGGAGAAAATACTTTTAGCCGCATGTACCAATCGCGGAAGCCCATGTGAACTGAAGTCAGAATAATTGTACGTCCAATCAAAAGTTAATTATTCTATACTCGATTATGCAGCTAAAACAGGAAAGAAGAAAAAAACATCGTCTCCAATGCGCACATGTGCGGCCGAGGTATTCATAAACACCGCACACCGTTTAAGACAGGTATCCTTCTGACTATATTAAATGATCAACGAAGCAATTTATTCTTTTTTCAGACTGTCGACTTTCCGAACGAATATTATAATCCTCCAACCATGATCACAACATCAGAGCACTATACGGACTACGTCAATGCCACTATTGAGCCTAAAAATAACGCTATTCAGGAATATGTCAAGGTAAGAGGTTGAAATTTTAATTCAAGTTTATTGAATGTAACTGTTGTTTTAAATCACCTAACTTAACGGGGCTGTGTCACGGCCGTGTAGTTCATTTTGTTGATATTTTAAATTACACGTCCTGGTTAGCCTGCGAGCAAGCTCTCCAGAGCGCTCTGGCGGCGGGGCAGGAAAAGGAGAGCTTGCAGCTACGTCTCTGGAACTTGAATGTCTGCAACGAAAAAGTCCATGCGAAATAATGATTGGCGAAGATGACATTAGTAATGACGTCATTACTCTTGGCATGTGTTTTTCAATGTTTGTTTACATTGCTTGCTCGCAGGCTAATTACACGTCCTTTGCTGCTATGGAACTGAGACATTTCTTGTGAATGACAAGATCATAGCTTAGTGTCAAACAAATGTCTCCCAAGTATTATTTCAAACTTTTCAAACAACAAAAATAAAGTTTGAAAAACTTTTGGGCTAGCAGCCTGCTAGCCTAAATTGCAATCTGTTTCAATCTTCATGTTTGTCTATCTATGCGTTTTGTATTTACTTTGTTATTTATATCTTTTTAACGCTTTGAGCGGCTACACTTATCTTTTACTCAGTCAGTTAGAAGTTGTAACTGCTTGAATTTTGATGAATTTGGCGTGCATGGCTCTCTTAAGGCCTGCGTCGGTTGCATCTGAAAGGAATTCTATCGGTTTCAGTTTGTTAGACAGTCTCTTTTTCCCATGACATTTTGAGGATATATTTTTGTAGTTTTACCTTCTAATGCAATATACTCTTCCATAAACATCTTGTTATTTTCACTGATTCACAACTTTCACTGGGAAAACTTGCAACATTTTTAAATATTTGAACTGATCACCAAATCGTACGAATCATCTCGAGTTAGTACAGTGCAGGTTGTAGTGATATTTTGGTAGCTTTTCCTGATAAATCTTTTTGTATTAACCAGAGTGTATCCAAGACGAACTTTGAAGTCTGTCTGAAAGACATCCAGAGATATGATGCAACTCACGACCAAATCACTGTCAATTACTTAGCTGTTGGATGTAAGTATGCAGCATGCAAAAAGGTCCACTGACAGAGACATCATTTCTCTTTTATAAGCGTTCTTGAAACATTTTGACTCCCTTCTGAAGGTGACATAATAGCATTGTAACGCTCGGTAAGGACTCGGAAATGAATAAAAAAAGTCATTTCATTAGAAATTTGGAGCAACTGCCATGCTAAATACACGGTCCGTTCATATTAAATGTCACCATGATAATTGCCATTGAATGAAGCGCCGAAGCATTAACTTTCTTAACAAGCGATCTGAACATTTAATCTCGCGCCCAATATAACTCTTACTAGAGCTTTTAACTTGAGGTTTTTCACAAGCCATTATTTTTCTCTTTCAGATTATAACCCATGCATTGGCGTTACATGTCCCTATTACGCAGTGTGTCAACCAATCAGTGAAACTAAATACAACTGCACGTGCCAACCTTGCAAATTTAATGAATCAGAACCACTCTGCGACAACAACGATGTCACCCACCAAAGCATCTGTAAATACAAGTACAAAGTCTGTATGGATAAAGAAGAACCCGGGATTAAACACTACGGAGGCTGCAAACGTAAGTATTGGATTTTATCGAATTCAAATTTGCAAAACTGCATGTACAAACCACACAACGAAACTGCGTATTAAGAGAGTAATCCAAGTTAGGCTTCAAAAACAACAGCTTCTAACTGAAATGAGATCCAAAAACTGAGATATTACGGTGCAGTTAAATTAGCAGTGCTGAAGAGACAAGAATGATAGATTGCGGCGCGAATTTCAGAGCCCAGAGCATATCGTGGTATAAGCTCCCAGAAGCACTAGGGCGAAGGTCAAACCAGAGATGGCTGTAAGTTAGCACTTAATAGCTTTCCGGCATTGCAGTACTCGCGTTTTTTGACCTTTTTGAAAGTCGTCTGCTTTTAGACTGCAAAATCAAAGGTCGATTTTTTCCTCAAGGCGCGCGCGTGGGATATTCCCGCGAATTGCGAGTGCCTCAAACAGTCTTTCACTTTGTTTTCACCATCGCTCCAGCACTTTAAGTCGACCGCTTTGATGTTCTTAACCTGCGCAAAAATACGGACTATTTTTCATACTATCTGCTTTCATAAAGTAGGAGTACGTTACAATGTACGCTAAATTTTTTTTCTCATGATGGCTTTTGCAGCATTCGTCATTCAACGAGGTCGTGTTGCCCTTCGTCTCGATAAAGTCGATGTCCAGTGCAGACTTGTCAAATTCAAAGCGAGTTTCGACGCTAACCGAGGATCAGTTCATTTACAAACAACCATCAACTACTTCAATTACACCGGGAGCTTCGTTCACGACGCCGCGGTAACCTGGGTCGAAAATGTAAACATCACTGCCTTTGAAGTGTGCGCCCTTAAGGCAGGGAGAGCAGAACGCGTGACACCAGATGGCGGGATCACGTTTGTGGACTACATCGCCTTTCAGGAAGCACCTGTTGACACAGTAGCTGCTAACATTCCAATGAAAAATTGGTGGGATGGAACTCAATGCCAGCTGATTCCTTTATCGGTAAGCTTATATGACAAATGTGGTATTAGATTTTTTAAAATTACTTTATAAGAGACATTGTTGGATAGTAAGAATATAACAATTATGAGCACAGTAAGTGAATGGCTAGATTTTTATCGCTTCTGATGAAAACCGGTGTGAGAAACAAGATAAAACTTTTCGTCCAACGCAAAAGCACTTCATCACTAGTAGTTCTAAACTAAAATCGAAAGATGAAATAACAAATACTTTCTCGCAATACAGCATACCGGTTTTCCTTAATATGTGATTAAAACGTGAAAGCGAATTAACGATCGGAGAAAATATATTGCGTACATTATTGCTCTTTGGCCAAGAGCACTATCATTCTTTGTTTTTAGATATGCGATAATGCAGAGCTGTTCGTTCAAATGAAAGAAAAAGAATTTCTTTCAAGTTTCGAACTTCTAAACAAACATTTCTCATTTACTAATTTTAAATACATTAAAATTTCAATAATTCCAGAAAACGTTCGATTCCCCACCATACGTATTGGTTACAGCAGAGCACACAAAGGCATCCGTGAAACACGACGCTGCCACAGTTTGGGTTGAAAATATCAAGACAAACGCATTTACAGTGTGCTTAAGGGAACTGCAGAACTTTGATGGACAGCATAAAGACATTAAAGTGGTAAGCTAAGGACCATATACTCTACCCTTTTCGATCCTTAACTGAAGAAACAGAGAGGAATGTGGTAGTACAATTTAACAAATGTCAAAGGTTTGCAGAAGAGTAAAAGTAATTCCCTAATTTAAGCCCAAAGAATGATCAGCATTGAACATCTCCTTGCTATATCTATGCTATATGAAACAAGGTGGTAATGAGAATTAAGAACATGAACACACGAACAAATTATAATTGATACCTTAATAACTTCTCCCCACTACTTTTACAGGAAATGTAAAGGGGCAACAAATTACTATTCAAATTTTCATATAAGTGGATGAATGACCCAAAACTTAAAACCAGTAGCAGGAGTGTTTTCAAAAGCCAATGAAAATTGAGGTTTTTGAGAGCTACATGGCCACTAAAAGTATATCGAGCACGTTGCTTAGCTTGTGTGAGACGTAATCGATTTCGCTTACCACTCTCATTTTCTTGCTGAAATTAACTCGTTCTCAGAGAGATTAATTATAAGATTCACGTTTACCGCAAACGGCAAACGTCAGACTCAAGCTGACAATTTCTCAGAATAGAAAATTAGCATATATATATCCCGAACGATTCCTATGGTTAAAACTGACATAAACCTACTTATTTTTGTGTAGAAGCAATAAAGAGTAAACTGAAATAAGGGGAAAACTTGGTCACGTGGTACAAATTCACGTCTACCGCTTAGCGTATACGTGAATCTTAATCTTTCTCTTAACAATTTTGTGTTTTCAGAACTGGATTGCTTATCGAAAACTACCAGAGACTCTCTTATCCCAGCAACTTGATCTGTATTTCCCAAACAGTGGACTGCCCAGTCCTGACGATCACAACGCTTTTTGTCAGGTTGGTCCCCTTGATTAAACTTACAGTCCACTTTCTTTGCAAGAATTAAATCTTCGGAACGATGTTTTGACTGAAACGTTTGACCCCAGAAAAAAAACAAGGCCAGTCACCATTATTAAATGAAATCATGGAAAAAAGGTGTCGTGCATGTGTGCGAGACAGCACACCATGAGGTAAAATCTAAAAGTTCCTCGGATGTAAGATCGTAAGAATGCACAGTTGGTTGGCTGCGATACGCCTGTGATATTTAACGTCATCTTAAATTGCACGGGGATGTCCTTGTAAGTGGGTATTTTTAAACTCATTGACTGATTAAATGCTTCTCGTCATTATGAGCCTTCACTGAGAATACTTGATTAATAAAGAGCAAACTCACCCGCACATAGGTATATTATAACGACGACACTAGTTGCGTCTTCAACTGCGATGATCTTTTTCGTATTTATTTGAAACTATTTCCCCTCGTTTTTTGGACTGAACATTAGTTGTTTATTTTTCAGATCTTTGGCTTTTCCAAAACGTACAGTTCAGCACCAACAGTGATTGCATCAGCAGCACACGCAGCGGGAGTGAATCTAATCAATCCATTCTACAACAGCATTGCACCATGGATAGAGGTAAGTAAGATCCGTTATGTTAAAACTTTACCTTAGTCAACCCTGGAATAATTGCTATTAGGAAGAAAATACATTGTATCTCGATGTACCAGCCGTTTTTGTTACTTTTAATAATATTCTGCAAATAACGAGTTGGAAATCAGAGCTGAAGTCATCAGATTCTTTTGTAAAGATTTTCGAATGCCTTTTTGCTAAATACATCTCAATCTATATGGAATTTTGCCCAGAATAATAGCACTTATAAACAAACGATAAAAAATTAGAACAGAGTTAATGTGGGCGTGTGGTCGTGTCCCATAAAGATATTCATAAATACGTGCTTGTTAAACTGATTAAATTCTTCAGTTAACATGAGCTGTTAAAACCTCTAAGAAGACAGGAAGAAAGGAAATGGAAACTCGTGTGATACTTATACCTTTTGTATTTTTCTATTTTGTTTTTAGCAAATCAATACAACCAACTGCCGTGTTTGTATTAAAGAACTGACAAATGAAAATGGCTATGACCCGGTGACTGTGAACATGCTGGTTATTGGTGAGTACGCCTTCCTTGTCTTTCCAAAAAAAGACTATACTCAAGCGTTGTCATGATCGTTCATCGCAAGGTTTAGTTTTTAAATTGATAGAATTTTACATTAATTTACACTGAGCTTTAGGTCAGTCCAATTAATTTTTTTATTTGTTAAATTTTGTACAGGGACCCCAGGCAACAAATGTAGCGGTGCAACCGGAATCGGCGTTTCTAGTTCCCAGATCATCCCTGACAGCAAAATGACCGCTTCGTCTCAACAAAGCGATCTAACAAGGCCTAGTTACGGTAGACTTAATGGTGTTAGAGGCAACGGATGGTGCGCAGGCACAGCTAGCAGCACACATGACTGGCTACAGGTGGATCTTGGAAGAACAGTCAAAGTCTGTTCACTGTCCGCCCAGGGAGAAGTTAATGGCAATAGATGGGTTACAGATTTCAAGCTCCGCTACTCAACAGATGGAATTTCATGGAGATATTATATGAATGCAAATGGAGCTCAAGTGGTGAGATTCTTTAATCTAAACATTTTTGACTCCTTATATCGAAATGCAAAATTTCTTCACGTCAATAGCAGAATTCGCCATTTGCACATCTCCCTCAATACACCTTCTTTCCCCCTACTGGGTGTTTAAAGTCGAGCCAAGTGAACCTGAAGACAATGCTTTTGAGAACGCAGATGGCGGGCGAACGCCGTCGTTATAGCATCAATGGAGAAAAATCGCCAAAATTTATCTTGTGTGATGTCCTAAGTTATTGCTTTAAGAAGTTACTGAAAATAACTGACGCAGACGGAGATTTTGTAGCTTTGGTTGCCTATTGTTTGCCTCAGCCCGTTTTTTCAGGTTCTTGTTTTAAATCACGGCCATAGCTACCCCGAAAACATTAACCTTTAGAAATATACGTTCTAAAGAGTGGCCTTAGAGGCATCCCAGATCTTCAAGATTGTTAATTTCAATATAATCATCACTGTTAAGTGACACGGTTTACTTAGAATACATTATTTCAACTTTCAAATATTTTCCTCTAGCGTGCTTAGTATATAATATTAACGGTACCAATAATTCTCGCTCCAAAGTGGTATCCAGTCATCAGTGACTCAGACTAGCGAAAATTCCGCATTCTCTCATTTCATATGTATAGGAATTTCACAGAGCAGCTGTGGCTAACAGTTCCATGGTAACTGTCCACAAGCTACCAGTGGCAATTACAGCAAGATACCTTCGCTTTAATCCGACCAAACAGCAAAACTGGAACTGTCTTAGAGTGGAAGTTTCTGGTTAGTTGATACCATTGTGCCTTGTAGTTTCTACTCCTTGAGCGTCATTGGGCTTATCACCGAAACGGGGACAGTTAATTAACAATTATTCCTTGAGCCCGAATGGGCTCTGAGTCAATAGCCCATGAGGGCAAGAGGAATAATTGTTTTAGTAAAATCCAACTAGTTGGTCAAAAATATCGAGAATAAAGAAATTTTAGCTAATTAAAGCTAGACTTTAATCCTTTTTTGCCGCCAAAAAGCCCGCACTTTTCGCTACTAGTGGGCTATAACATACAGCCTATTAGTAGCTCAACCAATCAGAACGCAGCATTGAACACTAGCTGAATTTTACTAAGAAAGATTATCTTCTTTCTGAGACCAATGGATATTTTACGGGTGGGGGGGACCAGCCCAGGCCAACAGTTTGAAGCTGCTCTTTCTCTTGCCTCTCACCCTCAACCAATCCAATTAATCATTTTGATAACACTTTTTTCAGTGCCAGTATATGGATTACCTCAAGGCCCTTTGACGCCGATCCTTTAAGCAGTTTTTAGTAATCCAGTGAACAACCGAAGCACTAAACTGCTACAAATTAAATGTCGTTTCCTCAGACATACGGCAGCAAATAGCTAACGAATATTTTATTTATCCAACAGGTTACTAGATTTAACGAGGCACGAAACAGACCACATGCAATGGACAACGCCCTCGACCGAACACTTAAATATAATAGAACTATATATCTTTGATCAGAAAAATTTTGAAGTGAAATTGTTATTTAAAATTGTGATTAAATTATCATGTCAACTCGACATGAAAAGTGTTGTAAGCACTATAAATAAACCTCGAATTAATAAAGTTGTTTGAATTTGATCTTGTGAATAAGTATTGTATAATTATTTTACATAAATCTCAAACACCCATCATAATTATTGCAGCTCAATAATCTCTTTTGCCATCTATTTATGCATGACTTGTTCCATTGTTCAAAAGCAGCCGTCACATTTTCCATAATAACCCGTTCTGGAGACCCCACCGTACCAACAAAATGGTTATATGTTTCATAAATATATTTTTTAATGAAGAGAACTTTCGGAGTTAAAATCTGGCCAATATCCTGTCTGAATGACTCACAAACCCAGGAAAGGTGACTTTAGAGAGTTAAAATCCCATGAAAATTACCCCAAGGTGCATACTCCCGGACCCTCCCCCCTGCCCCTTAGAAGCTTGCGCCTTCGGCGCTCGGTTAGGAAATCGGTCACCATTTATCCTAAATCCGCTCCTGCTTTGTTAGTTTTCGCATCGTTCACCGTTGAACAACCCTTAAACTGGTACGCGGAAATTACAAACTTGACTGATAGACTCCTAAGGTTGTTGATGATTTTTTTTCTTTCTGGGATTGGGGAAACTGCGCAAAATTCCTTCCTCCCCCCTCCCCCCCCCCTCCTTATTGCGAATTATTAGTCCTTTGAGAGAGACGGTCTATTAATGAGAAAGTGATGTTCCTGTTGGTGTCTTGCTATTGTTAGTTACTGTGGCTGCTTCTACGTGGTTGCAATCTCGATCCAACCTCGTTTCGTTTATAAACAGTACATCTGCAATTCTGGCCAATCAGTTTTTGGACCCCTTCTTGTTCTCCCTTTTTCAAGTAACCGATAATTCTTACTCATAAATCAACGTTAGTGACGTTATTTATTAAATTTTTCCCCTCCCATGAAGATCTTGGGAGCAAAGGTTCGCCCCATGTAAGGGAATCCGGAATCCGGGAAATTTTTACTCGTGGAATCTGGAATCCTGGGATTTGGAATCCGGAATACAGCTGTAGGAATCCGGAATCCCACTAACGATTGGAATCCAGAATCTAAGTTCCACTAAAAAAGATCTGGAATCCAGTAGCTGGAATTCGGCATCCATGGAGTGGAATCCAGGATCTAAGACCGTCTTGGATACCCTTACATGAGGCGAAAGGGTGGCGCAGTGGTGAGAGCACTCGCTACCCACCAATACAACCCAGGTTCACAATCCCGGAGTCGACGCCAGAATTATGTGGGTTTGGTTTGTTGTTTGTTCTCTTCTTTGCCCCGAGAGGTTTTTGTCCGGGTACTACGGTTTTCCCCTCTCCTCAAAACCCAACATTTCAAATTCCAATTCGACCGGTAATTAGGTAGGCGAAAAACCACAATGTGGATGTACTAAATATTTATCTGTTTATTGTATTTAATGCTGAATTCCATAACTTGCGCAAGATATAAAAACTGATTCAGCCTTACTCTAAGGAGACCAGTTTAAACACCTGTCTGGATTCGGGGTGCCAAATTGAGTTGAATCCAAGAGCGGTTATCTTTCCTTAACACCCTATTCTCACGGCAAAAATAACTCAAGTCTCTCAGATTTGATTGTAATGCAAAGAAAACGTTTTCCGATTGCTCAAGTCACAGGGTCAAAGCAAAACAAAATAAAACAAAAATGGATCAATTTAGGTTTGTGGCATCCTCGGAGGCCCGACTGACTGCCCCTGGGTCTCCGAGGATGGGTTTGTGGGAAACTGCCCACCTACCTCTCCTATAAGCCAACATTTTGCCCTAAGTGAGAAGTAAGTGATAATGTTGGCTTAGGGGAGGGGTAGGTGGGCAGTTTCCCAGAAACCTAAAATTGATCCAAAATATAACAAACTTGGCGATCTTAACTTAACTTCATGGTTCCATCCAATGCTATCTCAGCCTCTTTAACCTAACATAGTAAATGCGAAGATAACTGTATCATCTGCAGTTGCCCAGATTTACGTAATTAAAAGTAGGTTATTAACTCTTGAGAGGAAAGATCGTGCCCCTACTGATTCAAATTTAGAATAACCACAAGCGTTTTTATTTGTGCTATTTACCACAGTATGCCATGTTTAGTATTAAACCGCCGGCAGAGCCTTAGTACTTTGCGTGCTAGCCAATGTGGCACTTGGACAACGTTTTACGTTCATGCATGCACAGCCTAAAACAATCACAAGCGAACGCGAATTTACAAGCGTGTATCATTTTCACTTCGATCCGGTCTATGTTTCGAGTCAGATGCGCAGACAGACTGTAAGGTGCTGTTGGAGACAGATTTACTTTTCTTTCCATCTTGTCCTTTGAGATACTTTAATATGGTCAGTTTATTTCTGTACAGTTCGAGCGCCTTCCCACTGGCAGCAAAGGAAAGGAAAATGAAAAAACCTGTAACAAAAAATCCGAAGAACAGAGTCAATGAATGTGAATTTACCCTCGTCAGTCAAGTTGGGAATTTCTCAAAATAAAAAAACGAGCCGATAAAAACTGCCCAAAACAATTCTAAGGGATAAAAACTTGCGTGAAACTACTAATTTATGTTCTGAAATAATGAACAGTAAACGACAAGTAAATGAGAAACTTTGCCACGTGGTACAAATTTGCGTTTGCCGTTTGACGTAAACGTGAAGCTTAACCTCTCTATTAACAAAAATTTAAAACTTATAATAGATCGTGGGCGGCTTCGAGGAGCTCTCAGCTAGATAATATTTTTGAGAAAATATGGCGCTTTGGGGACTTTCAAAATGGCCCCCATCATGACTGCCATCTTAGATTTTACTTAGAATTAACATTTATACTTATTCCCTAGAAACGCGTTCCATTTTTTTTTTTTTTTTGCGGGGGGGTGGGGGGGAGAAAATCTGTAGAACCTATGGGGTTCTGACGGCTACAAGATTTTAACATTCGAGAAAGTAATTAGTTTGAACAAGATATTAAGTACATCTTTCTAATTGATTTCTTAAAGTCGGTAACACTTTCTTCCACTTGAGTGAAAAGTCAAAACGTTTAAAGTTACCTTGAAGGCTGTTCAAAACCACATATGGGTACCACAAGAAAGATAACGCGTGGACGTTTGCCGCAATACCAAGAATCCAAGTCACACCCATGACCGACGCCATTTTGACACAAATCAGTGTTACACTTGTGCTATGCCGCTGGTTGGTAACTTGTGTCGTTCTCTGGAGAACAGGAAACATTGATCAATAACTGCTACTCATTCCGGAAACCACTTCTCTGTAAACGTAAATCATGACGTGGCGGACTCACCATAGCAACTGAAGCCAAGAGTTCCAAGTGGTAAACTAACTTTTTACAGACACTCCCAATTCAATGTTAAGAAATTTTCTTGAGAGTAATGCATTGATAGGAAACTGAAACCATTCTGACCCTGAGGTCAGGGGCGTAGGTATAGAGGGGCGTCCTGGGGTGCTCGTGTCCCTTTCTAAACGCTAACTACTTATCACTTTAGTTAAACACGGCGTGGATATCGACATGTCAATCTAGCGAGTACCCTAAGGGTGACACATGGCCAATCCCCTTTGAAAACTCTTAGCTACATCCCTGAAGGATTTTCTGCAATTTTAAGTACCTAGAGAAACTTTATAATCAGCCAAAGAGTGGCTCAACGCAGTAAGGGCGAACAGTCGAAATCTGAAGATCAGTTCATAATCACTCACTATATATAGACATCCTGTGCTATACTCTTCAACAATTGGTTGGCTTATATATAATAAATTAAAAAGCGATAAATGTGTTATTGCTGCTCTGGTAAAGGGAAATAAAAAATATTTCAATGATTGCATTACCTTCCTCGTTCTAACAATGTGCAGTATGGTGTGTCCCAGAGCAAATATATTGAAAAGCATCAGTAGAGCAACGGGCAGAACAAACGCGTAAAGAATGGCCTGACGCCTCGATATGAAACATGCTGCTTCCCCTTGCCCTGTTAAAAAAAATCAGGGTATATAATTATATTAGATATGTTTTGCATGTATTTGACCTTCCTTCTGAAGTTACTGAAGCTCAACAGTTTGAAAATCAATTTCAATCCGTTTTTACTCAGTTTTCTTCAGTTTTGCCTACTGGTACTATATTTCATAATTACTGTCGTGTTATTCAAAGCTTCCTTCATTATTTTCAGCCGTTATTTTTATTTTCGAACTTGCTCAACTTCAATTTAAGAAGAAATGACCAGAGTAGATAAGGAATTGGAGCTTTTAATGTGTATAAAACTTTGGAAAACTTTAAGGCCTGTTTAACCACGTTTCTAAGTCGCATATGTGCACATATAACACAATATTTTTTTAAGTTCACTTACCGTAACCAAAATATCCTTCATTAAGACGACGATCAATTAGCACAGTCAGGGAGACAACAACTGCCGGAGCAAGCCAGGCATATAAGCAATATTTTAAAAGGCGTTTGTTGTTGTCAGCGTGGTGATTTGAGGCAACTCCATCTGCATGAGAAACGGATAAAACTTGTTAAAAGGTCTGAAAAATCAACATTATGTATATGCTGGGCGCTGGTGCTTATGAAACATAAAGCAGTTAAAACACTCAATCAAAATTTGGTCATTGAGAGCCTTTTCCAGAAAATCTGTTTGTTTAGGAATCAGGTTATAATACTAAGAACTCTACTAAGAATTTAGGCGTGCTTTTTAAGACTGATCTGAGGTTAAGTGAAGCTATACACTGTGTAGAAATCTTTGGTACACATGAGTGACAATTACTTAAATTCCGGTGGGGATGATTATTTTGATTACACTACCGTAATAACTATAGGAAAACTTACCAGAAGCGGTGAAAATTCGATGCACGTCATAAGCCATAACGTTCATCCAGGTAAAAGAGCACAAAGTCAGAAAGTGAAGAAGAATTGCAGCGACAAGGCATTGCACGTCATTAGAAGTTTTGTTCGCTAGGAAAAAGAGGCTTTGATAGAGAAGCAGAGATATGGCCAAGTTTATTATGATTTTTCCAGGTAAGTTGCGCAGCTCGGAAAACACTACGTACGTTAACAGCAGAATAACAAGTGACAACATTGATATACTGAAGCCGATCGTTGTTAAAATGTTCAAGGATGCTGGCGTTGTTTTGATTTCGTGAACGTTCCGTTCTTTTTTGTTAACTGTAGCATTCCTTGAAAAGTTTACACACAAAAGCAGCCGATCACCCTGTACCTTGTAAGAAGTGTTGCTGTAGATCTTATTGTGAGGTCTGATGTAAACGCTGCCATTGGGCTGGCTTTCGTAGTCACTTTTGTTGAAATATACAAAAGTGCAGTTTAAATTGGGCACCGCATTGTTGAGTGTGTGATTTTCATGGTTTGCACCAACTGAGACGATTTTCCTGCATTTTGCAGTATATGGATCGTATACTTCATCATGGGTGCATGACCACACATCTTCAAAGGAATGACGCATATTATGCTCTCTGTCATCCACTACAACACTAAACATTGAGGAGGAAGAAAAATCGAAGAGCACTGAGAGAGGAGGTGTCGCTGGTCCGCTTCCCGAATCACATTCGATTTCAAGAGACCTTGGTTCAAATCCATTGCACAGAGCACATTGAGGGTTTCTGAATCGTACAAGGTTATCTGATTCGACACAAGTTGGGAAAGCGTACCTTAGGCACTCTGTTTGACAGTACGAATCGTTCTTTGCCTCGCTAACACTTGCACATTCCCGAAAACGAGAAATGCACAGTTTCAAATGCCTCAGTTGAAACTCCTCTGGACTTGTTATGACTGAGCAATTCTGTCGCAGAAAGTTCATGGTAGTACTCAAATTAGAAGCCGTGGTGTTAAACCATGTGTTGCATTGAAATTCCAGTCTCCAGTACGTCGTATCTGTAGCGCCATTACATTGTGCACAAAAGATATTTCTGTAGGTTACAAGACTGTCTTCGTGAAACACGGGCAGATTATTCAAAAGATCGCTTTGATCTTCATGCTGGCATTTTTGTCTCACCCTGCTTTCTTTCCAGTTTTCTGGACACCTACTCCACACTGCGTAGCCATGATATATTGCCCCTGTAGGGTGGTTTGGTCGAGCAAAGCAGTTTTCAGATGAGCTCAGTGGGCTTCTCTGAGGATTTACAACTTTTCTGCAACTTTAAAAAGGTGAGATTTTAACAACTAATGAATAAGAATTTTTTGCTACTCAGGCTCGTTTTTAATCAGTAACGTCTCAGATCTGACAATACATTTTTTCCTTTCTTTCTATAAGAGAAAAATTCAAGAAACACAAAAAAATTGTTTCTGTTTCTTTGTCCCCGTAACATGGAAAGCAAGTCTTTCGCGACACAATGTAAGCAGTTTGTGAGAAATCACATCATGGATATCAATTTATAAAGTAACAAAGTACAACATAAGAGTGGAAGAAAAACTTACATAGCATTAAAGTCATAACAGCAGTCCCCAAATTTATCGCATAATTTATCGCAGTAACATCTAGATAAACGACGAAAAAAAGCTGCAGTAGATGCGTCTCGTTCGTCTTTTCCACAACGATTTCTGCAACTGTACTTTGGGAAGGAATTGTGTCTGATGAACTCGCGTTGTACAAAATCGCGGATATTGCTATCCCACTGGGGCCCTATCTGATCTGAATGTAAAATCATAATAAATACTTTAGAATGGCATCCCTTTCATGCTAAAGGGGGCCTAGGGGAAGCGGGGTAGGGGGGGGGGAACCTGGATTTCAAGTGACAGCGATGACCGAATGGGGCCAAATATCAAAACCCAAAAAAATCCTTAGGGCTTCCAGCTAAATCCAACAAAATCCCTGGATCAAGATTGAACCCCCCAAAAATCCCACGCCAAATTTCTGAGCCTTAAAATCTCCAGAAAGGAAAACAAGTTTGGCTGAACTTTAAACGCAGAACTATGCGGCCGGGATACGCCGGAAGAACCACGAATCTTCAGATTATATCGACAGAATAGCCAAAAAAAACCCCACTTATATCAAGCCACCAAAAAAGATCCCAGAATCGAAAATTTCAAACCCAAAAAAATCCTTCGATCATCCCTGTCACTTGAAATCCGGAGTAATCCCCACCCCTCTGGGAAAGGGGGTTTATATTGATATTTGCAAGGTGCGTTGAGTGGCGCAAGGTTTGTGGTGTGGCGAAACCCTTTGCAAGAAATGCCCCAGTGTTTCTAGAAACTAATCGCTTTGAGATTGACTGAAATACTATTGTATAGACTATAATGACTGATAGTATGGCGATGATGATTATGTCATCGCGTATATGATTGTTTACCATCTGTTGGGGCCTTGTCTGGGCTGCATTTCCGCCTCAACGAACTGATAAGGAAAGAATCAGGATCTGGTCCACTCGGAAAACTATCTGTCGTAATTAAACTGGTAGGGCTAGAAGTAGCTGCTCCTCCACCAGAGGTGAAGCTTGGAGGTCCAGGCGGCTGACCATCAGTTGGAATTGGTGATGGAGGCTGGACATTTGTTGGAATCGGCGAAGGAGGCTGGCCTCCTGGAGGAAATCCTCCAGATGGAGGTCCAGGAGACTGAGCATCAGGCGGAATTGGAGATGGAGGCTGAACGTTAGTAATTGGCGCTGGAGGAGAGACACCTGGAGGTAGCCCTCCCCATGGAGGTGCTGGAGGTTTGCCAGTTAGAGGATGGCTTCCTGGAGGGAATTCTCCCGATGGAGGACCAAGATTCTGCCCATCAGTGGAAAAAGTAAATGGAGGATGGCCACCTGGAGGAAACCCTCCCGATGGTGGTGCAGGAGGTTGGCCAGTTGGAATTGGTGATGGCGGATGGCCCCCCGAAAGATCTGGCGATGGCGTCTGACTGTCAGTGGGTGATTGAATACCAGGAGTTTGGACCCCACCAGGTGCTTGCCCACCTGTTGAAGGCGAAGGAGTCTGCCCATCAGTTGGTAGTATTCCACCAGGAGGGTGTCCACCTGATGAGGATGGGGGTCCAGGGGTCCGTCCATAAGAAGTAGTTGATGCAGGCAGGGGAAGGGAAGTAGACACAAGCGTAGGAGCCTGGCCTAAACAGTGAGGAAATTTTGAGTCAAGAATCAGTTATTGTATATCAGTGATTTAGCATTAAACACAGGCGCTGGTTATAAAATGAAGGAGGAAATTCAAAAACTACACGAGATGCAGCCAAGTGCAGTATGAAGAATTTGGATTTCTTCTACGAAGGTGTGTTTATTTAATTTGGCTAAATGATGCTGGATTAAATTATGACATTAAATAATAACATTTGATGTTTAAAAAGTCAGTTTGCATGAAAGCCAAAACGTAAGAGGATGCTGTGTGTTGTGAGGAATATCTAGAGCAAAATAAATCAATGTGGATCCAAAGTCAGGTTTTTAGAAATAAAATCACCTGTGCAAATTGGAAGGATGACTAATCTACCCGGGAACTCATTCGATTCAAATTCATTTGTTTCCGCAGGTCAATCTATTTTAGCGCTGACATGAAGATGGCCTCCTAAAGGGAACTACATGATAGGGATCGCAGCGTTATTTTGCGTTCGCCGATTAATGGGCATATTTCGATGTCGGTTCATTTTAGTAGAAGCTGTCTGCTGAGTATGTCAGTCTGTCAACAACAACGTCATCAAATGCTTTATTTGCATGACCATAAAGGAATTACAGTATTGCAAAAGCTATTTGTCTAAATTTAAGCACTAATTCAACTAATTAGTACGTGCAAAACATAACAAAACGTTACAGTTCTCATTCATTCATTCATTGATATTAATGTCAGTAGAGAATGTGGTGCAACCAGGCGTATCTCTTCAGTAATCACTTACTGTGGTGCTTGCTGTGGTCCTTCTCAATTTATTATTATTATTATTTTCCAAAAGAAATTTAACGGAAATGAAATGTAATTATAACAGGTGAATTCTAATCTTTTATCGTGTGCGCCATTGGATGAGAAAACTCGGCCGACAGTTTTCAGTTTTGTAGTGGAGCACTGCGACTATTACTCTGTCAGTCGATTTGAAACACTTATTTCCAGGATTGAACGCACTAGCAAAAATTTGTGAGCTAATTTTTCTCGCAATTCATTTGGCTGAAAAAAGTTTTAAAGGAAACTGCTGTCAGAAATGTATAGGAGAAACAAAATATAGCAAGAATAACAAAAGTCAACAAGGATTGCACGCTGTAGTGACAGGGAGGCGAGCAGACAGTGCGTCATTGTGGAGAATCTTATTAACGACTGAGCTTTGATGATTTTCATGATTACTCTAGATTTATATAGATCTCTGCAAAAAAGAAACCGAAATAAATTTTGATTTTTGTTTACTGTGAAAAGATTAAATTAAGCTTACCATAGATTGCAATAATTTAAAACCGAGAACTGAAATTTGTGGTCCTTTAGATGGAGATTTTCGATGGCTTACCAATTCAGAGACTTAAAATACGTACATTAAGTCCGGCTAATTACCGCATACTCGGCACCATGTAATACATCGCGATCGATACCTTCTGGAGGACTGGAGAATTTCTTTTCACTCTTCGGTATTCCACACTGTTAATTAATTACTAGATTTACCTGTAGTCTGGCATTCTACTTCTTTCCTTTGGTAAAACACCACCAGAAGTGAAACAACTGCTGCAATTTTGAGGCAAAGACGAAACCAAAGCATTCTGTATATAAACCTGTCAAGTTCAACAGTTGCATAAGGGAAAGCAGTAAAATCAGATTCACTTTTATTCCCATGCATTACAGACAGAATTCTGACATCACAGTCAGAATGCAGTTTTAAGTTTGCTTTTTTGTACGTTTAAATATCAACTGCCCTATTGATGTGTGCCGCAGTGATAATTAAAAATCAATATCTTAACTTACACTATTTACTTTAAGGAAGTTTAAAGAAAGGCGAAATTTAACACCAGACAGCAATATCTGCCATAACTGGCAAAGTTTGCGTTCAGCTGTTAATATACTTCTGTTACATCGATGTAAACGATTATTTGTTTGTATGGCAAAATTTGTCTTTCAATGGAGTTAAATCCTTAAGCAACACAGAGGGTAGTAAAAAGTAACACTTTCATTTCATTTTAACTTTTTTACTGTTCCTAGTCAAAGTTCAATAACGCAGACCGATAAATTAAACTATGTCAGCTGTGTATCCTAATTACCTCAGTATTGGCATTAACTGTGACAACATAAACTCATTTTATTACTTACTTTAGGTCTCCGATAAAATCAGCAATAACGATTTTCAAAATTTACCTTACCAACTCCACCAATAAAAACCTTGTGTTCCAAACTCGCCTATAAAGCTTCTCAAGCAAATGTGAGTGTAAGTAGTCCGAGTGTATTATGAATCTTAGCAAATCTAAAAACGTCACAGAGCTGTGACATTCAAATGCAATCTGACGAGCTAATTTTTCAAAGGTTCGTTTTTATGCTCTCAGTGTCGTGCTAAGCTTCACCTTATCACAGACTGAGCGCTCCAGTTGATATGTTTCAAGAGACCGCAGGTGCATCTAGATGTAATTGAGGAAATCGGCTTAATTACACTTTGGTCCAATGAAACACCACCTATAGGATATGGTTACACTAGTCATTAAATTACAAACAGCCGAGCTTTAACAACCCTCAATTTCGAGGTAAGGCCAAGGGAAAAACCTTTCTTGTATAAATGAGTGATATTTGCATGAGAATATAAAATCGTTTCACATTAAAGGTTTCACACTTATAATTACTTGACCCAACTATGAGATAGCCTATTATCACAACTAAAATTAGAGAAGGTGCTCTGCGGGACAAATAAATGCAGTTTAATATTGAAAATTGTGTCAACTTGGTAATTTCTAAACTAGAAAGGATTATTACTTCGTTTTTCGAGGGGTCTGAACCCAAAACAACGAGGATTCGGATTACAAGTTTCACGGTAATATCAGGTGCCATCAGGGGTTCCTAACAACGTCCATTTAGAAAGTTCAACATAGCAAAAAACGAAAAATGAAACCACATGATTACGTTGTCGTCACTCTTAAAAATTCACGAAGAATTCAACTCATTCTTTACTGATAACCGATGTGCACAATGTAATAAAAGATGTTCATTGCGGTGTGTATGACACGCGCGTCTATAATTTGTCTAATGAGATAGACCTGCTATCGACAGCGTACTGCTAGTCGTCTTTAGGCATGCAACGCTGCCCGGCCATTTACTCAGCGGGACCATTAATGACACCTTTTACGAGGAATTATTTAGTAAACCTTCTTCGGGCCGACCTATTCATGTTTATATTATAAAATGTTGGAGACTTAACTTCGAGAGAACGGCCAATTGTGAGTTTCTTTCCTCTCCCTCCCGCTATAACTAAATTCTTTACTGTTTATCAACACGCAAACTGTTAGTTACTAATAAACTACAATGCTTGTATTTCAGATTAACACTGTGACACTCTGCCCAGTATTTGTAGAATCGTTGGTATAAATTCGCTTCGACTGGACTTACAACCCGATCCATGTACCCCTCAATATTAAGTTGAAAGTTGGAAGTTGACTGTATTTATCAATCCCTATTTCATTACTAACCCATACGAGCTGCTCTCTCAAGTACAGCTATAGCTTCTACCTAACAAATGAGCTATACTTACAGACCCAGTTTACTTCAGTCAGTTATCCGATCTGGATACTGTATATAGAAGCATAAGACTTTTTGTACAAATTCAAACCTTGAATTGGCTAATAAACTATATTTATCAACAAAGCGCATATCCTGGTAGTCGTAATATGTCTGGTAACTCTAATGCAGCTAACTCAAAAGCGAAAATCCTATTGGCTAATACTTTTGAGTAAAATACTTTTATTTCCCTAGTTAAGTGTAGTGTAAAATGAGATTTCATCTTAAAGTTTAGTGGGTATAGCTGAGGTTACTGACATAGCTAAGAATGAAAGAAACAACAAGAATTTTATTCGAGCATTTTTTTACGCTGTCGGTGTCGGATTCTTTATTTCCATCTAACATTAAAAGAACGGCGTTAAGCTGTTTTTCCTTGATTTCAGAGAGGCCTTTCATTTACACTGAAACTGTAAACCTAATATAACACAATTTTACATTCTGCAAACAGCGTGGCGCTTTTAGAATAGATTAGTACAAACATTGAATTTCATCACGTAACATAATAGGGCTTGGTGAGGTGGTTACAAAGAGAAACTTGTAAACTCATCGCCTCCTCGGATCAAAATTATATCCTTATACTCCTCCAACGTTTTAGAACTCTGCTGTCATCTTAAGAAGCAAATTTAAGAGTAAACATAGCAAAGTGTGACTACATTGTTTAATAAAGAAATGAACATACCGTCTAAAAAATTGATTCGTGGAATCTACGACTGACTTGCCTTTCACTAACAATGTCGGTCAGACACGGATTTTTGCTCTCCGTAATTTGTCTTTTATACCCCGCAACTTGCTGTCCTAATGTGTTCGAACTCAACAAGCAGTTCGCTAAAGGTGATGTCTCTCAATTGTCAGTCACCAAAATTGATTTAAATGGTTATAAAAGGGACGTTTCGACGTTTCAAGCCCAAGATTGGAAAGATTTCGTAATGGAGTTCTGTAGTTGCATACGAGAGTGGAAGGTCGTCCCAAGAGTACTCCACAATGTAGAGCTCTTGGAATTAACACCTGCAGTTAATGGGCCTTTAATCAACAGTGCGTGAAATTTTTGTTCTATTTCGTGCCTGGCGTGGAACAATAGACTCTGGTCTATTCACAAAAAGGCGTAACCTACGATATTCCAAAACACGCATTGCCTATTACAGTAATTCTACGGCTACTCAAGCGCTCTTGTTGAGCCAGGAAAAGGTGGTAAGCACCAATAATAATTTACCCAGGTCGAAACCAACAGCAGCCAAGTGCGATCACTGTCAGAAAACAATTAGGTGGAACCAAAAGAACATTTCATGTGCCAATTGTATGGGATGTTTTCACTTAAAGTGTATGTACCTGAAATCAATGGTGAACAACTAGCTACGCAAAAAATGCACTTGGGCGCGGCTCTGCCATTCTACAAGTGCTCGGATGCTGAAATGCTCGACGAGGCCTGTTTTTCGGATACTGATCACATGCTTGACACAGATAATAATTACAGTGACTGATCAGGGAGAAAATGAAATTATACCTAACACATTTACTGGCCCCGACCTACTAGTTTACTTCAGTCAGTTATCGGATCTGAATACTGTACAACGATAGAAGCATAAGACTTTTTGTATAAATTCAAACCTTGAATTGGCTAACAAACCATACATTTATCAACAAAGCGAAAATCTTATTGGCTAATACTTTTGAGTAATCAAAGCTTTTATTTCCCTAGTTAAGTGTAGTGTAAAATGAGCTTTCATCTGAAAGTTTATAATTAGTGGGTATAGCCGAGGCTACCGACCTATAGCTAAGAAAAAACAGACAACAAGAATTTTATTGTAGCAATTTTTTTTTCACTGTCTGTGTCGGATTCTTTATTTCCATCTAACATTAAAAGGACAGCTTAAGCTGTTTTTCCTTAGTTTCAGAGAGGCCTTTCATTTACACTGAAACTGGAAACCCAATATAAACACAATTTTACATTCTGCAAACAGCGTGGCGCTTTTAGAATAGATTAGTACAAACATTGAATTTCATCACGTGACATAATAGGGCTTGGTGAGGTGGTAACAAAGAGAAACTTGTAAACTCATCGCCTCCTCGGATCAAAATTATGTCTTTATACTCCTCCAACGTTTTAGAACTCTGTTGTCATCTTTAGAAGCAAATTTAAGATTAAACATAGAAAAATGTGACTACATTGTTTAAGAAAGAAATGAACATACCGGCTAAACTGTACTGACGCGTCGAAGCTATGACTGACTTTAACTCATTTCTTATGGTTGTTCTTGTGAAAGACTGTTCATTGTTTGCTCTTTTTAGAGGAAACTGACTTTTTCTTAAGATAAAGGCAGCGCTCACTTACATACTTGAATTCTTCACAGGGGCGGAAATTTTCCGAGAGCAACAAAAGCTCCAGAGAGATTCCAATTGCAAGTTTGTTTGCTTTTGGTACAATTTCTTTTCAGTGCTGTTCATCTCTCTTAGATAAGGGTGATTGTTCAAACTGTCAATTTTACGTACACCGTTAAAATCAAGAGACATTTCTGGTGTTAATTAAAATAAATTGCCAGAGATTTTATCTAACTGCAAATTTTAAGGCACCAAATAAAAACATATATACACAGCTGAGGTTTTATTTGCCTTTTTTGTAGGAAATAAGTTAATAAGGGCTTCACAGTCATTTCCCGCGTCCTCTCGCGTTTTTTTTTTCTCCCGGTGTGCGAGAAGCCTGGTCAACTTTGTGAAGGGAAGGTATGGATTAAATTTCCATTTCTTTGCTGATTTAACACATTTTATTTTGACAGTGTGCTTAAGTAAAGAAACTGCAAAGTCATTGTAATTTACCGCATCGAAGTTAAACTGCATCACCCGCGGCAAAGCCCTGCTCAAGCCGTCATGCATATACTGAATCATACCGTCTGGTTTTTTTCATCTCCCTCAGCTTTACGTATAATCTACACGAGCGCCAAGCAAATTAATGGTCTTGTTATAATTAACCTGAAAATTGATTAGGTCGTCTTATCTTCAAACTTTAAAGATATACCTTAAACTTTGAAAGAAAAATTCAGTCATAATTTAGCGTAATTTTGGAGAACATTTAACAATTAAAGATAAAACAATAAATCTGACGACTGGCATTAGCCTGTGAAGCAACATCACTCTTTTTTACATAACGTTTTGCTAAGTTTAACTAATTTGTTTTGAATTACAAACGCTCCAAATAGCGTTAATTAAAACCTAAAAATAATCAAACGTGCTTGACTGTCAGAAACTTCCGAGATGCATTTAATCTGTTTGATTTTATTTTTAGTTGGAGAATTTTCAGGAAAGAAAAATTGGAAATAACTGGCATGAACAGTAATATCTTATTTAGCCATGAGATATCTCTCGACAAATTTTAAAATGACAAGCGCATACAGCATTATTTGTTTGGATGCTCGTGATGATTAAGGAATCGGGATTTGAAATCCAATTTCGGATTTCCCTAAATCAAAAGCTGGATTTACCAGTCTTTGAAGATTGGTATAGTTTAATTAGGATTGCCCGTTTGTAGGGACCGTTTGGAGCCCAATCTGATATATTTATACGACTAATGCTCATCCGGTTCTTGAAAAGCAGGCCGTCATTTTGAATTTCTGTGAAGTTAAAAATTTGATGAAAATAGGGGCAGTATCAGGTGGATAACAAAATTATAGTTTGTCTACTATATTTATCAACTAGATGGCGATTGGTCCTATTCAGTGTGCATATGTCTGTGATCCAAGTTTTGAACGACCATGACATGCAGGAGGGCAAATTAAAGTAAAACTACCTTCCCAAAATACATGCACTAAAAGTTTCCAAATGAACGAGGGAGCAGTCGTAAATTCTAAAAAGAATGAGAGAAGTTTAATCTTTCAATTATCAGAAAGAAAGTGTATCTGCAAAATAATTCTTCTGTCGTTAATCAGTTCTCCTTCTCAACATTTACTTTTAACAAAGAATTCTAAAATCAGCTGATAAAATAGCACAGTTCAAATTTTTAATTTAGATGCGGTTCTTTTAGAAAAATCAAGTGCGATGATCAGGCATATCTCACTACAAAAATTACTCCGCGAATTAACCGGCTTTATTATATAAACTGCAGTGTTTTACAAGGATTTCTACCTCCGAGAAATGTGGTATCTGAACACACGTAAAAATACGATATTTTTACATGTGAAGATATCGATAATTTCACTGACATCAGGTTTGTCTCTTAAATTGTACTTAAATTCGTTGGTGTATCATCGAAACATCTTCGGGTCTTCCTCGAAAGTGCTCGGCAATCTTCGGAAATTCTCGGAAAATGTTCGGGAACGTTCGTCTGGTCTTCGGGACGATTTGAAAAATCTTCGGAAATCTTCGGAAAATCATCAAAAACGCCGTCATCAGTATGTTTATATAATAAACAGAATAATACATGGACGCTTGGAGATATGGAATTTATCTTCGAGTGTTCACATCGATATCGAACGAGTGAGCGTAGCGAACGAGTGAGATATCGAATGTGAACACGAGAAGATAAATTCCATATCTCCGCGCGACCATGTATTATTCTCTATGTACGTCGCTTCTCATTTTATTGCTTCTACTTTGCCACACCAATTCAGTATTCTCTCTAGCACGACTGGCTCTGTAAGAACGTTAAAATAATTATCCATGCAGGCATTTAATTAAAAGAGTGAAACCGACGTTTTTCACTTTGGCTTCCAGTTAACGTTTGGGTTGTAACAATATTCAGGAACATTGTAACAAGAGCGCGAAATAAAACGTAAACAACCTTGAACGATTGCATGGATTTTTGTTCATTTATGCGATACCATGCATTGTTTCAATACATTCATTTTTTCAAACCTAATATTATCGGAGCCTAATCTAATGTTGAACAACCAAATACAAACCTGAGTTTTCGGTATCTGATTGGACTCTAAATGATATGAAAGGCATTTAAGACTGATATTCTAGGAGAGTACTGTACTGCGCGAACACCATGCTTTCGCCATTACCATCTGTTTCTCTGAAGTGGAATTTACCCACATCAAAGTAACGATGATATTTACATTGAAGATTGTATTTCAACACTTAACATTTTAGCTCAAGAATTATAAGGAAAGTGTTGTTTTTCTTCGTTTTCCCGAATTGTCTTGATAAAACATTTTTCTGTGAACTGCGGCGCAACTTAATAGCCAGCCGAGTCTCGCTTTAGGGGCCCACCCCGCTGTCACAGGCTAAAAAAATAGCATTCTAAGGCTCCAGCTAGTTTCAAAACTGTTAAGTTTTTGTGAGATAAAACACACGCTAGAAGACAAAGGCCCTTTGTTTTATCATTCGGGAAAATGTACAACACAATTTTCCCAATTTAGTTTGGGGCTCCGAAATTCTTCTTACCGGTTTGGTTTCACTGTTATCATGCCCCGACTGTTCGACAAAAAAATGCGATATGAAGAAACCTTGTCGACTTTTGCTTAATTAAGTAAACCTGGCCCAGTATGCTGGTAATCTTTTTTGCACTCTTGAAATTGAATAAAAATACAGTCGACTAATAATTTGAAAAACACACTTACCTCTCTCAGTTTTTCGATAATGCATGCGAGATTTTTATCGTTATAATTGTAAAGTAGCCAGCTTGTTGCTGTGTTGATTGAACGCTGCTTGTCAGCCTTTATGAAACTAAGGAGATGCAAAAACAACATAAAAGAAATCTTGCTGATTTTCAATAGCGATTGTGCTTTGAATGCAGATTTAAAACTGCACATCAAAATTAAATAGCATTGCAAATTGAAACTTACATAAGTTATGTGAAACAAGCTTAAATATAAAAAAAACTTCAAATATTCCTTTCCTTGTTATCTAGTATAATTATCTTTTTATCTTCATTTCCTTTTTAAGCTCTGACCAGTTAACTTGAGTTATGAAGAAAAATCATTGAGATGCCAATAATTTTGACAGTCCGAAAAGAACGTTTTGTTTGGTTCGGCTGTTTTGTTTTTAATTATTTTTTTATTTTTCTGGTGCAGGTGTATGGTTTATTCATTCTTGTTTGGGGTTTGCTGTAGTTATGCTGTGTAGCACATTAAATTGTTGCGGGTTGAAAAGCTTAATATCAGCACTTACTTAAAAATGTATGAGCAATGTTTCATTTAGAAATACCAGTCAACAGGTGAGCTGTTTCAAAATAAAACCATCTATTGATTTTAAAAATAGAGAAAAACGCATTCATTTGGAGAGGGTTTATGGAACGATGTTTACTTACCTTTTTTCAAGTAAAGATGGGGATCTAGGCCTGATATCATAATCATGATCATTACTACCAAATCGGATTGCAAATAAATGTTTTCGCTCCCGCGAATTCTACACGAATGTACAAGGTGTGTCTGTAATGCCTGACATAGCTGTCAGGCATTAATTACAAAACATGGAGTCAGGAGTACATGCGGTCAAACCTGGGGAAAAAACTGGGGAACCATCGACAGTGTCTGTATAATTAATAGGATATCCGCGTATTATTGTACAGGGCCGGTTGTTCAAAGCTGGGTTAAACTAACCCAGGGTTTATAATGCGAAATTTGGCCATTAAGCTACAAAGCTTAAAAAACAAATTCAGCTTAATTCTTTTTGTCTACAATTTATAGATTGAATGCTCTAAAGAGAATGGAGAAAATTATCCGAGAAAATGTTTTTCAGCAAAAGAAAAAGAAACTTGAATTAAAATTTAACCCCGGGTTAGTGCTAATCGGCCTTCGAACAACTGGGCTCAGAATATTAAAAACTAAAAAAGAAATAGAACAGAGCGTAAGAATCGTAAATTTACACGCCAGTAAACTTCGCAGAGTCGTGCATTTAGCGGACTATGCTCATGGAAATAATCGAAAGTCGCTAATTCATACATAACTAAATCAAACAATTAATATATTTTTCATAGATTTAACTGCACGTTAGTAATTATCAAACTGAGCTTTACAGAACCTTACTTATATCGATCCCTTGGTCAGCGCTTTGTTGAAATTATGGTCCGATCCACGGTCTGGTCCACGGTCCCTTACAAAGGTGTGACGTCATATTACAAGATGATTCAGTTTGAATAGCCGCCATCTTGAATTTCAATTTTGGCAGGGCTAAGGGTAGAAGGGAAAACCCTCTCGGCTTATGTCTCATATTTACTGACCAAATTTGGCGAAAGTAATATTGATGATAACGATAACGATAATCATGATTATAATCCAGGAGCCAGGCTCCTGTCATAATCATCATCATGAATAAATAAGAAAAAAATTGGCAAAAATATTAATAATAATAAAGGAAATAATCAAGACAATGTCACATGAATGCTACATTCGAGGAGTGGTTTGGCCCCGGAGTTTATCCTTTTATTTAAAGCCCGTTTACACTCTCCACTAGTATTCAAACAGTACACCTGTTGCGATATAATTTTTGCAAGTAGATTTATTATAGGTTTCGTAGGGTAGCGGCGTAAGGGCTTTGTTTTAAAAGACATCATGATCCTGCTTTAGATGCGTATTTTGATTTAAAATTTTAATGTATTGTTTTGCAGACCATAAGCTTCTTCGCTTTAAAGACCATCATGAATAAAGGTGATCTATTCATTTGCAACAACCATCTAACATCAATAATCAATTTGTCAAATGAAACGTAACAGCAGGAATCAGCAAGGCTAATTAATTTTTCAGGTTTTAATTATTGATTGTCTGTTAAGGTACCCTACTAAAATTGTAATGATAAGTCAATAGCTTTTTTACGACAGTTGGTTACAATGAAATAACACCAAACCAGCATAGATCTCATCAGACGCCATCATGGCGACTTTGAAAAGTGCCTTTACAGGAATACTTATCTTTTTATCTCTATTCGTAAAGGAACGGTGCGAGGGTTCATTAGGTAAGAGCAAGAAAATTGCTTTTTAAATACACTGTATATACGTAGCTTTTCCAACAGCTATTTTCCAATAACGTCGTGTTCATAAAATATCATTAAATCTAAATGCCAGTTGTTGGTTTGACTCTATCGAACCTTAGAGAACAATCTGCACTTTAAATGAAGATCTTTAACACTTTCTCATCGTTGTGAGATGCAGGAACTGAAAACAATAATCAAGGAGCCGAAGGAGTACGTGGTGTTAATGATAACGTATTGTACGTAACGATAATGATTACGAAATGTAAAGCAAGAAATGGGAAAAGAATTTAAAGCAAGAACTACAATTTATAGTCTATAAGAGGTCAATGCAACCACATGCACGTTTTAGAGATAAACTTTATGATTTCACTCGCGACGTAAAAACTGTAATCTTCACCTCACATCAAGAGACTGTTACAGCCCAAGAGGGGATTCTCCCGATCTCTTGATCAGAAAGCTTTATCAGTGTTCGTCCACCGAGACCAGAGGTATTTCACTTGTGATTCTCATCACGTCATCATCACCCCTCCTCCCCCGTCCACGTTTATCAAGCACAAATAAAATCAACCTAAGAGATAAACACAAAAGCGCTTACACATTTTGCAACACTAAGACAAAAACAGTTTTCAAAAAATTATTTATATTTTCAGCATAGGGCATTAAATAAATGTAAGTGTAAACACGAAGAGTCTTAAGCTAAAAGAGATACTACAAATTTCAGTGACTAATCCAAAATATTTCAGTGACTAATCCTCAAAAAAAAAAAAAGAAAGAAAGCAATGATACTTTCAAAAAGTTTGGTTGTTCAGTACTATGATCTTTTCATCATCGTTCATCATAATAATTCTTCTTATCTTTTTTTTATTTTTTATATATGTTCAGTTAGCAGTGGTGGATCCGGGGGAGGGGCCCGGGGGCCCCGTCCCCCCCCCCCCCCCGCCGCCGCCTTATTTTTAGACCAAACTGAGGCCCGAAGGGCCGAAAAAATTTTTTTTAGTGACCGGGCCCCCCACTTATCCCAAGGTCTGAATCCGGCACTGATTGGTTTCTTCTAGCAAACCGTTAACACGCAGATTTTTAATTCGATTCGCTAAAAAGCAACAAGTGGCAACAATCCTGGCTTATTTCTGCTTCTGATTAGCCAGTATATGTAAGAAGAACAACAGCAATTATATTACTTTTAATAATTAATATTTCCTTTAATTGTTATTGTTTTTCTATTTTCTTCCTACAACAAATTAGGAGACAGATTTATTCAACTCCAGTTTGTGTATATCAGGTGATACTTATTATTTTAGAAGGCGAATAACGGCAAAGAAAAACTGGACAATTAAATTTTATAAACATACACTTTGAAATACGTTTGACCAATATGAAATTGGTTTATTTTGTTATCAAGACAAATTGATTTCAGAGGATTGTCGAGTGACGCACTTCAAACTGCCAGTACCGAACAGAATTCTGGTAAATCACGTGATACAAAGTGCCCAGGTGAAATCAGAGATTGAGTGTGAGACAAACTGTTTCGCTCACGATGACTGCATGTCTGTGAACCTCGCACCATTACAGGATGGAAACTATTTGTGTGAGTTGAGCAATTCAGATCACGATATACATCCTGAAGACTTGAAACAAATGGATAGAACCTTATTCAAACCGGTGAAGGTAAGTTTGGTCACTTCCCAAATTAAATGTTTGCTTTAATTAGCAGGTTTCTTTTGTGAACACAAGACACGGCGGATTGCTTAAACCGCTCGTCTAGATCTGTTTATCTTTCGAAGAAGTTTTGTTTTATGGGTTTTATTTACCGAGAAAATTGTAGCTAAATAGTTAGGTGCTACTCCTTGGGCGTTCTTGCTCGCGTGATGGTTGCGTCAGATGATACGCATGCGCCCCTCGCCCCTGACTACGCGGTTTGTGATTTTCGAAACTTTATGCCTGAACTAGAATTTCAGAAGGATTGAAAAGCGGTATGAATTCATCCCGTAATGTCTTGTGCAGGAACGAGTTTTGTCTCGATACCATGTAAACGGATATAGAGAAGTATATGGAGATGGCGTGCGAACTCGTTCAAGAATAAAAGTTTTTTCGGTAACATGTGAATACTCCGCCTCTGAGACATCAGTGGTTTGTCCAAATGTTTAATTCGCCTTCCCATGATTCGGAAATATTTTTGACAAAGTTATTATTTCTCCTCCTTCATAGCTGTGACTGGCGCTAGTTAATATTTTTTCCTTGACTGTGGGGAATGCCCTTAAATTAGGTTATTTTTTTAGGAAGACTTTTAGTTTCTTTCCTGTATTAATTTCAACACAGAACCTTTGTTCAAGCAACTCATGCCCTCAAAGACACCGATGTCAAACAGGTTTTACTGATAAAGGGTACCGTTGCGTGGCTACAAATAAAACTTCTAGAAAAACTGGAAACATCCCTGTGGATAGTGATGATGAAGGTGACCATGACAACGATAATGATGATGATGATGATGATGATGATGATGATGATGATGATGTTGATGATGATGATGATGACAACAGTGACGACGATGGCGACGTTGATGATGATGACAGTGGTGATGGCGTTGGCGATGATGACGATGGTGATGATGATTAGACTGATGGTGGACTTTGGACCCTGTTTTTGTTGACACTTCGACTTCAAAGGGTCGTCGCTTCAGTGAATAAATCAAATCTCAGACACAACTTTTAAATATTAAAAAATCCAAGATTAAAGCCACAAATATTTGAGAAACAACCACCGTCACGGAAAGTACACAGTTTCTCTCGAATGACGCGAATGAAGTGGGCAGCTTGGGCCGCGTTGAATGCTGCGTTGTGATTGGTTCGGTACAGTCCTGTACGGAAACAGTCTCATTAAAGCAAATATAGCCAATCAGAGAGCCGCTTTGGAATGGTGCTGGTCAACTGACTTGAAAATGTGGACTTAGGGACCATGCTGTTGAGTCTGAGACCTTCAGTTGACTTAGAGACTTACGGCAAAGTGGACTTGGAGACTCTTTTGTGGACTCTTCGACTTTTTGGATTGTAACAAAACCTATCTTTATCTTTGTGAGAAGAAATCATAGTCCAGCCTCCCTTTGCGAAAATATACCTCCTATTCGCGACCCATAAGAACACTAGCCAGTCTTTCCAGTCAAAGCACCGTAGTCGGAAATCGCTTGCAAAGCAGCACACTCCGGATCAGCTACCACTTTGGAAGGGGCGGGGGGGTAGTTTATCACTGCTTTAAAATTCTCGCAAACATCTGATCACCCAGTGCAAACTGGACGTAGGACGCCACACAATATAAGTTAAAATGCTGTCCTTAACTTTACAAAAATATGCAAGTGCGGTGAATTCATTACTGTTATTATGGCAGTAAAGAAAGATGAGATTTTATCACTATTTTGCCCTTATCCTTTTTCACAGATACAATGTACCGTTAGCAAGTAGCTAAGCTTGGGTAACACTAAGAGAATCGCATAAATTAATTAATTATGTCATAAAAAGCTGTGGAGACTAAGTTAGTGAACTGGCTTACTCTACGAACTCGCCGAAACTTGCGACCCAAGCCGTTGTGGTAGTGTGTGATTGCTCATGCCGTTTCAGGTGTCCCAAATGTTTGTAATGCTTGCCACAATGGCTACAATCAAAATGAAACTCTTTGATATGTATTCTTTTGTGTCTCATTAGATGCCCTGAATGGTTAAAAGACCTCCCGCATTGGTCACATTCAAAAGGTCTCTCGCCAGTGTGAATTCTCATATGTCGCGATAAAGTGCTTCCACCACGATTAAAACTCTTGCCGCAGACATTGCATTGATAAGGCCTGTCGCCTGTGTGAATTCTCTCATGGTCCTTAAGTTGATTTGACTGCATAAACGTTTTCTGGCACTGTTTACATTGAAATGGCTTTTCTCCGGTGTGTAGTCTTGCATGTGAGATCAGGTGCCCTGTGTTACCGAAGTACTTTTCACAATATTTGCACTTGTAAGGTTTTGCACCAGTATGAGTTCTAGTGTGTCTCTTCAAACTTTCCCACTGTCTAAACGTCTTATCGCACTGGTTACACTCATAAGGTCTCTCTCCTGAGTGAGTTCTTTCGTGACTCTTCATATTGTGCTTATATAGAAATTTCTTGCCACAGACGTTGCATTTAAAAGGTTTTACTCCGGTGTGGATTTTCTCATGCACTTTTAAAGTCCGTCGATGTGAGAAATACCCACCACACTCGTTGCACTTAAAAGGTTTTTCAGCTTCGTTAGCTGCTTCGGCTTGCTTCGGTTTATCAGCCATCTGTTTACTTGCAACACTAAAATCTACGTCCATAACCAGCGTGCTCTCTAGAAGAAAGCAAAAGAGAGATAGTTGTTAGTGGTATCTGATGTAATTTTTTCACCTACAAATCATCGTGAAGCAGCTCTCATTCGTTCCAAATCGAAGTTGGAATTGTTAGATTTTTAGAAAAAAAGTGCTGCAAGAAAACCCTATTAAAGCAAGACAGGAAGCCAACAACACACTCAGAACACATATGGCATCGACATTAGCGATCTTAAGCAACGAGAACGTTGACGTCCCGAGCTTAAAAAAATGACACACGGAAGTTGATCGTTTTTCTTTTTGCAGTGGTGTACTCCATAACGCCATACTACAGGAGTAAAAACAAAAACGTTACAACTTGTTGTGTTAGAAAAAGAGCATTACATCATGTGAAAAACAAAATTTCTGGTTGCTATTTAAGACTTCCTGGACGTCAGCGATCACTTTGCTCAAGCTCGCCGGGTTAAAGACCGCAGAGGGGATAGCTGAGTACTCAAATCCCTGCGTCACCTTTACTTTCCAAAGTCACTAAAAATATATTTAAAAACTAAAGCCTCAATCCAGAAAAATGAGAATACACTTAGTGGGGAGGAGCATTGCGTGATGACACTAAAAACGGCTGTGTAGCAGACTAGGTGTCGTATGACACAACCGTAAACTCGAACCGGTTAGCCTAGAGTTTATAAACAGTCATGTGTTTTTCAGGGTAATTTTCAAGGCATTGACATCAAAATTAGCCTATGGGCCAAGGATGTGGATACAATACAATGCAATGCAATACATACTAATACAATTACAATTACACAATAGCTTATTAATGGTGTGTTATCTCTAAAGAACCAACAGCAAACTTGCAGGGCACGTTTGCAGTATGTCACACATGAGGTCAGACAAAAATTAATGTTGCACGTAAATTATGTTCGATCAGGTTAAACTAGTATTCAAACTAGTTTGACCAATAATTTCCTTTGTTTACTGGCCCTGGTTATCCACAGGAGATGAAGAAAATTCTGGTTTTAACCTTAGATGAAACTTGATGAACACATGTAAGCCAACCAGTGAATGTCTGACATGTCTGCTTCAATAAAACATTGTAATAATGAAGTACACAGCACATGAGCAAATGCCCACTCTGGCACAGTTGTACTATTGCTGGTAATGCTTGGTCATGGGCACCAAAACACTTGACAATAGCCTAATGGATCCCATATGGAATGATTAGATTTGGTACTGATTAAGCCAATGTTATGAATTTTTCCACAAAGGTGGAATAATTTATAAGACCAGGGTGGGTTACTGCTGTAGTAAAGGAAATTAATTTATTGTAACCGGCTACAGAACTTTGGAAAATAAAATGTAAAAGAACTTCTTATCTTTGCCAAAACACTGAAAAAGCTGATTGTCACATTTTATGGCCTCAACGTTCACCACATAAAGTAAATACTGGGGTTTCATGTTATTCTTGGAGAGGTTTTATTTTCCCTTGCTTGAAACTCATTATCACACATTGTAATAAGCACAACCAAAGAAAAAGAAAGTAAAATTTGAACCAAGAGTAAAAGAAATTGAAGCACCATAATAATTATTTCTGCTCATACTTTTATGAGGTAAAACAACCCTACTTTAATCTCTTGCTAATGTACATGTATTTAGCACGAAAGTTCTAGTAATACAATATGTAATTATTGTAAATTTTACAAGGACTTTGTTTTTACTTTTAGTCTCCTACTGGAGACAGAACTGACAATCATTTCTATCTGGTTCTATTGTGTCATGCACAGGTTTATATTCATATTTACTACATTTATATTTTACAGTGTTTTCCCTATTAAATTTCAGCTCAGCAGGTAAGGGACCATTCATGGCCGGTAAGCCAAAAAATATGCGCCAGAGGTGCACTTTCCTAGGGAGAGGGGGTAGTGGAGTGAGGGACATGGCTTCGACCTCGCTGTGAAATTTAGGAGCTGAGTTCTCTGAAACATCTTTCCCTCATTTTAAGATCTATTTTCTGCATATTAGCCATTATTATTCCTAGACAACAATTCCAAACATTTGATTCCAATAATTTTACTCTGTATTCAACGGTCTCTTCCCAAAATGCATGATCCATAAAAAAAAAAGCTGATCGGATCAGATAACAACTTGCATATTTTTTAAAACAACTTATACATATACATAATCTTAGTAAACCTTAAAGTGGTTGTGGACAGTAAGAAAAGTTGCTTCAAATGGTAAATTTTATAGGTTGCCGCCTGATAAGAAGAACACTGTATTTAATGGTAACAACTAGTAACTGTATTACCATTTGATATTAACTGTTTGTAAGACTTACAAAACCATGATCACCAGAAATATTCCTGAAATGTTACTATCTTGCAAGAAAAAAGTAAATGGCTGATTGAATTTAGTCCGCTTTGCCGTCCTTCACACCTGGCTCATGCCAACTGGGAAATGAAAATTGTGGACTTGATTCAGGTGCTGAAGTACACAAGCAAATGCATACTCTTTGTCCTCTTCAGCTTTAATATATATCGACATCTGAATCAATTCAGAAATGGTGTGGGACAAATGTAGAGTACGGACTTGCAGACTGGAAGTAAAACGAGGTAAACGATGTTGTGAAATGCTTTAACAGATTCACTGTCCCTAGTCTAGACTTTAAGTTTAGGGATAGAGAATCCTGTTAAAGCACTTCACAACAATGTTTACCTTGTTTACCCACAGTCTACAAGTCTGTTGTCCGTGTTTGTCCAGAGCTGTCAACTCTCCGGATATCCCGGGAGACTTCAGATTTTAAACCGTTTCTCCCAGTCTTCAGATTAGAGTCTGAAATCTCCCGGATAATTGCCAAAGTTTGCCATTTCTTGTAGATTCGACTCTCTGACAACGAAATATCAAATATTTTGTGTTGTTTGAGCTATTTTTCTGTTAACATTGAACGTTTCCTCACAAACTCCAGTATGCCATTGTAACAAAAGCAATAATGAGATTGGTGAGAAGTAAACCAATTATGTCAAATGTTACAATTAAAACAACATCTTTTTAGCACGTTTTTTCCCAAAAAAATGACGTCATGTGCCCTGCATTATGATGTCATCACCCACTCCCAATCAATTCTCAATATTTGAAGACGTGAGGGGTTGACAGTCCTGTTTGTTGCACACAGATTCAGAGAGCCAGCCTATAAAGTCAATTTGGGTTGGCCTAAATTCCAATTTGATTCGGCTCATGTGTCAGCATGTGAACCAGGCCTTGAGCTATTGCCAAGGGTTAGTTTTGACTTTAATATGTGTCACAATGATGGCTTTGAATAAGTTCGACTACTGTTAATAATCACTCTAAATTCGAGATTGCTCCTAATCTCTCAATTTAAGAAAACCTTTTCTTATTTTAGCAGAAAAATTTAAAACAAATGTAGGATAAGGACTCTTTTTTCTGTCATTTAAACAGCAGGCAGTTTGAATTTACGAGAAAAAATCTTATTCTATGATTTGTTGTAAATTTTTTTCTTAAAATAAGAAATCTCGAATTTAGAGTGAATCCTCCATGTCCTTAACTTGTGAGTTTGCAGTGCCTCACAGTCAAGGAATGTAATGAACCTGATCACTTACAACTATCAAATAAGCTTAAAACGGTTTACTGGAAGTCTAAAAAACAAACAGAGTCTTTACTCACCTGAATTTATGATCAAAGAGCCCAGGCACTCAAGAAAATCAGCTAGACAATCACACGATCGATCAACAGCTCGACACTGTTCCACACTCGTGTCGATTGCAAGCACTTCTACTGGTCAGCGTAAAGTTTAGCACCCTGGGTAGGGACGTCATGTATGGACGATTATGTGTACGCCTGTATATTAAAATATTCGGTACATTATAATCGCCCATACATGACGTTCCTACCGCACCCAGTCTACATGGATTATCCAGTCGGCGCGCGGAGGCGGTATTACAAAGGAACACAGTAGTTGTCACAAATTTGGTAACAGGTTTTTCAAGAACAAAGTGTTAATTACATATTACAATAAGCACCGTGCAATGATTGTTTGAAATTGTGGCAGTACTGACTGCTCGCAATTAGACCCTGTTTACATGGAATAGGGGACCGCGGTCTAGTGGGGTTGGTTTCTTTTGCTTTCACGCTCTGGGGGACACAAAACAAAAGAAACCTACCCCACTAGACCGGGGTCCCCCACTCCATGTAAACAGGCCCTTAGTTCCCCCAAATAGCGCTTGCGTTACACTAAAGATAACAATACTCTACTGACATTTTAAAGTTTTGTAATTTTTTAAAGGGTTTTAAGGAGTTATTACGATTACAGAGAAGAGCGTTTACTCGGAGGAAGACAGTTTTTGTTCGAGAACGTATAATAATGAAAAGCAATTATGCGAAATTCGACTAGTTCAATACTGAGAGAATATTTGAATTCATGATTATATAATGACCAAAGTGATTTTAATTTCATTTCAGAGTGTTAAGCTGCATTCATTCATTTGCAGACTTGCCAACTCCCAAAAGGCAAAAAATGTGAGAACCTGCTGAACCTAGAACTGGAAAAAGTAGTGAGAAATGGGTAAAAAGAAGATTGCCTCAAACTCCAAGTGGAAGGACTTCCAGCGGGGATTATGGGTATTGGAAGTCACGTCACTTTAAAGCTGGAGCTGTAAACATCACGATCAATTTTACGATTTAGGTTTTGTAATGTCTATGTTCTGCTAGCTGGCAGCCACCTTGAAACATGAGAAAAAGTAAGTCTGCGCATTTGGTGGGAGTGGCAAGCGCGGTAGGCTAAAAGAATGTAATCAAACGTGACCGCTTAAAGGTTTTCTTTGGATTGAGCTGGCTATCTATCGATATCTAACTTGAACCCTACAGCTCCAAAATTTTTAGAGCGTGAGATAGGTCGTGAAAGACTCACAAAAAAGTCGTGACACTTGGGAAGTCGATTTGTGACTCTAAAAGCGAGCTTTTTCCAAAAGCAAAAGTTAAAGAGATGATTTACTTAGAAGAAATAGTAGCTTATTTTGTATTTGAATAAACGCAACAAGTACGCGAGGACAGTGAGGGGTTGCCTTTTTGGCAAAGGACTATCGTTGCTGAGATACAGTGACGTGATATCGACCTGAAACTAGGTGATTAAATTTACAACCAATCACAATATGAATATTTTTGTCTTTTGAACGACTTGGCATTCACTACAAACACATTAGTAAGAAATTCCTTCCTGTCTAGGAATACTTATTGCGAGCCTTTGACGATTTCTAGGGTAGATTTGATCAGTTGAACTAAACCACTACATGACGGCTAGCTGTATACCAAAAAGACGTTTAAGTTAATATAAAATTCTGTTTCTGAGGAAAACAGTCAAGTTGCGTGACCTAAACAGCTAGGCTTGGTGCAGCACGGCAAGAATTTTAAGGTAAGAATCAACGCCAAGATATTTCAGACGAATTCAAAAACTGAGAACAATGCAATATCTGAAAACGTTTCTATTTGTTTGTGAGAAAATACGTTGAGAGATATGTTTTCACTTCCAGATAATTCTTTGAAAAGCCTTTTGTACAGTGAGCCCCGTTAATACTGTCACCAATGGGCGCAAAAAATTTGGCCGTAATAACGAGATGACCGTATTAACTTGAGAGTTTCTTTACAAGAAAATATATGCTCGTTGTTGCTGGGCGGCCACAAAAAAATCGCCGTAATAACGAGGTGACTGTATTACCGAGGTGGTCGTAAGGCGGGGTTCCACTGTACATGAACATCATCTTAGGTAAAACTGCTATGTACTTGCCTCGTCAGAGTACTCTACATATTATATTTAACTGAATTCTGCTTTGATGAAATGCAAATTTTTTAATCGTTAAATTGATTGACAACAAATTCAATTCTTGATTGTTATAATGTTATAGTTTAGTTGTCTTTGGATTAGTCTTTTTTCGTTGCTCTAGGCGCCATTAACAAACGAGTTCCCCTCAGCAATTCCAAAATGTATTCGAAAAAAACATCCTTAAGTATCGCAAAACATGAGATATTTTCGATTTCCATTTCCCAGCGTATCTTTAGAATACAGAAGGGAAGCCGGCAAGGATTTTTAGTAAAATGACTTATAACTTCAAGTTGCTCCTTTTTCCGTTCACTACCGTGAGTTAATCACCGTTTTACGGCCCGGAAATCACCAATAGCATCAGGCGCGGATCAAGGATAAATACTAACTGATTTCTTTAACGAGCGCCGAAGGCGTAATTGCAAGCTTGTGAGGTGGTTCGGGGGGATACTCCCCCGAGAAATGTTTTGAATTTTCACTTCCTAAAGTCCCCTCTTCTGAGTTTCTGAGTCATTCAAACAGGATATTGGCCAGTCCAAAGGTTCCATTTGTGGATTATTATTGTTTGATTCAAACCAGTAGAAAACCAGTAGTATATTCTTGCTCCGCTCGCTCTAGAGCTCTTGCAAAATACTCTCCGAATTTATTCGCTCCTGTAAAGTACTAAATCATTTACAAGATTTCAGGTTGAAAGGTCTTTTTTATTAAAAATATAATTATTATGAAAAATCTGATCAATCTCCATAACACGGTTGAAACCGGTGTGGATCCGCGCCGAGTATAGGTGACAAACAGATCAGAATCAAAACTGGTACGGACTGAAGATGGGGCGTTATGCCTCTGGACACCAACAAATAATTGATACTGATTTCATTATCTTACATAGTTACAGTATATTCCGAAAAAAATTTGCAGAAAGATTTACACGCTTTTTCGGTTCTAACTTTTCATTAGATAATTCAGGCTATAAAATGCAAGCGTAATATTAATTATAACACAACAAAAATCCAGGGAGTTCCGATCCCCGACCCCAAGTGGGGATGGAACATCGCTTGAGTGTTGAAATTCAACCGTATAGGAGTCAGATAATGCAGTTTTCTCTCTGTTCAAAAACGATTAAATTACTCAATTTTGGGTCCTTCAAATTTTAACGATGTGAAGGTATACAATCTTTATAAAAGGGGCTACTTTGACAATACTTCCTGGTAGAGTTGTCTCACGGAACTTAACAAAACTACGAGCGTTTTTTAAAAGTGACGTTACACGAGACAATTCGCAGCGAAGATTTTTAGCGCAATACAGCGTTGCAACATTGTTGCAATATTATTTCGAATGGTTGGAGCATTGTTTCAACATTGCACTGCGCTTTTTTGGGCTAAAAATCGTCGTCGTTGCGAATTGTCCTTGTAACATGACCTTAATGAGGCATCTAGGTACGATATTACTGAAAACTCTATAAAAAAGCAGATATAACAACAACACAACAATGGGTAACATTGAACATAAAACATCTACAATTTAAGTATCAATCTTGTAATCGATAGTCAATAAAAATGCAACCTTCTCACCAGCAAGATGGTTGGGGGTGCGATCGTGCAAAGGGCGTATGCGTAGTACGTAGAGACAAATACAACTGACTTTTAAGGTATGTTACAAGAGTACGATTCACAACGACGATTTTTAGCGCAACACAGCGTTGTAACATTGTTGCGACATTTTTCGAATGGTTACAACATTGTTCCAGCATTGCAATGCTGTGTTGCGCTAAACGTCGTCGTTGCGAATCGTCCCGTGTAACAATTCACCTTTACGTTTCTAGGTTTCGATGAATTTTTTTTTTCAGGATGGGCTTATGGATAGCCAAACTCGCGGGTCATGAGGATGACGCCAAGGTTCAGCTCCGTAAACCAGATTCCGTTTTGGCTTACATCCTTGCGTTTGGTTCAGTGTTTATTGTTCTTTTTATCTTGCTTGTTGGTATTATGTTAACAGCAATCAGAATCTATAAAATATTCGTCTACAGAAAACAAAGCGAGGAAAATTTGAAGGTAAGAACGTGGGAGCATGATGATTCACTTCAGATAGCATTTTCATAAAGTAAGAATGTTGACTTTCTTCAAAGCTTTTCTTTTACGAGAATCTGAGCCACCTGAAAGTCACCTACCATAATCGCAAATTTATAACTGTATGCTAAGCAGCCAAGCCTTTGAGTGGAAGCGAGGCTGGCGGTGATGTAGCTGTGATAGAGACTTCGCTTCCATTCATATGAATGTTGACAAGATGCACACCAAAAATGCTCAGTGAGGTTTCTGTTCTCTTCCACTGAAGGCCAAGTCACAATGCACAGTTGTAACGTAAATTCAACTTCATCATGGTTCAGTCAAAATTACATGATAAAATAGTCCTTTACGTACGATGATAACGAGTGTAAATAAAGATAGTCTCAAGATCAAATTATGTCTGCTATTAAATCTGGCAGAGTACCCTGGACCTTCAAGTGGCGAAGAATTTCATGGAAAAAGTGCGGAGACGTTTAAGTAGTGTAGGCCAGTTTAGAGATGGCATGACCAACGCAGGGCTGGAAATGGTGGAACTTATCACTACGCCAGGACCAGGTAAAAAGTTAGCCACAGAAAACAGCCGACATTTCGCGACGTCACCACTGGTTTTGCAGCGAAATCTCGCCTGAAAAACGAGTGCGGAAATTCCATACTGATGACGCCTCCCTACCCAGATCTGGGTAGTGCATCTGACTAAATAAATCAAAGTTTCAGCCACTCAGAAGCCCTACCCGATCCTACCCAGATCTTGGTAGTGACTTCACTCGTCGCTCTGACGTCATTTCGCGGGGAAACCAGCGGTAGCGTCGCTAAATGTTGGCTGCCGTTTCTCAGGCTAATGAGAGGCTAGGTAACATAATTACTATCTATTGTGTCATCTATTGTATAACAGCTAGAAAGTGTCACTTCCCCACTCCCTCCCCCTTAGATGTTCTCCGTTCTCGGGGCCTTCATGATCAATTTCTATCCGACCCTGCCGAATTTCTTACCCAAACTTGTAAAAGTACAACAATATGCACCGGCCGCCATTTTGCCATTGCTTAGTTATTTGTCCTCCAGGGCGTGATTCCGTTCATCTGACTAACGTGAAATTGGTGGGAATCTGCTATGACAAAAGAACAAGTGCAAAATGCATGATCTATCTACCTCAGAAGTTTCTTTTTAAGTCGCAGGACTGCTCGATCGAGACTGCTCATGTTCAGTTTCAACCGTTCTCTCATAGCGCTGACCTTCCCACCCATTTCAAGGCGTTCGCGAAATGATGGATGGTTTCATCGGGGATGGACTCAGGAAACGCTTGTATTTATTATATAAACACCAATGAAATACCAGGTGAGCTTTCGCGCGAAAACATGAAATCTTCACACGTGAAAATAACATGTTATTTTCACATGTGAAAATATCACCGTTGCTATGGCTACATAATAAATCGCGCCTTTCGCAGGAAAAAAACTGTGTCAGTGAAATGGTTTGGTATTTCATTGGTGTCGCTGCGCTCACTCGTGAAATATTTTTCAACACTCGAAGAGAAATTTCGTATCTCCAAGCGGCCTTGTAATTTCCTCTATGTATATATTTTTTTTTCAGTTGCGAGGCTCAAATCCACTAAGCTTGGTATCAAGCTCGTGGGAGGAAAAGGGCAAAACTTTATACATGGCGATCCTGGAATATTTGTGTCGCGCGTCAGACCTGGTAGTTTAGCAGATGGCAGACTGTACCCTGGCGATAGAATAGTGGCGGTATGCATCATAGCATTATCCAGTTATCACGCAAACCTCCTGATACAGTTAACTCTCGCTTTGCGGACACCCCACTATAACGGACACCCCGATAACACGGACAGCAGCTAAATTCCAGGCAAAAATACTGAAGAGAATTGCAAGCGTTTGACTGAAACAAACTTCCGCTATTTCGGACACCCGCTAACTTGGGGTACTTACCGGGTCAGTTATAAAGGGAGTTGACTGTAAATTGATTAGATCGGCTACCATCCGTTGGTCATTTCTCAGCTTTGTCTTCTACCCGTTAAAAGATAAAGCCTAGGCATTTTACTCTGAGGGACAATAAGTGACGTAAATAATTTATAAATGTTGAGAATGACGTGACATAATTGACACAAGCGACTTGGGATAGAGAAATGCGAGTTCTCCCGATAAGAATTGAACTTAGTTCAACAGTGGCGTCCTCTTCGTCAAACGATGGACAGCACTCTGCAATATGTACTGCGAAAACAATTCAGCGCGTTATCCAGTGGCCATGGATAATGATTTATTTGACCGATTGGATATCCAACTTTTGAACAACTGGGGCCTCGAAACTAGGTTAGATTCTCTACCCTGCGCAAAAAGAGGATCCACAATAGGGTTCTTTAATCCCGTAATCCCGACCCAAAACTTCGGGCAATCCCGTAACCCCGAGGGCTCTCTTTGCATCCCACCTGCCTCGCGGACCGTCAATCCCGAATCTCGCCCCGATTTTGCTTTAAAATCCCGAATCTCGAGCTTCAAATAAGGGAAATCCCGTATCCCGAAAATCCTATTGAGGTCTCTCCAAAAAGAGATTCGTAGAGGCTGAGTCTGTTAACCTCAGCTTCATTCTCTTATCCTGCTTCTAATCTTTACAGAAATTTTGTCAATTTCTACAGATAAATAGTTTTCGCATGGATATGGTTACCCTCAAGTACGCTAAAGAAGTGATGCAAGCTGTTAGTCAGGCAGAGGGACGTCTGATGTTTTGCATCTTGAGAGCCCCAGTCAGGGAGGTACGTACTTCTTGTCACATGATTGGCTCTAGCCCAATAAAAATCGTTTAGCTAGTAGATAAACGATTCTCATTGGCCGAAAGCCCCCTTTAAATAACTGCCTGCAAATGTTACTCTGCTCATGCGTAGATGTATACTTTCTCTTCGGTCATAGTGGCAGACGAACATGGACTTGACTGATCAACACGCCATGCGATCGTACTAATCTGGTATCAAATGCTCCGAAAAAGCCCCTGAAGGCAATAACTGTGGAGAAAAATCTAGTTTTATAGAAATGAAAAAAAATTTTTCTAAATTACAAGGAACGATTCGTAACGAGGATTTTTAGCGCAACTCAGGGTTCAAATGTTGGAACAATATTGCAGACATTCGAAACAATGTAACAACGACCTCCTAACAATGTTGTAACGCTGTGTTGTGCGAATTGTCCCGTGTAACATCACCTTGAGGATTCATAAAATTTTGCTCCTTTATTTAAGTTAAACTTTATGTAGATGTCTTCTCCATTTTAGCGCAGAGTAAGCAAAGCCTTTTCATTGTACTGTGACGATGAAAATACTGGGAAGCATGAAGTGGTTTTCACTAAAGAACATTTAGAAGGTGAGTGTGATTATAGGCTTTGTCCTTTCCGGTCAAGGGGGGTAGGAAAGGTCGGTTTTATTCCTGGGGGTACTGAACAAAATTAAGGTGCCCCTTTCAAATATTAGAGAGCTTTAGATCTGAGTACGAGAACCAACTTAAAGTTTTTTCGCGTGTTCTCAAAAAAAAAAAAGACAGCCAGGAAAGCTTCATTTTACTTTTTTTTTCGCTAAAAAAGTGAGTACGGTTATTTATGCTCAAGGAGGTTAAGCCCTCTCCCGATTGCAAAATGATAAAACTTCTTACATTTGATATCTTGTTCCCGCCATTACGACATTCTCGCTAATACTCGTAGTAGAATGACGACGGCCATCACGTTTTCCCGCCAAAGTGACGCTGATTCACTCGAATTCACGCGTGAGCAATTCTCAGTATTGAGAAAATCTCGTAGTCGTAGTCGTAGTCGTCCCCGTCTCAGAATCTAAAGCTCTCTATTAGTTTAGGACGCTATATCACATTCAAGTGCTGTTATTATTCATTCAAAATATTGTTTCCCCGATTCTGATTGGCTCTGAGCACACGCATAATTCACCATAACCAGCTACTTATGACCAAATTTGGAAGAATTTTGCGATTAATCAACCTTTGACGTCAAAAGTGCAGCTTCCTTGTAGGCACCGTTAACCGAGAAGACCTGAGGACAAGGTTGAGTTGTTTTGGTTGTGAAAACAAAACTGGCGGACATTTCACTCGTTTCAAGAGTAAGAACTAGGCGAAATAATAGCTAAAAACATGGTAAGAACAGCAAGAAGACAACTCGAAGTGCGACATCTGCTATTTGGAGAATATTTGCGGAGCTGAACGACCCTAAACGTGCACTATCGAAGATGAACTTAACATCGAAGGAGGTAAGCATGTTTTAGCTATGTTTTTAAAGTAGGAATTATTTTGGATGAATAATAAAACAATTATTGAATTCGGCGTTCGTATCATATGAAGAATTATGGAGATCTCGGAGGATATTATCCGCCTTGGCCCTTCCTCGATCTCCATAATTCTTCATAAGGTACTCAGCTTCATTCATTAATTGTTAATTAATGCATCGTCTTGAAAACAAGAATAAATCGTCTAAATCAGTCAACCACAAAGTTTTCTTGTCTTTTTCATAGCAATTAAAGGAACCTGTTGGCCCTTTTAGTTCATTTCACAGACCGCAATGACAGATGACTGATTTCTCAACCCTTCATGCACTTCAATCAGTTACATCCCTACTGTTTCATATACCTATAAGCCTGAAAAAGGTACCCCTCTTGAGCGGAGACTTCCTCTATAGACAATTATAGGGAGAAAATCCCCCCTCCGGTGTCTTATTTTAGTTTGCCAAGTAGCCCTCAGCTGTTAATCGGCTTTGTGTCGGCGTGGTGATAACGCTCCTTGCATACGGACGGAAAGTCGCTGATTTCACCAACAGCAGTTAAGCAGCAGCTGGCAGCGCAGGAGATTAGTTTATAAGTTATGGGACGAAATAGCCTTAACCTCCAAACCATGGTAAAAAGTAAAGGTCTTACTTAAATTACTGGTATATAATTGCGTAGTGGTAAAAGTTTTAGACCCTGCGATCATTTACTTGGTGAGTCAGTCGCTAAGCATGTGCGTGTGTGCTAAACAAAGTACTAATTACGAATAATAAACGCCTAAAAATTAGTATACTTCAGTCAAGATTAACGGTGAACACCTAAGATATCAATTTTTTTAGAATGTTCATCATGTTGTGGTCAATTACTTGTTTTACTTTTCTAATTACTTCCTCAGTTAAAACATCCACTCATAGGAAAATCAGCGCTATTAGCTCTGAGCTACGTTATGAAAAAATTGATCTGATCATGAAATGAGAAAAATTTACTGTACCCTTAGCCAGGCTCCTGGAAAAGTACAATTAAAGTTTTAATCATAACTATAACAAAATTCTCAAATTTGATTGGTTATCAACTGCCCTGATTTCAGCCTTAATAGGGCAGTATGCGTCATGCCTAAGTAATTGGACAGTACGCGCCATCACGCGCGCGCTTAAATTGCTTTTTTCCCACTGCTAGCAAAAAATAATCTTAGAATTTCTTGTTTTTTGATTTTAAAAAGAGCCTTGTATGTAACAAATTTTGTTAAAGTTGTGATTAATTGGTAACAGAACTTCGTGCCGTCCAATTCGGTCTGTAATCATACTCGTGATTAAACAATTATGCGAGAGTCCGATTTTGTTAATCACTCGTATGATTACAGACCGAATTGGACTCCACTTAGTCCTGTTACCATTACATATTGTACTTTTTCTCCTCTAGTGTTCGAAGAAGCATTCTCCATATACGACCACCTAGGAACTGGCAAGATACCACAGTCAAGCTTCTTTCCGCTACTCCGAAGCTTGGGCTACAACATTCACAAAGAGGAGGCCTTTAGATACATGAACGAACTTGATTTAGCAGGTGTATATCATATATCAACACGTGACAATAAAAATACATCGGTTAAGTTCCAGGTTTTAGCTCAACTGCTAAACAAAAGGAACTAGGCCAGAGTATATATAAAAGTTACTTCGAACGATTCAATCAATTGTATTTATTAGTTTCATTTTCTAGTGAATTGATCGCGTTTTAATAGGCCATTTCCGAGTTCCAAAAACTCTCAATTTGAAAATGAGGCTAAGTGCAAACCTTTCTTGTAAGATGAGTTTCATTTACATGAGAAAAAATATATCCAACTAGTGGTCTATTATCAATGCTGCGTTCTGATTGGTTGAGCTACTACTAGGCTATATGTTATAGCCCACTAGTAGCGAAAAGCGCGCGCTTTTTGGCGGCAAAAAAGGATTAAAGTCTAGCTTTAACTGGCTAAAAGTTTTTTATTCTCGATATTTTTGACCAACTAGTTGGATTTTACTGAAATAATTATTCCTCTCGCCCTCATGGCCTCCGAGTCAATAACCCATTCGGCCTTCGGCCTCACAGGCTATTGACTTAGAGCCCATTCGGGCTCGAGGAATAATTGTTAAGTATTTTCATATCAATGATTTCGCGCTTGGCCTCACTTTGAAACAGAGGCTTTGGGCAACTCAGAGATGGAATATTCTTAATTTAAAATTTTCTGAAGAATACAAAATGTTTGCAAAATTACGACTTTCTGAGCTATTTCTCTTTTTTCTTGATCCTCCTAGATAAACAAAAGATCACCTTTAACGAACTGATTAAGTTCCTGGAGCACATTGTGGCGGAGCAAACTTCAAAGTCTGAAGTACGCTGCGTTTATAACGTCTTTGATCCCGAGAAGAAAGGTCAAGTGCCGGTAATCGAGTTGTATGAAGCACTAGAGAGGATGTATGGACATGATATCACTGTGGATGAAATAGAAAAGATTCTTTCTATCGGAGATCGAGACAAAGATGGCTGTCTTCAAGAAGAAGGTATAGTAACTATTGGAAATTTCAATATCGTTATCAGTGTTCACGCTGGCAGCCATTCATCTTTGGCGAAGACGCAAAACTACCTCCATTTTGAACTATCAGCCACTTATTATAAATAATTAGTTAAAATTTGTTCGTTTAGGAATTGAAGAGTTGAATTTTCGAAAGTCAAGTCCGGATTCTCGATGAAACGAAAGTCCAAGCGAAGGATTTTGCCAAACAGAACTACTTTCTGTGACATGGTTTTACTGATAAACAGATCCTGACCAAAAAAGGACAAAGATATTACAATGCCATATATCATAAAAAAATAAAACTTAACCACATCATATACAAAAAAACTTCAATTATATATTTGTTTGTTCTTTCCCAGATTTTGAAAGGTTACTTCTTCCGTCGCTGATACTTTACTAGAGATTTAAAAGATGCAAGATGGTTACCATGGCTACTAGAATGTCCCCATCCAATGGGCGTGTACATACATCAGGTTGCCACTGCTTATCTTATCAATGTATCGCGCAGTTGAGACGGCATAGCATAAACTTGTTCTATCTTCCCGGATTCTGAGTCTATGGCAACTAAACGTCCTCTAATTTGCAAACTTCCAGTTTACTATAGGACAAGTGAAAGGAAAATCCTTATTTGAAACTTTTACAGCTATGTGTTGAATAAGTACTTATCTTAGCTAAAATTAACGTTTCGCAAATATTTTGAGTCGATGACTTAAAGGAGCCAAGTAGTAATCGATTTTATCGAGCCCTCGACTATTTTCGGTCAATATTAGACTGCGAGCGCTCGCTGTTTTTGCGCGTGGTCATTTGCGTGTCTCGCGCGTGTCGCTCGACGGACTAAAAAGGAGAGAGACTGCTTGTAGTCTATCGGTTATGGTCAATAGAAATCAGACACTGCAGGAGAAATATTACAGCCGGACACAATAGTTTGTTCATAGACATGATTTGTTTCAAGATATGATTTCCTGCATGTGTTGAATTCTCTGCGGCAATTTACCATCGAGCTTTGCGGATATTCACATGTCGTGAAAACGCCCACCGACCTTGCAACCATATGCTAATTCCCAAAAGAGGACTTCTAACTCTACTTAAATTTTGCCTGATCATAATCAGCGTTTTGAAAGCAAGTCAACCCATTCATATTTGTTGGAGAGACAAATAACTGCAGTCACTTTTCCTGAGAAATGCAGAAATAATGAGAGATCTCATCTCAAAATTGCCAACGCAGTCACCTTGCAACGAAACAAATTAAATTGGAAAATATCTCAGTAGTGTTTGATAAACACTAAAAAAGACTGCCAGCAGTGAGATTCAAATAACAAAAGTCTGAATGGAAATAATTCAAATAAGGAATATAAAGCAGGCAAGTGGTTTTCGACTATTACTGAAAGCAACCACAAGCAAAAGACAATTTATTTACAACTTAGGAGTTCAAGTTTGCAATATGATATTTAATGGCAATATTGCTAAAAATGTTGATAAGTCGATAATAAAACATTTATGCTTTCTAGAGCAATTTTGTTAGGAGTTCTCTAAACAAGCTATTACGTAATATTTTTTTAAGTACAAGGCATAACTACAACATAGTATACCTACGAATTAGGAAAAATGATACTGCGAAATGTAAGTGAGTTACAAAATATGCTTTAACTGCCACAGATAGTGTTGCCGGTCAGCGATCATTCTAGTATAGAGTTCTCAGCAGCAGAACTACAGACTGAAATTTCTTGATCTAGCGAGCGTTTTGTAGGTTTTAACATTTTATTGTATCATAGTAGGAATTTTAAACGGAAACTTACTAGGTTTTTTTTAGTTTTTTTCTAGTATATATTATATATTTTAAAATTTTATAATGCATTATAGCTTTGTCTTGCATCAGTGCAAAGCCCCTCAGGGGACGTGAACAATAAACTTCTTAACTCTTAACTCTTTAGTCACATCACTCAAAAATAAATTTTGAATAAAGAAGCCCCCACGTGGGAAGTAGGTTGGAGATCGCTGATGCACCATCATAGCCTTTCGAAGGCCTCATTTGTTTCTTTGTTTGTTTGTTTGTTTCCTTTTTTGTGCACTCATTCACGGTAAGAAATTCTACGCTAAGGTTTTTAATCTACAAGACATGGATGATAAGGAAAGATTTTGTGAAGCATTTACGGGAGAAAAAAAACAACGTTTCAGCGACGCATGCCACCATTATCAAACGCAAATGAACAAAGACTAGAGATGGTGTGATAGAAAAAGAAACCGTATGACATGACAACTTAAAAATTGTGAAGAACAAAAGAATAAAATGCCTATAAGGGAATTAATAGTGAATGGCAAAGAATAATTCGCATGCAGTTTTTAAGAACTCGCTGGCTCTAAGATTCCCGAGTTCTTTTTTTTTTTAACTCCGGATTTAGTTGCATGAAGCTTGAAGCAAAACGCATTATATAGCCATGTGACAGTTTTTTTTTTTTTTTTCGATTGTATAACTATTTTAGCCCGCTGGTAGGCGTTTGTAAGTTTAAATATACTCTGGGTCGTTGTCCTTTGGTAAATAGATACTTCTCTTGGGCCACAATCCCACCTTTTAGAGCTAATAAAAAATTGATATACTCTTCTACCCATACCGTGCATTTAGCGAGGTCCCTTTAGTCGCTTTGATCAGCTTTAATTACCATCAGGAGGCATAATAGGTCCCCTTATGGCTCATGTTTACATGTAGAAACTGCTAGCTCTTTTTCTTGTCACTTGAAAGGCAGCAAACACAAACTGAAACAGTCGTGGTTGACTCACTCTGCAGCTAGATTTATTGTCAGTGTATTCAGCCTGCAAGTTGTGTCCAGTTGCTAAACATAACTGGGCTATCAAATTCTTATTGATATCAAAAAAACAATTTTTATGACACTGAGTTTTGCTTTCCTCGTCCATCTTTTATTGTCATCTCCATAAAATTGCTACACCTTTCAATGTGAAGGTTTGTTAGTGTCTATCGTCGGAGATGGACGATGTCTCACCTGCCCACTCGGGCCCTGCTAATGAGTGAAGTTAGTTCTTGAATTAGTAAGAGTCTTAGTTTGACCTATGACTAGTGATTGTTTACTGCAGTAAAATAAGGAACTTTGAGTCAATTTACTCTCCCGCACCATCTAGTGAAAGGATGAGTATTTTAATAAGGCAAACGTTTCTCTTGTTCGAACTAAATAGTCGACCGCCGAATCTGTGTTTACGTTATTACTCCTTTTATGCATACCAGAGTGCGCATGCCCGACGATCTAACATCCGACAGAAGACTGGAAAATAGAGTAACTTTTTCCCTGGTTAATAATTATGCTGTCTTGCAGTCGCTCAACACAATAATTTTTGTTTTGGGTCAGACTGATTTCATTTTTCAAGAAAACATGTCTAGGAGAAACTGTATTTAATAAGAGAGTTTATAAACATGGATGAAGGACGCCCACTGACGTCATTAACAGAAAAACGCCGCTCGAATTTAAAACACAAATAACAGTTATTTGTAATTTAAGATGTTCTTCAACCTTACTAAGGCAAACAACAATTGAATAATGATTCAGAGACAGACATCCTGAACCGTCCTACGACAGCCTTCTGTTTTCAAGGGTCTTAATGTATATAAATCAGATAGCATTTGTGTCCACCCTATCAGTTAATTTAATACTTCTTTGATGTTTACCGCTGCGTTAATCATTTCTCACAGCCCTTCACTAAAATTCTTTTTACCAACTAAAGTAATTGTTTTTTTTAATAATCGCGTTATTTTTTTTTTTGCCACAAGCCAATCCGCAAACTAGTCTAATCCACCTGGCAACTAAATATAGATTTAAAATGACTATTTATATTGTCAAATTCAATGCAACTGAATTGAAGATTTACCCAGCCAGTTTTAGGGAAACACGAAAACGCCGTCAAAAATTCTTATTGATGTTCTAGATGTATATATGCTGCTTTTATTAGGCATGCATTCACACAATCATAGGAGTTAAAATTTCACCGCAGAGTATTTAAAGGTGCCATACAGGCTGTCAAACAGGTGCTATAACTTTTAGATAGATAATTGCGAACACATTCTTACATAACCGCTAGTTTGCTTGCAGCTTTTATAACAGTCGTTGTGAGTCAACAAATCTGCTTAGAAGACCAGTAGCGCGTTTTCTAGTGACCAGCTACGCTTCGCGCTGTTTCCCCGCCGAGTTTACGACAATCGTCTCATAAACCAGATACCCGGATGGCTTCTAGAGCAAAATGACCTCAAAGGTAAAATTTTTATACTTTTTTGGACCCATGTGTTGTTCTTTATGTCCCGAGATCCTTTTTTATGGAATGAGCAAATTGGTCTATAAAAACAGTCTAGCTAGCTGTAATATTTAGATCCCGCATAGCTACAGAAGCTCGAGTCCTGAAGAAGATTATTAAGAAGTCAGAGCCTTTTTTTTCGCTCAGGCTCAAATGTCAATGTTGCGTTAGCAAAAATAACTTTAATTGATCTCTTATGCCTACCTAGAAAAAATATGAACTGAAGTTGTTTTAATTTTACTCAAGTAAAAGAAGCCAAGACAAAGGTGATTCGTCCGAGGATATGATCAACTTGGAAACGAAAAATGATCGATCGTGCGGATAAGATTAGACTTATCTTTACCAAGAGGGAAGCTGCTCAGCCAGTCTTTAGGTTCGTCGGGATCTCAATAGAAAGGACAGGAGACTTTTTAATTTTTTCCGCCTTTAACTTTCCTCGTCTTATGAAACAAGTTTGCTAAAAATTGTTGTTGGCTTTTAATTAACGTGCATGTAAAGACAACCAAAAGACGTACATCTATTCACATTGTTATGACTCAATAACATTTTGATGGTGCTGCAAATAAAATTTTCTTGTCAAATGCATTATTACTGTATTGCAGTTCTGTACCACGGAAATTTAACCTTAGGGCGCCGTCATTAAGAAGAAAATAAACAACTTGTATTAAAATAGTCATAATATTGCTCCCATCAAGTTTGTTGGAAACAGTTTATCGTTTATTTTTGAATGCTCATTATCATTTTTTTTTGTTTGAAGGCGACGAAATTAATCTCGCTGCATAGAGTAAAGTAATGACCCTGTTTGCATAATTCAAATGGTCGTTTAGAAACCGCAATAACCACATTCGTCTTTTTTCTTTGGTAGGCAATCACTGAAATGAGTTTCTTGAAAATTAGAGCAGTGCGGCTTTGTTGTAAAGAGTGTTTCCAAGAAAACAGCCGAGAAGCAAAACAAAAACCGGAGCTTGATGATCTTCACTCGGAAGACATTTCTGGTCCGATAGACGACAGCCATGATGGGAAGACCGAAGAAGAAAACACGAAGCTGGAAAGGAATGATAAGATATTAAACGGAGAAAATTTATGGCGAATGCCACGGCAAGAAATTTTGCAAGCCAGTCACAAATCCACGACGAACCTATCAGCGGGTTTGAACTCATTTCCCAAACTAATACCATTAAATGGCGAGGATCTTCCAATGAGAGCTGATAACATGGAGAACGGAACGTGGGTCGATGGAAAGCGTTCAAATTCAGCTCCGGGATTTTCGTACGCTCAAGCGAGAGTAAGGAAACACAAGATTCGGCTTCCGAACATTTCCGATTGGCAAAACCCGTCAATCCCAGGAAACCAAACAATTAAAGGTATGGTTGTCAAAGGAGAAAAGCTTCGATCAGCTGGGGAAGTATTTTCCTCTCCAGATTCAAAGGTCAGCGACAAAAGTTCCCCAAACAACCGTGAGTCAAAGTTTACTGGCAAAAATTCAAAAAATATTTGCGCTGAGAAATTAAGCATCGCAAAGGGTGAAGGCAAATCTGCCAAGAGTTGCCATGGAGACACAGGTGAAGGTGCCTTTCCGTTCATCCGGCGAACTGATTTTCGCGTAAAAACCGCTTATGCCAGCTCGAGTAGAATGTTTAACAAATATTTAGAATCAAGATTTGGAAAAAGTGTTTATCAAGCTATCGACAGGAAGATGTATAATGGCCAGGGCAAAAAATATCATGTTTATTGGGCGCCAGTGTTGACTAACAGACAGATGTTGTATGATCGTAATGAAGATGCCACGAAAAATTCTCAAGAAAACCTCGGCGACGCATCCTTAACTAAAGAGAAACATGTCCGCTTCTGATAGATGTTCAAGAGCTGCTAGTGACGGCCTCACTGTTGAATCATAACGACGGAACCAGACAAATTGGGACAGCTTTTGTGGGAACTGCAATCAGAGACCTCTCTTAAAAGACAAGGAAATCCTGAGTTTTTAGGAGCTCTTTACTAGTGACTTGTCGTTTCTTCGATTTATAACGTTAAAACCTTAGAGGATATCTAAAATAGGAGCAACCTTAAGCTAAGCTCATTCTACTTTTTTTTTTTCATCCGTCGAGAAAAACGGACAAAAACAAAATAGCTACTCTACTTTCTTTTTTGATAATAACAGATAAATAGGAGAGTGTTCCAAGTCCATGGAATACCCAACAGGTGGTGGAAAGAGGTCTCGCTGTCTCTTCAGTTGAGTGAGTTTATGAAATAACTTTTAAACAATACCTACCAAACCTATAAATATTAAAAGAGAGTTCTACTATAATAAAGATATCCAAAAGATTATATATCTGAAATTTTTTTCGTTTATGGCGCAGGCCATATCATAAATGCTTTTCCCCGTCTTGTGGCTTACCATCTAAGAGGGGAGCGTAAGGGGAGGTACTAATACCCAAAACCGCACAGAATAACATAAGAAAACCACAATGAAACTACACGAAATTTTCTAAATACCTCAAACCGCTTGGTTTTGTAGAACCGCAATACCGTAACTTAAAAAAAAAATTCCCCAAAACCACACCAAAAATCGAGCAAAAAGGCATCACTGCCAACTCTTACGTCCCTCTCATTTACTCATTTAAGGTTATTTCAGTATTCAATCTTTTGACTTTGATAACTTTTGAATCATCTTTAGCGCTCTTTAGAGTTACGAGATTGAAATCCGACGTAAAGAGGGTTCCAAAATTGCTGCGAACTTGGCTTCGTTACATCAACTTTCCACTTTAGCTTGATATGCTTGAAATTTTCAATAAATCAGCGTCGTATCAAAAATAAACAGTTTGTAATTATTGAAGCACTGGTATCGCTTTAATAACAATAATAATACGATAGAGATCAGTGACATTGTTAGCTGAATTACAACAACAGCAACTACAGTTATCAAAACAGCAGGCATTTTGCGACGCATCTGGTTTCCTCGAAATGACGTCTGAGGTTAACGAACAAAACTCTATCGAACGCAAAATGCGAACGAAGAAATTCCATACTGATTATGTGTTAGCCATATCTGGAAAGTGCTTCTGATTGGTTGAAGTAAATTTCTCACGCAGCACTACCAATCAGGAGCACTCCCAGTGTAACACGTCATCAGTGCGAATTTTTGCGCTCGTTCTTCGGACGTTATTTCGCTGGGAAACCAATGGTGTCTCAGGATGTCGGCAACTTTCTCAGGCTGAGTCTGGATCCATATCTAGATCTACCATAAATTTCGGTACGTTCACAGGACATTAGGATAAATAGTAGGGGTGATGAATGGTCTTTGCCAGCATTCGCGAACGGGCGAGCACTACGATTTTTTTTGCGAGCACAAGTAGGGATAAAAATTGGCCTTGCGAGCAACGAGCATTTTAGAAAGTACAACTCGCTAGCAACGAGCACTTCTAATATTTTGCGCATTCAGAAATCTATAAGGAAATCCTTTCCTTTAAAATGTTAAAACAGAAAATATTAAACAGTATAATAATTCAGAGCAAACCAAGTACTTTGAAGTTAGTTTGAGTGACACCGCAACAAGATCTTCTCGAGATCTAACCAATTACAGTTATAGGAGTTAAGAACCATACAGAATTACATTTATTTTGACCCAAAGGAGGATTTACAAAATTTCAGGCAATACTGACAAGAGCGCGAACATGCGAGCAATTGCAAAAATTATAAGTATAATCAGTTCTCTACTGGTTCATAGTCAACGTCAGCACATCAGAGCGGAAATAGAAAGCTTCACTCGACAGAAACAGCTCTGTTGTACGTTACAGATCAGTTGCTCCAGGCTATGGATAACAAGAAAGTTTCCATCATGGTCTTATTAGATATGTCTAAAGCATTTGATAGTATTCGACACGACATCTTGTTATCCAAGCTACAAAATCTCGATTTTTCCCAGGGTGCGTTGGATTGGTTTCAGAGTTACCTTTCTAACCGACAACAGTGCGTTCGAATTGGTGACGCAGTTTCTAAAGTACTCCCACTTGAGTTCGGAGTTCCGCAAGGCTCTATTTTAGGTCCGGTTTTGTTTACAATCTATGTTAACGACCTCCTTTCTGTTCCTAAACGTTGTCTATCTGCCTCCTATGTTGATGATTGTAAATTGTATTTGTCCTTTTCACCTGCCGAATTACCCACGTCCATCCTCGCCTTAAACGAAGATCTTACGAGAATATCTCAGTGGTGCTGTAAAAACTCTCTTTTGATTAATCCGGACAAAACTAAGGTTCTAGCTGTTGGATTACCACAACTTTTAAAGAAACTGTCATCATTCAGTATAACACTTTTTGACAAGGAAATAACACCTGTGCCTGTCGTTAAGGACTTGGGTGTTCTTCTCGACACACGCCTCAGTTATAACCAACATATCACTGAGATTGCCTCTAAATGCCTTTTTAAATTGTACCAAATTAACAGAATCAAGCACCTCCTGGATAGGAAAACACTTCTGTTAGTAATAAATTCATTTGTCTTTAGTAAACTCCAATATTGTTCAACTGTCTGGAGTAATACCAGCAGCAGCAATATTGACAAGTTACAAAAAGTCCAAAACTTTGCTGGGCGAATTATTCTGGGACTAAGAAAGTATGACCATATTTCGGATGGGTTGCGATCATTGAAATGGCTTCCTATTAGAGAGAAACTCATTCTAAATGACGCTACTATGATGCACAAATGTATTAACAAGCTTGTTCCAGACTATCTTGCTGATATGTTTAAATCACGTTCTCAAGTCCATAATAGACAAACTCGATCATCTGGTGCTTTGGATATACCTTTATGTCGCCTGTCAACAGGGCAGCGCTCCTTTGCTTTCAGAGGAGCCAAACTCTGGAACTCCTTGAATGATAACATTAAGTCCTTAAAATGCCCCAGGAATTTTAGACGTCATCTTGCAAATGTTTTATTAAGTTGATATATTATATTATTGATATATATTTTGTAATTATAATATTATTGTATTTACATTCTCAATTAATTTATATATTTGTATTTTTTTATTCTATTGAGCTGAAAAGCCCACTTAGGGAGCATCAATAAAGTGTATGTATGTATGTATGTATGTATGTATGTATGTATGTATGTATGTATGTATGTAACGTTGTTGCGTTCATATCTCCTCAACCTTCCTCAGGGGACCAGCCTTGTCACGTCAGCCTTCTTAAGGGTTCCAGCCCCACATAACGTTTTTCCGCGATTTTCTCAGAACGCCTTTACGCCAGAACCTTTCCCTTCGTTTATCTGTTTTCGATTTATTCCTCAGACACAATTATGGACAGTTGGTTGGTAGGGCTACGAGATATGACGTCATATCATCAGGTCAGGCTTGAAAGATGCTTTAAATATTTGCCAAAAAGAGAATTTTCGGCAAACTTCAAGATGGTGACGATTCTGAGTGATGTCACAAGTCCCCAGCAGTGCTATAACCCATAACAGATATATCAAACTGCAGCTAATCACAGGCTATGCACTGAATGTATAATATTTATATTTGCACAAAACAAACCCATGTGGAGCGTTTGCCGCTTTAGTATAATACTCACTGACGACGAGAACAAAGCGAAGTTTTACCTTTATTTTTTATTAGACGTGGGCTATCGTCGTAAGTGGTGTTTTTTTTTTTTTTTTCTTTTCTTGCAAAAAAATGATATTTTCAGTATTCAAAGGCGTTCTTTTGTGTCATTCCTCGTCAAAGGCACCCATGAAAGGCCTGTGTCTAAATGCTTATGGCTGTCTCGGGGCACACTGTTGAGACACTTTCCTAAATTAAATTGTTCGGAAAACTTGCATCTCTACACAGATCATGCTGCTGACTGACAAGATTTATACATGATAATTTGTATATTCATGGTAATCAATTGACAATTTATATGCGGTTGTGGAAGTTTTTATCTTTGGTAGAATATACAACGCCTATTGTGTTCTCCCTTTCACTGTTCCCTTCTACTCCTTGGCACTGAAATCACCACATTACTTGACGTTTTTTGGGAATTCTTCCGAAGAGAACCATTTCATAACTGTTTAGGTCCAGGATCGCAGTTGCAGTTTTAACAATAAGCAACCGTAACAGTTACCTTGTGACCGTGACCTTAGAAAGTTTGAAACGATATGTTACGTAATGTAAGGCGTCTTTATCTTGGTTCAGTATAATTCTCCGTCTGCAGTGTCTGACAATAAAACAACGTTGTCATACCACTTACCACCTCAGGAAATGAGGATACGAAAGCCAGTGTGTCGCAAGGTTTCCAAAAAGGGGAGAACCGGCCAGAAAAGGAAAAAATCCTACAACACGAGGAATTCTGATGGCGTAACTTGGCTTAGAAAGATCGTTTGACTAATGTACAACGTGAAGTACGCGCTAATGAAAGACGGAAAATTACGCATACCACAAACTTACAGTTCAGTTATGGTTATTATAAAGATCTTGACAATACTTTCGATGACAAACGTACAATACCCAGTTCAGCAGTCGGCTGCCCATTCTTCTATTAAATCTTTTTTTTTTTTTTGCCTTAATGTTAATCCGTCATTTCGGTGTTTTTGCTGTACATTTGTCTTTGCAGGTCTTGAAGAGGCACTCGGGAATTCATGCAAAGACGTTTCGTGTAAAAACCACACGAAGCTGCTAGACCAAAGGGAATGTTGAATATCTTATTTTGTATATGTTTTCAAAAAGAAGCGACCGTTCCCAATTTCTTGTAATCTTCGTATCTTTTCTTTTCAGAAGTTTTAGGACTCGAAAACTAGGACTAGAAAACTCCATCTGCTATTCAGCTATTTACTTTTGGCGTTATTATTCCTCTATAAGGTAATCGTTGCTGCTCTCAAACGAAAACGTCTCTCAGCAAGACTTACAGAAGACTTGCATTTCTCTCTTGTGTACAGTTCTGGCCTACCTACCATCAAGGACATTGCGCCTATGTTCCACGAGTCGTGTTTGGCGGGAATTGAGCGTGAAGGCTCTGAAGCTCGTCGCATAGTTTCCCGCCAAATATCCTGTCGGTAAATTGGCGGAAGTTGTTGTGAGCGATTATGAGACTCTGGGAGGTTACCTTCGTCGACTCTCCCAGCACGCAAAGGGAAAATCTGTAATACGTCTTCCACACTTGAGTTCCTTCCAGCAAAGAGTTCCCCACACGACAAAGACCTTTTTCGCTCGAGGTCACTGAAATCTGAACTTGGGGACATTCTTGCATTGTATACTTCATAAACGAGCGAGCTCTCCGAACGTGGAATCCAAGAGAGTGAGGTCGGGTCGCGGCAAAAATCCCGAGGGAATTCTAACCCTCTTTCGTGGTCTTGCTTGAAAGGGATCAGCCTTGAAACTGGTACACAAAGAGGAATTCTCGGTTTTCTCAAATCCTCTTGTTTCTTTATGGATTCTTCAAGGACTTCCTTGGGCTTCTTTCGTGTCTTTTGTGAAACGTATTTTCCTTCCTCTGAGTTTTCGTCCGCTAAATCCTCATTGTCAGTAACAGGCAAAACGTCAAGGTTTAAATTTCGTTCCTTCACCTCTCGTATGGCTTCATTATAAAGTTTTTGCATTCGTTTCTCGCTTCGAGAAGCCTTCTGGTTTCTTTTCTTGCCCATGTTTTAGAATTTGTTACTGAGCTGAATACCACAAACTGTCAAAATATGTGAAATGTGCTGTTATAAGCAGCCAGAGTGATTCATTATTTCGCTCATACAAGTATTATATCTGTATGAATAATTAAACTTAGCTCAAATAACAGTTAGGAATACTTTGGCTCTGTTCCGACTTACCTACCTTATAGATTTTGCTGCCGAGAAAACCGCCTACATAACTCCGGCACAACAATCGACTCAGGTCTAATTTTAAACACTGTTACGTTTGTTTGGTATAAACAAACCCACTGAGCGTATTTTCTGGGAGCAGGTGTTGGGCGTTTATAAATATGGCCGAAGAGCAACGCGTGCGTAGTATGAAATCTTGTGTCTTGCCATCTCAGGTGTCTTACACATATTTGACGTCAATTTGCATTATGAATTGTTATCTTCATGGTCCGTTTTATCGCAAAAACAGCGGGATGGCTACACACAAATAAGTATCTTTGGGAAGTATAGCTGTTTCTTAAAAATTCAAAACATAAAAACTTAGTTTCTGGTGTTGAAAACTATTAGCACATTCACCCAAAAAGAGTTTGTCTGAGTCGTTTCCTTGAAAATTAGTTTAAGTTGTTTGCTTTTGTTGTTTGTTAATTAAGAAAAACCGGTTGTTTAAAATAGGGCCAGGAAACAAATACGACTATTTTTATGAGATAAAAATAGTTCTTAATCACTTGAAACATATTTTTAAGGCAAAATATTCCAAACGTTTCAATTCAAAAACAAAAAGTAAAACTTACTACTAACAAATTCGGTTAAATGAAATTTAAAAAGCAAACAGATGCAAACTAGATTTCGTTTTGTTGTTATTTTGCAAGCTATTGGAATGATTTAGATAATCACAAGGATATTTCACTGTCGTGAATAACATCATAGTTGCCGATGTAAGAGCGCAAAACAAGTGGTTTCTATGAACAGTCTTGGTAATCCAATGTTTCTGTTCTTGAATATGGCCAATAAAATCCATCCTTAAATCGAACATGGTCGAGTTTTTGGCCGGAGGCCTATGAAAATTAACAATCAGGCCTCACTTGTTTAAAAGGTGGATAAATCTCTTTCCCGTGGATAGTGAAATTGGTTCCTAACGCTTATCCGCTGGATAATGATTTATCCGTTGGATAGCGCTATCCAACGTAAAGGGAAAAACCAGAATCGAAAATTAATCATGCATAACAGACAAAATTAATATATTTGTACTTGGAGATCTTTGGATCCTGTTTAGGCGGAGAACAGTTGTCCCGGATAAAAATGCTCCACCCCCCTCCCCCCCCCCCCCCCTCTTTCCCATACCCGAGCTACCCTGGGCGAGTCAACTTTTCACAAATTACCTTACAACACGTGACGAACCGTTTACATGAGAAAAAAAAAGTTGGTTCGACCAGAAGGATGCCCTACCATCACAAAGGGTTATCCGGCTTGGCAGGGTCACCCTCCTAGCCGGGGCCAACTTTTCTCCACATAAACACTTTGACTCTCGCGCCCAGCCGAGTCACCTCGGTCAAGGTGATACAATCAGACATGCGCGAGCGCTGGTATAGACAATCAGAGCATACCGAACGCTGTGTTGGCTTGAATTGGGCAAAGGGGTTACCCTTGGAATTGTTATCCGTTTCTGAGGAAACTGCCTACCTACCCCTCCCCTTAGCCAATATTAACACTTATCTCTCACTTAGGGCAAAATGTTGGCTTAGGAAAGGGGTAGTTGGTCAGTTACCCAGAAAACCTCTATTGATCTCCTTTGGATCGGCTGGGAGCGGGGGACCCTTTTACCCGAGGCAGGTTTTCTCCACATAAACGGGGCCTCAGTTTTTCTTGCTATTGTAATTTTTCCTGTTTTAGTATTTGAAGGGACTACGTGAATTTGGCGGAGTTTCTTCCTAGCTTCTTAAGTTTCGATTTTAGGCATTTTTGTGAGATTAACCTTTTTTAAGGGAACGCCTTGTTCATCATATATGTGTTAACAATCGATTTCATGAGTGAAGAGGTTAAAGACTGCCATATCACAAGTGATCAATAACGATGTTGTGTAAACTACGGCTGAACTTTGACGCCGGCGGTACTCACGCTGATCAGATGTAGAGCGTAACCCGTCCAGTGAATAACACGAGAATAGATATATAGGTTCAACCATAATCAATGGTTTCTGAGTTTTTTTTTTGTTTTTTTTTTCTCCAAAATGACGCGAGAAACTATAAAAACTTTGGCTCAACTTTTTCAATTTTCAGTCCTAACTTGCCCTTATAATCATGGGGCAAATGGTCAAAGGGTTTGATGCCGTAGTATAGTTACTGTCATGGCCTATTTCAGGCTCTCGGATATAGTGTGGATGGCGCGTAAGTGAATCAAGGTGCGCGAAAATATGGGTGCGCACGGACCCGACTACTCTCGGAGCCTAGAACAGGCTATAGCGTCATTCAATCTGCTCAGTGGTTATCCATTGATACACACACTGTTGATAAAACTCGGTGACAAGGCCCCTTTGAATTATCCACCTGCAATTAAGCTATTATGATTACACATTCCCGCCAGTTTAATTACCGCCGACTTTTAAGTCTGAAAAACTGTATAGCCGGGAAATTAAAAAGCTTTATTAAAGGAAATTGCTCTGAGAAGGAGCGACACAGTGGCCGACAAGAACAAAGATGAAAGCGAAAGCGGGAGTTCTGAAAACATATTACCGCAAATATCGTGTCATTTTTCTTTGTGTTAAAGAAGAAAAATTGAATGTCCACTGACAGTTTGAAAAGGTCGTGAAATGTTTTGCAATAAAAAGAAAATGACTAAGCAAAATATTTATTTTTTAAGGATCAAAGAATTAGTTTTTGGTGTAGGCTTATACCAACATGAATTTCATTATTTTAAAGTTTGGTCATGAATTAGTGTAATTTCAATGTTCTGTATAAACACAGGCTTCTTCATGTCAAAATGTGTCCACAGCGAAATATGCTATTAATATTTTATTTGCTTTCTTAAGTCTAAACGCTCCAGCCATGAATTATAGTTTGTTTTCCACCAATAATATAGTATTTCTTTTCATGATATATATTGATATACGGGTAATTAAAAAATTACTACTGAGATACATACAACAGACAAAACCACCCCAACAAAGCTTTACCTTTAAGAAAATAATCGATTGGTTGTCAAACAGTCGTCATTCATCTTCCTAACCAGTGCGGTAGCTAAATTGTTATCCATTTAATGGGCTTATTGTTTCCACTTATAGGTTTAAACAAAAGACTCTGAACGAAAGTATATTAATCTCTCCCGCGAAGAGATCAGTGTATTTTTAAGGAAAATGGCCGTTTCAAATAGACGGGAAATAACTACAAAGAATCTGGGCGATCGGAAAGAGGGCATTTTTCCGCTCGTTCCTCACGTTGCGCCGATTTGGCCGCTGGATAAGCGAATAGAGAAAGTCAGAGCTCGAAAGGCTTCGTTTTGGCGACGTGTCCGAAACAAGATAATTGTGTTGAACTTTCTCCAGAGCCTGAGTCCGACAATGACAGACTTGTTTTTACAAATTACCAATGAAGAGGAAGAAGCGAGTAACATTGTGACTCTCACCAGGAACTTTGAAGAGGAGCAAAGGAAAAAGTTTCAACGCCTATACGAGATTCAAATTGATGCATTTTTTAGGGCCGAAAACAAGAAAAGCGAGTGGGACAAGCTTCGGGATCGTGAATTTCGAACAACAACCCTTCCTGATGTGAATTCTACGCGTTTTTCAATGCTTTTAACCAAAAAATCAGAAAATCTGGCAGAAACAAATGGAGCCGCTGGAAAAACACGATGCCAATCAGACAGACCGACTGAAGACGCCAGTAATTCAAAAGATCCCAAACAAAGGAAACACAAGGCTCAGTCATTCAGAACTCTTAAGGAAAGGCTTAGTTTTCAAGAAAGAAATGAAGAGATTTACTCCCCGGGAATAGGGCAAAATAGCAAGAGGGCAGAAGGGCCAATACATGACCCCCGCTTCCAACGACTGTTAAAAGCACTCATACCACCATCAAACCAAGCTCAAAACGGTTTTACCAAAATCACCAACACAAATCATGGCAAAGTTTCAAGGGAAAACGAAAACACTTTAAGCGCAAGTTTAGGTAGGAAAAGCCCAAACGAGAAATGGCGAGAAACAAGGGTGGTAAAGTCAAGCGATAAAAATGTTCCAAAGCCGGTACGCACTAGAAATAAGTTTGCAAGGCCCGTGGGTGGCCTGTGGCCAGACGAAATTAATGCGTTGATCAAAGTTGCCAAAGGCTACTGACGCACACCCACAATTTACGGATGCCTTGATAAAAACGGTGACAGCATTTTTCTTTTTATCCCGGAAATGGGGTGGGTCCGGCCCTACTATAAAGCCTTTCGTGCGGACCTGTTGATACTTTTAGATTTGTGTAATTATGTCAAAATATATTTAGTTTTGCTTCTGTTTTACATTAAGCTTATTTTCTACGTGGCAGTGTAGGCTTTAAGTTCAAAAGTAGCCTGATATACTAAAATACCATATTTATTCGAATAAGCGCCCAACCTCGAATTAGCGCCCACCTCGAATAAGCGCCCATCCTAAAGGAAGAAAAAGTTAATAAGCGCCCATCCCCTCCTCCTCCCAATCAGACTCAAATAAGCGCTCACCCCCACCCCACCCACTTGAGGGAATAAATTCTAATAAGAGACTTCCCGAGGACGGAGTTTTCTTCAGAGTATTTTACAGAAACCTTGCTTTGTTACTTCTTCGCGTTTTGTTATTAGCATTTATCGTTTGGTTGCAAAATAAACATACTTCACTTGCTGAAAATGGTGAAAATTTAATAAGCGTCCAGCCTCGAATAAACGCCCACCTCAAATAAGCGCCCACTCTCTCAAGGTCCAAAAATTTAATAAGCGCCCAGGGCGGTTAATCGAATAAATACGGTACGCAATAATTTTGAACCTGGGAGAAAAGTAAGTCATCATGAAGTCATGACTGATTCAATCATTAACGGCCATCTTGGATCCGTTATCTTGTATTTCTATCAAATCCCTCGGACGTCCCATACTATAGCGTACCTTATTTTGAAAAAGTAAACATGCAAAAGATAGCCTACGATTAATTTTACTAGATGATGTAAAAATATTGGATACAGCGCGGCTGACGACCTGTGACGTCATATAAAATGGCAGCTTTGTCAAATTTTTCACGCTGGACTTTTGAAATGTGTTATAATTGGTGTTTCCCCAAATGACATAATAGAAACGTTTGAAAAGGACCCACTCAACATCACATACAAAAGAAATATTTCCGCAACACCAGGGAACACCCATTTTTACATGCGTGACCCGTCACTTATCACGTATCGCGTGACGTAACTACCAGATTTGCCGCCATGTTTTGCGGAAATCGCTTATTACCAGTTTTGTTTCGTTGGGTTATACATTGTCAGCAAAATTCTTTTCACTGAGTGATGTGATAGTCTCTAATAAAAAATGTAATTTCTGAGACATTTCTCCGGGGGGGGGGGCGGGGAGCTCCCTAAAAGTGACTGGGATGTTCGTTGTCTTGCTCTGGGTGTAAATTACGATGTTTGGGATGGAAAGGTACTATATTTGCCCATTCAGGTATTGCTTAGTACTGTGCATAAAGAAATTTTTTTAAAAAAAGGCCCTGACACTGACCACACAGAAATCTCCCTTGGGGGTCAGTTTAAGCTTGAGCCACACCCACATTGGTCTCCGGTGGGGTTATCCCTGACACTTTTATATGGGGTTTCCCCCCGGGACATTTCTATTTAGGGCACTATATTTGATTCCAGTAACTATCCGTTTGGCTGTTCCAATAAAAGTTACTTCAATTTAACTTTTGAAGCCCAAAGATTGATCAGCATGAAAATTCTCCCTGTTATATCAATACTTCGAAACAGATTGATCAGGAGAATTAAGGACATGATCACAGATAATGGAATCTTATTGATGCTTCAACAAATGGTGTCAACTACTTCGGGAGCCGATTAGTGCTGACTACTAATAGGAACAACAAATGAGAATTCGAATTTTGATATCAGGGGTTTAAAGGGTTAATTAAAATGTCCTGTTCTTGTCGATCAGTATATTTTCCTCATTGTCTTCATACGCAAAACGCAGAATTATCTACGAAAACTGACCAATATTCATCGTGCAATGAATTAACGTTTTAACACCCTTTGAATAAACGAACAAATTAACCTTTGCATGAAGGGATTATAAACAATGGTACCAAAGATGTTCCTTGAGCTAGTTGCGTCAATTACGCACGTACAGTATTTTATAAAAACACGTATTAACTGAAAACCCGTAATCAGCATCTAACCGAGCCAGTCTACGTTACGCAATGGCAGAGTTTCCAGACTTTGAAGCTGTTCATACACTGTATATTGCGCCAATTTGGCGAAAGCCAAGACGGATAAAATCATTCAAACACGCTGCAGAATTTGTTGTTAAGGTGTTATGGCTAGGTCGGTGTGTAAAAGCTTCTGATCGCACTGTAGAATTCAGATATGAGCAGTTCAAAGCCAGCGAAAAAAGCAAGAAACGGCGGCTACGTGACTTGAAGTGCATGGCTAGATGCAAAGATAAAGACTCTTTGCCCGACGAAGTCCAAGAAAGGAGACAGTACTTTTTTCAAGAGTTTAGAACAAAGTTTCGACAACTCAAATTATTGGAGCAGATGGATCGTCACAACAGAAAATATTGTTTGGAGAAGCCAGCGAATGATGCAATTTGCTTTGGAAAGATGAGACATGTTGAAAAAAATGAAAGCAATATTAGGAATCCATTTTTGCTGGGTAAAGCGAATAGAAAAGACGAGGCTAGAGCAACAATGTCCACACCAAGTAAACTAGCTCATCAAAAACCTAAACCTAAAGTAGCTACTAACGCTACTGTTATCACAGAAACTACAAGAACACAAATTAGTCTTTCAACAGAGAGATCGGAGAGTGTTTTAGCGGTGTTGAGTACTTCATCAGCAAAGTGCAATAAAAGCGAAGAACGCCCTTCCATGGATGGGATGCAAGATCCAAGATTTCAAAGTTTAATTCGCTCGCTCACGCCTATTGATTGCTAGAACTTTAATTAATTAATAATGAGGCGATTGTATATTTTAGATTCTTGGTTCACTAAAGTTCAATTTTATACTTCTCACTGATAAAAAAACTGCCACTACAACACTGGATAAAATTGGATCATTTTACAGACCAAAGTATTAGGACAAATTCTGAGATAGACAAAGATGTATGGAAGAATATCGAATATAACAGCTGGAGAAAAAAGACTCTGTTTCAAGACGTTCGTGAATTAGATTGCACGTGCTTCATAAATTGTAAAGCCCTTAGGGACGGACCATAAGAAAACTTATTGGGGGAGGGGGGGGGGGCGGACAAAGTACAAAAAAAAAATATTCGCGCAAGGGAAAATTAAATGAAAAAAATTCATGCACGCCAATTAATACTAAAAAATATTCATGCTTTGGCCTACAAAAAATTCATACAAGAATTTGATAACGAAAAAATATCCTGCGTCTCGAAAATTCGCCTCCCCCTCTCTCCCATAACTTCTTTTCTAATGGTCCGTCCCTTAGAGGAGCTATCCTATAAAATATCATGTTGACATGGCCTCAAAATTCTCAAGGTTTTAAATTTTTTGCGAAAAGTACTTTTAATTTGAGATCACTGTAACCACTAGAAAACAGTTTAAATAAATAGCCGGTATGACCATGGAGCATTCGTGTAAAGATGCGAAAATGGTGAATAATTAAATATAAATATAGATCAGGAGATGTCGTCATCAATCCAGGTGAAATTTATACTAAAAAAGTCTTGAAAATCTTTATAGATCAGGTAGAAAAACGATCCAGAACTTTTTTATCGTTGCGCTTCTCCGTTTTCATTGCCTTTGCTCATTATTTTAAACACTAAACGGCAAGTTTCGTTGAGGCAGATATCTCTTAAACAAATCTCATGGCGTGAGGATACTGTTTTCTTAGAATCCAGTTTATTCTTTTTTTCCACTTGTAATTGATTACGCAAAGGCACGAGTAGCTCGATCAGCCTTGTAAAGCGAGGATCTTGTAGTGGATTCCTTTCATAAAGATAAGTGGATCGACAGTGGCGACATCTAGTTCCATTTCCTGATTTGGTTCTGTGCCATGAACGGAAGCTGTATCCACGTGAGTCGTGTTCTATCGTTACATCACCTATTGCACATTCCTCCTGCTTCTGTAAAATTTCATCATCAGAATCATATTCGGAGATCTTGATCGAAGTTTGACTTGCCTCAACTGTGGAACTCATCTCTCTTTTCACTGGTGTGATAATTTAAACCGAAGTGTCTAAAGCCTGTGTTTGCATGCACCGCAGTCTTAATAATTGTAATCTTTCCCTTTACGCACCTGAGAAAAAGCCTTATGGTTCAAACCATTATTTTCACCCTTTGGCTCCTAATTACCTTCCATTTTCTCCTGAACTGTAATTTTTTTTAATTTTATCGAGCGTACATCAGAGTTATGAAAAGTCTCTTTCTAGTTCTAATTGCCATAGTTCCCCTTTGGTTCACACTTATTGACAGCTTCTTAAAAACTGAAATTAAATCCGCCGTTTCCATGAGTACAGATGTGTCTGTGGCCGTGACCTCAGGGCAAACTTTCTTATCGCGAAAAGAAATCTGACCACAGTAGCACGAGTATGTTTTTAGTCGCCAAATTTTTATATCCAGAATGTTTTAACTTGAGGGTTTTCATCAAGGACCACTGAGTGCTACTCTTTATTTTAAACCGGCTAAATATTGTCTCTTTGGATATATTTGGTTTCTGAAAGAAGAAGGCTTCAGTATTTTTAAAATCTGCTTCGTGCAAACTTTAGTAAATGTTTTTTGATGGGTTTGGTTTTTAAAGGTAGACCGGCGCGTGTACATTTTATCATTGAGAATTCATTCTCGAAACAAGTTCAAAATTGGCGTTTATTTTGATATTTGTCGATCGAGTTCTTTCGGTAGATAAACTCGTTGTCTGGAAACCGTCGATGAAAACCGAATCATTAAAATTGAAATGAATATATGTAGGTCTTTAAAAATTCACAACATATAAGATAAGAATTAAAAATTAAAGAAAGTAGAGCGTACTGTGAATACCTAATGATCACACGATGTGAAACCAGGCCCTGAATCATGACCCGAGAACTTGCTCTCTTATGCATGAATACTGACTTATTGCTAATACTTAGTCTATTGACGACTGCTAGTGAATCCTTTTCCCAGTTCCTAAAAACTCGCTTCCACGCTAGATTTTATAGGCAGGAAAATTAAAAATTTTGTAAATAAATATATACCCTGTCCGCTTCGAGCATGACGATTTTGTGTTTGATAAGCGTCGTTATATTTCGAGTATATAGTATCCATCAACTTTAAAAACTTTTATCGCTTTCAAAACCCGGTAGCTTTGATTTCGAAGTACCCCACCCCCCTCCCCCCTTAAATGCAAGACATAAATTATTTTAATCAAAGTCATTAATTGTCTTATTTATCAGTACTGTGAGTTTTCGGCGCTTTTATTTCATATTTCCGTTTTAAGACAACATTGTCAGGAAATTTATTCAAACTTAAATTGATTAAAAATTAGGTATTAACCGGTTGCTAAGGTTACAAAATTTATAGATCTTATAGGATTAGTTGTAACTTCAATGACGCATCTTGAACAATTCGGGTTTTCAGTCTTTTATTTGCATGCATTGTTAAGTACAAACAATGATTCACAAATAAACCAATATTGTATGAGGCCGGGATTACACAAAAGTGCAGTACAAACTTCATGTATTGCACGATATCCAAGTAAATATTTGGCACGGAAGTTCTGTAACAATTTAGAGACTAGAAGAGCACCTCAACAGCCTGGGATAGCAAAATCCTGACTATATCGAGACTGTCCCGGCTAGACTCTTTCAGCTTTGTGCAGTAATTACTTGGTGTAAAGCCTTTGCGGTAAAAACGAGGTATTGCCATGTATGATCATTGTATTGTTTCAGTGGAGCAACCGCGGCGAGCAATGGAAAACTTTATTCAAGATATTTGAACGTCAAGTACTTTACGGCAAACAATAACAAAGGACAATACACCTTGTTGTCCTTATCTATAATGAACTGAAGAAATTATAAGTTAAGCAAACTTGTGAACTTTCAGCGGACATTTCGCGGCGTTTATTTATACCACAAAAGAGAAAATATAAGAAATTTAAAGTGATCAGTTTCTTTGGTTGCGCAGTAAGATTAATCTGATCGCAAACGAAGTGATGAAGAACAAAAAAAAGAGAGATGAGTTCTGTCATTGCCTCCCTTATGGCAAAATCCAAGAGAAGAAACTAGAACGTTTGCATAAGAACAGACAGAGGCAGTTGTGCACTTGGAGAGACATTGTTCCCTTTGGCGAAAGACATGAGGAAATTTTGACTGCTAAATCGCAGTTCAGTAGCTTTACTAGCAAGCCCAGTCTCTTTCCTCCAATTTATGAGTTGCCATGTATCACCAACTACGACACTTATCGGGCCTTGTATTACACGGGATACAGAGATATCCCTGTAGATTGTGGAAACAAAGAAATTTCTCAGCTGCAGCACTACGGAAGAGAAACTTCAAAGATGGAGCTGAATGATGAGTTGAATAAAGGCAAGGATGGTTTTGCAAATGACGATTGCAACGGGTCCGGAAATGGTGCTGAGCCACAATCCTTGAAACTAAAACTTCCACACTTAAAAAGCTCGAATGTTGCAACCTATTCACGATGAAGATTTACAACGCAAGACTGTGGCTCAAAAGAGATTATTTTGAATAAATTTAATTTTGTCTTGTGCTGAGAAACAAAATGATTCATCCTGTGAAGTTTCGCTGAAGAGGTTTCATTTGGAAGGTGACACCATACGATTTCACCAACAAACCCAAAATTAGAATGATTTAGACTGAATGAATGAATGTGAAAGTACAAGTAGAAAGGTTTCATTTGAATAGTGACACCATTAGATTTCATCCACAAACTCAAAAGTTAGAACATCTACATACTAAATAAATTAACAGTACCATGTTAAAGTACTACTGCTGAAGAGGTTTTATTTGAATGGTAACACCATAGGATACGAATACTAGCCCCACCCCTAATGAGCTATTCAGTTTACTGAACAGTGTCATGTGAGGAGGTTCGTCGAGTTGTAGCATCTCTACCGCTGAATAAATCACCTGGAGCTGACAAAGTTAGTGCTCGCATACTAAAGGACTGCTTGCATGTCATACGCGACCCTTTGACTGAGATTATTAATTGCTCTATACTTACCAGTACATTTCCTGCTAAATGGAAAGAGAGTCCGAGGTGATACCCATTCTCAAAGACGGCGATCACGAAGAAGCAGCCAATAACAGACCATCATCTCTTCTAGCTGTTGCATCAAAAGTATGTGAGAGAAGATTATTTTGAATCAATTCAACACCTGCCTCTTAGACAACAAACGCCTTACGTCCTACCAACGCGGTGATAAAAAAGCGCACTCTACAGAGACCTTAAGTATCTAGCTCACGGATAGCGTACTTGAAGCAATGAACAAAAAGCAGATTACCGCTCTAGTCTTACTAAACCTCTCCAACGCTTTCAACAGCAATGACCATGCAACACTGCTTCACAAACTCTCCATCGTAGGAGCCTCGCCCTCGATTGTCAACTGGTTCAAGAGCTACTTATCTAGTCGCTACCAATACGTGAGAATCGGTTCCACCCACTCGGACACTCTGCCAATCACCCAAGGCGTTCCTCAAGGAGCGATTTTATCACCACTGCTATTCGGTATTTATCTGAATGATCTACCCTTAGCACCTAGCTCTTGTAACCTGGAATCATACGTTGATGATTCGAAGTTATTCCTGTCTTTTCCGTTGATAGAACTTGATGCAGCTATTGAAAAGCTGGAACAAGATCTTCTCACGCAGTGTAGCTCAGTAGTACTGTGAGAAAGGCACTTATTCATAAACCAAGATAAAACCAAGCTCCTCTTCCTTGGAACCAGACAGATGTTAAACAGGCTACCACAGAACCTCAGCATGACTTTTCTCGGCGCGACATTAAAACCTGTCGCCTCAGCCAAGGACTTGGGAGTCATCCTAGAACCTCACTTGACTTACGACCATCATATTTCAAAAACAGTCTCTTCCTCCCTTTCTAAGCTATATCAAATAAATAGAGTTAAAGAAAGCTTTGACAAAGAGACACTTAAGCTGTTAATTACATCATTATTTTTTGGCAAAATGCTTTATTGTTCAACCGTCTGGTCTAATACTTCAACTGAGAATATAAACAAATTACAGTCAATTCAGAACTTTGCAAGAAAAATTGTAACGTGTTTTAGGAAATTTGACCACGTGACCCCTTTACTCCGCCAACTTAACTGGCTTCCTGTCAAACAATTATTGTATTATAGGGACTCTGTTTTAACTTACAAATTTTTCAAGGGCCTAGCACCTAAGCAACTGGTAGATAAACTTACTAAACGCTCCAACATCCATGCTAGCCTCACCCGCAAAGGAAGGATGATTCTATTAAAGTTCTATTTCCTCAGACACAAAAGTTAGTACTATATACTGAATAAATAGTACCATGTGAAAGTATTGCTGAAATGTTTCAAAAGCGGTAAGTAAAAACTACTTTCCAAGTCTCCATCATTTACTTGGGGAGGGGGGGGGGGGGTGAAAAGGGTAAAAGACCGTCCAGTACTGGGTCTACCAATCCTGTACTGGGTTTCATTTGGTCAACGTTCACCTGTGATGAACACAGGGCTTTCAAACCTTCTTTTGTTTCTGAGGGATTAGTAAGACCTCTTATCTAAACAACTATAAAATGAGTTCAATTTATAGGAAAGAAAAACTGGAGTCGGAATGGCTGCTTAGTAGTGCTCAAAACTTTTTTTTTGAAGTAAATTCAGCCACAAACTGCATTGTAGACGATTTAAGTGAGAAGTGCATGGAGAAATGAAAAGTCCAAAGGAAAGTCAGGCTAGCTATAAGTTAGTCTTGAATTGTTTTATGCCTGAATAAATATGAATAGCAAGACTATCACAGGTTCATAGTCTGATACGTTGTGTACAGTAAACAAGTACGAATTATTTTCCCAAAACAAAACTTTGCTGAAGAAAAGATGCATGAACTCTTTTCGATCTCTATCGGTGTTGTCGTAGGTTGATTTTCTTAGCTTTTAAAGTCTTTGCCTAGAAAAACAGAATCGATTTTGTACTTATTTTACTGATAAAAGGAATCCTTAACAGCTGTTAAGGTACTTAAAGGTAGGTGCGGTTGAAAACGTAACCTAAATGCAATGTTTATTGGTTTGAGTCTAATCAGCACTGTAAGTCCCGACAAGGAGCGGTGAATCAGTAAAACTTTCTTTAGTTACAAGAACAAACCAGTTCGGCTATCAAAAAGATAGGCTGAAAAGTTCAATGTAATTCAACGTTAAACAAGAAAACACTATTATATATTGAGTAGAAATTGAAATTTTGGCTTGCTAAAATCATTACGAATATTTAAGTATGTATATTTATTTAGAATAGGAGTGTTTTTCAAAAGAGAACAATGAGTTCCTGCGTCAAAGCCTATTAAAGATAGCGGCTATAGTTTTAATTGTCAATTATTCCAAAACAAACAATGAGGAGAGAGAAAGCAAATACTAATGAAAAAAGTGGATACCAGATGTCACACGTTGTTTATCAGTTTTTTTATTAGTTCTCAAATACAAACGGACGACTCAGAAGCTCAGTATTCAGCGCCCAAGCGCACAAGGCTCGGACCTGTATCTTTACACATGATGAAACGTTAAAGAACCGTACGACAACTTTTCGTTTGTTATGAATTCGTCGCTAAAATTTGACGCGAAAATTCTGCCAGATAGCGAAAATAACGAGAGGAAAACACCATTCAGACTCTGCTACAGAGACAAGATAAAAGGCATTAATACTCGACGTTTTGCAAATGAAGACGAAAAATTGAATTCTGATTTGTGGAAATCGGAGAGGCCAGAAATGCGAGCGTTTTTTCGTCCGACAAAAGTTAACTCCGTTGAAATGATGGAGACGAGAGTAATACAAGATATACAATGCGGAAATACGAATAATGGAAGAGTTATGGAGCGACGAACAACTTCGAGGCTCTGCCTTCCTTATTTACTGGGAGAAAAGTATATAACTCCGATATTTAATAGGACAACGTATGGAGGTTTTCGAACTCAGCAAGAGAGAAAATGCTTAGCGTTTACAAGAACTTTGCAACTTAATCATAAACAGATATTTGGTGAAAACGGGAAGCGTTTAAAGTCTGTGTTAGATATCTCAAGACCGCTTCAGCTCCAATCAAGATATGTTATTGGTTACCCCGGAAGCGCTAGGTAACTACTCATAATATAAATGGCTGCCGTGTACAACTGAAGCTCAGAAATAAAATTCGCCAGTAGGGATTGTAAAAAAAGCGACTCTTGGAAGAAGGAATTACATACATTGACAATTAAACCGGCTCTTTGTTTGATACATAAATAGCAAGGGCAAAAGTACAGAACTAAGGTTCCACATTCTGATGGACCTAGTTAGCAAAATTTTTGTAAGTTAACAGTAAAAAAAAAACAAGGCTGCTTGTACTGACTAAAGAGACTGAGAATGAGCTACTCTTGACTGACTGCAGGCATGGCATGACTTGTTCAGGGAACTGGGGAAATAATATATTTCGAATTTTAACGGTCTTTTTGTTATCATATAGAATCGCATAACTGAGTAAAATCTCGCATTCTGATTGGTTAACGAAGCGAGGTATTTAGTGTGAAATTTAGAGTTCAAAACGAGGCTAAGCGATATTGTTTCGCATCTATCGTCAAATTCTAACACAACAACTGCAAAAAAGGTTTTCTACCAGGTCATTTTAAAATGTTTTCAAAACCATTGTCGCCTTTTGAAGAGTTAAAAACAAACAAAAGCGTTTTTTAAAGTGAGCCGAAGGTTCTTCCTTGTTTTGAACTGAACTACAAATTCTTGGACAGGCATAAAAAACCTCTTTCGCTCGCGACAACGAGAAAACAAGGAAATCCTGTGAACACGACCCAGAAAATGGCAAGCCAAAGTTCAACCAAACAAAACGGAGAAGCGACAAGGGAAGAAGTGCCAGGGTCGATTGTCACATATACAGAAGAAGAAATAAATTCCTTCAAAGACGACATGGCCCCTGAAAACAAGAAATAGAGTACGCCGCTTGCAATCGTCCTGAAGCGTGGTACTTAGAAAAGTACAAAACAGAGCTGAACTTGAACAGCATTTCTAAAACATTTCAAAGTACTTACCTTATATCAATCGCGACGTTAAACTTTCAGTGCTTTCGCTTGGACACTTCATTTCTTTCAGTTTTGACGCCGAAGAGGTAAAAGGTGTAAATTATTTTCCTTCTCGAGCAAATGACCAATTTGAAAAAAGGTGTTATAGATAAACGGCTTGTAAATTCAGTAAAATACCTTTATTTATCCTTACGATTAGTTTGAAGCCTATTTACATGTAAAAAAGTTTGAAAACGAATGTAAAAACAAGCACAAGGTGCAAAAAAAGTTGTCGAAGGTTCAAACGTGTACGACTGACCTTGCTTCCTATTCGTTAACGCAATGACAGTTCTGACAGTTCACTTTGAGATGGCTTTCTGGAGCGCGCGCTCAGGATAAAAACAAACAATATTATTGCTGTTTTCTTCTTTTTTTGATTTTTATTCAATTAGGCGATTTAAGGAAAATCCATTACCTGACTCGTGAAGTCAAGGTTAAATTGCACTTGAAAACCGATATGGCACGAATTGCGAAGCGATCAGAGCGATATCAGTTTTCGCGTGCAATTCAGTAACGTGGAATTCCCTCGTCAGGTAATGAATTTTCCTATAATATCCTTTTATTTCTTAGTTTTTAAATTTTAACGACCTTTCCTTTAGTCAGTAGTCATGCCCTTTGAAGAAGTGAGACCGCCAGTGTCTGACGAAATATTGGAAACATAATCTCATAGCTGTTCAGTCAGCCTTGCTTTTCTCGCACAGTCAGACAATGAACAATATATAAACGGCAAACGGTGTAAAATTTTAAAAAGTATACAAAAATGGTAAAAAAAAATTAAAATATTTCAACAAATTTTTAATTCGGCTTTTAAAACTAACTTTTCTCATACTCTAAAAGTTAAAGAAAAATAAAGGAAGATACGGTTAGTTTCATGTTACCCGTATTGCATCGTACCCATCTCAAAATGACACGAGGCCATTTACTAGGAAAGTAGCGTATTTAAAGTACCAAAAGGTTTTAAAAACCAAGAGTTTTTTTGTAAGAAAATTGTTCTTTAGAGATTATTAACGGTGTTTGTGATAAAAAAAAATCGCAATTTTTTTTTAAATCTCATCTCTCTCTTGCATGGCTTTTGGCGTCAACGAAGTCGTTCGCGTGGCTTTAATACGCGACAGACAATCCACGCGAACGACTACGTAACCGCTAAAAGCCATGAATGAGAGAAACCTATGCTCGCAAGGTAAGAAGTCGATTAGATGAAAGTTCCAGAATTATTGATTTCCGCCAAACAAACGTTCGTTTTAGGAACCGAATAGTTTCCGAGCAACGTACTACTCGTTTTGACGTAAAAGGAGATTTTGGAAATGAAATATTCCAGGAAATTTGAATGACAATATTTCAATTTCATCTTTCTGGCATTTTTGTTCTGCTACTGATTTGTAAAGGGACTGACCTGTCTATAACAATTTTATTTTATAGGCAGCAAGTTATTGTCCTATGTTATCAGATTTAACGTCGTTGGTAATCGTTGTTAATCGAATAATAGCGAACTTAAGCAACAACGACGGCGACGGCAACGAAAACGTCACTAAAAAACGTGAAGTCGCGCTGCTTCTAACTTTATTGCGCTTATTCTATCTCGTTTAACTCCTCAAATCTTGGCATTTCTATTAGTTGATTCTAAAAGACTGTATCGAAGTTCAGAACAACAAGAAGAGCTGAGTCGTTACCTTGTGTTCGCGTCCTCGGTAAAACGTGATTAGGCATTTTCAAGTCGTAGTCGTGCAGTGACGGCAAAGAAATGTACAAAAAAGCGTGATATACGTGCAAAGTTGTTGTTTTGCCAAGAATCTAAACCTAATGCTTTTATACCGTTCGCGTTGACATCCGGCGCCGTCATCGTTGCTTAAGCTCCCTAATGACGCCGATTAAAACTCAAATTTCGAGGCTTTTCCCCGTGATAAATGAAAGATTCGTTGAACGAGTTTTCGAAAATAATTGACGTTAAATAGGCCAGTTTTGAGTTATTAAAACTCATACTTAGCCCCGAGGCTTAGGCAGGATGAGCAAAAGAAAAGAACTCTTTAATACCTTAGCCTGAAAAAACAGGCGACATTTCGAGACGCCACCACTGGTTTCCTGAGAAATGACGTGTGAGTAACGGGGGCAGAAATTCCATACTGATGACGCGTCACTACCTCGATCTGGATAACGCTTCTGATTGGATTAATCAAATACCGTAAAATTCCCTATAAGCCCCGGGGCTTATATTTTTCAAAGGCCCTTTTTGAGGGGCTTATATTCGGAGGGGCTTATGTACGGAGGGAAATTTGTGTTTCGAAATCGATTGAACTAGCTTTTAGTGGGAAGGAGATCTACCACTTTTTGCTTTGTTTTACTTTGTATTCGAGGGCAAATTCCAATTACAAGCCCCCGCGGGGCTTATATTCCGGGGGGCCATTTAACGGAGGGTTACTTGAGTTACGATTTTGAGGGGCTTATGCAAGGAGGGGCTTATTTTCGGAATTTTACGGTATTCAGCCAATCAGAAGCACAACCCAGATCTGGATAGTGACACGTCATCAGTATGGAATTTCTGCAATCGTTTCTCAGACGTTATTTCGCGGGAAATTTAGTGGTGGGGTCTCAAAATTTCGGCGTTTTCTCAAGCTATTGATCTCTGAATCTTAATACGATTTATCTTGTTTTGTTCCCCCTCGGCGTTAGAATTTAAGTATGAATTTTAATAAACCAAAACTGACCTATTGGATTCCGTTCATTTGTTTACATTATTTATTGAAGTCTCAGCGTTTCTTGGAGAATTTTATAATAGATGTTATTAGATTTTTTGGCATTAAAATAATGATCTTTCAAATAAATTTAGGTGCATAAGAAAACAGGCAATTTAACAAGTTATAGGCTCCTGGAACCTCCTTGCTGTAGCAGTATCTGGTACGTGAAACAGGTAAAGTGGAGTTTCTAAATATCCGATTATTTATGTTACGTCGATAACCAAAAACTAATAGGCAATGGCCTAGAAAGACTTCCTTTTTCTTCACATAATGATTTTCTGGGGAAAGAAAAGAAAGAATTAAAATTCTGGATTACGTCTGTGATCTCATTTTCCTCAGTGATATTTTTCTGTTAGATATTTACCATGCATTAACGCTTTTTTAAGTAGTCTTTTCGGTTGTTCTTTACGCTAATCATATTTATTAACAGTTGTATAATATTTTTTGTAAGTGACGAAGATAACTTCAATTCCATATATTGTACTTTGATATACAAGGCTTTCTTTGTTATAGATAAAGAATTCAGATTTGTCAACGGAGGAATCTTAAGCTATATACAATATTAGTGAAAAACATGATTATTTTAGAATGTTTTGGGCTAATGCATGCATTCACTTGACTGTTCTTTTTACTTGGTAATAATTCTAAATTCTTGGTTTGCACGTTTCACTCAATTGAAGGAAAATTTCGAATCCATAATAATTTCTTTGGGCATTTGATTCGCTTATCATTGTTTTCTGGTCTCTGTTAGATTCAATGGTAAACATGGCAAAATATGGATACAGAAAGATCGCAGAAGATGGCAATTCGAAAAAAGCCAGCCTTTTTTCTCTTCTCTTCTTTCGATGGATGAATAGTGTCTTGAGGACGGGTAATGAACGAAGTCTGGAAGAAAAAGATTTCTTGCCGCTTGCCAAAGAAAGTACCTCTCACTATCTGACAAAACGCCTCAAGAAAAAATGGAACGATGAAAAAGCAAGATGTAATAAATACAAAAGCAAGAAACCTAAGCTTTGGAAAAGCCTGCTGAAGTCCATACCCCTTTACGATCTGATGTTGATTATTTCTACCAGCGCTCTATATTCTCTGACACGCCTTCTTCAACCACTTCTTCTCGGTTGCCTGACAAAAGCTCTGATGTCAGAGGAACGGCAGAATAATTACCTAAGCTATGGCTATGCGTTAGGCATGGGCGCCAATGCTTTACTCGGTTGCATCGCTTTACATCAGTACGGCTGGCGATGTGAAAGGCTTTCTATCAGAATCAGTGGCGCCCTGAAAGGATTAGTTTATCTCAAGGTGAGCAAGGATAAAGCTCGCAGAGCAATCATAGCCCATAACCTAGCCTGAGTATCAGGCGATTATGGGGGCAATAGGATAAGAAAGAATTGAAAAGCGGGTGACAGTGAATTACGGGGATGAAATAACTTAAGAGAATCTCTATAAATGTAAAATTTATGAAGATTTTTCAGAGTTTTGTGGTAACTCTATAAAACTCAGTCATCTCATTTTATTCCGCAAGTAAAATTTACAGACTTTTTATAACCATCATTAATATACATCTATAAAAAAAACTTTATGAAATTCCTGCAAACATGATTTTACAGACATTTTTTGTTTTCCCTTTAAGAATGAGAGGAAGATTTGCACTCTCATTAATAGTCTATAAAATTCACAATTTATAGACATTTTATTATAGTAAAAGGTCTAGTGTTTCCAGTGGAAGGGAGAGAAAACTATTTTCTTTCTTCACCCTTCTCTCTTCCTATTCAAAATGTCATCTCCACTAGCCCAGCTTGATGCTCCTTTGTAAAACACTAGATATGCGCGGTTTCAAAGGTTTTTAGGTGGCCTCTTTTGTCGCGAAATTGTAAATAGACTTTTTTATAGTTTGGGCCTCAATAGCATAAGGAAAAATTTTTAAATGTGCTATTTGCGTGCCTTTTGTTTTGTTATTACGGTAAACTCACGGAAAAAAGAAAGAACTATCAATAATTTCATTTACCTGAAGTTATTCTGTATTAGAAAAGGCACAATTTAACTTGTAAATTGACTTGCCTTCAACTCTTGATTCAGTTACATCCTGGTGTTTATATGTACAAAATACGTCGCAATTACGTTATGTCGTATTATGCTGGAGAATCTGTTGAATCAGTACCAAATATTTATATTCTTCTCATTTTAGATCCTCCGACTTAGTAAGGATGCATTGTCAAAATTTTCAGCAGGTCAAGTGATCAACCTGGTATCGAACGATGTCCAGCGACTGGAGTGGGATACTGTGAGAAACTTTTTCTTTGGGGTTATTTCTTTTCTTGAGCTCCTTGCAGGAACATTTTTGCTCGTCTATTTAATTGGTTGGCAGGCTCTGATGGGAGTATTATTCATTTTCCTCCTCCTGCCATATTTCGGCAGCCTGTCCTTCGCCAGTGCGTCTCTGCGTCTACGTTCAGCAGAGGCATCTGACAAACGCATCTCGTTAATAAACCAAGTTATCGCTGGGATCCGCGCCATCAAAATTAATGCCTGGGAAGATGTGTTCAGAGAAAAAATAAAGGATACGCGAAGGTAGGAAAACCAACCATAGGAAGTCGTGATCTCAGTTAAAAGAATGAAATTCATGTATATTAATTATTTAAGACAAGAAATTTCATCGCCGTGTTTTCACAGGGAAAGCAGTGTGCGTATCTAAGATAAGTACCAACGCTGTAATCTGTATCTATATACTGTTTAGCTCAGTAGTGACGCTACCAAAATACTATATTGCATTCCAGCCAGTACACTCGGACCCCCATGTGCGACCACCTCCATTAAGCGACGGCCAATCTAAAACAGCAAAACGTTCCCAGTTAAAGCCTTACAGCTGGAACCTCTGGTAAACGACTACCTCCTGTAAGCGACCGCGACCACTTTTTGGGCCTGAAAGTGAAATTATTTTTCATTGTTTTTAACCTCTAGTAAGCGACCACTTACCCATTCTCTGATCCTTATGTTCGCTGTGTGCACTATGCTACTTAGAATATACGACATGTACGAAGAACTTAAATAAGTAACAACATGGATGAACTACACATGGCTTGACTTGAAAATGGCATGCAATAAAATTATCTTCCATAAAGTAGATGTGTCTGGACCTCTTCCCGGAAGAGACCCTCTCTGGTTCGATTCCTGTAAGCGATCACCTCCCGTGAGCGACCACCAAAGTCTTCGCGTTTTAGGTGGTCGCTTATATTACGGGAGGTTTGACTGTGTGTCCAATTAATAACTGCAGTAGAACCCCGTGACGCGAACTCTGAAGGGAAACGAAAAACATTTCGAGTTAATGGGGAATTCGAGTTATCGGGGTAAATTTTAGGGAAATTTTGATCAAGGAAAGGAAATATAGTTCGAGTTAGCGGGGAATTTGATTTCCAGTTATCGAGGTTCTACTGTATATTACTCTCAGTAGTTTGGTGTAGTTCGGTGTAGTTTGCTGTATGTTGTTGTAGTTCGGGGTATTTTGTTATAGTTCGGAGTAGTTTCCATGATAACTACGAACGTAGAAAAAACATGTCAACTTATAAATTATAATACTCCACAGTTGTTAATATAGATGCTATAGGTTCATGAAGTTGGTGTAGTTGATGGAGTTTGCTGTAGTTGGCCTTACTTGCTGTTATCCACGGGCCTATCTGATTCATCGCTTTTTGTTGTTGTTGTTTTTTTTTTAAAGACAAGAAGTCAACATAATCCGTAAAAAAAGTGCTGTTCTATCCGGTGTGGCCGCTATAGAGTACACTTCTACACTTATGGCGTCTCTAGTATCTGTCTTGACTCTTATGTTGACTGGGCAGCCCCTTACACCAGTTAACGTCTTCCTTCTACTGTCGTTAATTGGTGTACTTCGGAGGACAGTTTGCGTTTTCTTGGCCTACGGATCAATGGATACATACGACGCTTATGTCTCGCTCGGGAGGTTAGAGGACTTTCTTCTTTTAGAGGATCTTCCTGAAATCTGCAATTACAAAGACGACGTCGACGGTGAAGATGATGATGATGATGATGATGACGATGTAGATGACGATGATGATGATGATGATGATGGTGGTGGTGGTGGTGGTGGTGGTGGTGGTGGTGTCACAGAAGACAGTGTAAACCACTCTTATTTGAAGGCAACTGGTAAAATTAACGGTCTGGAGAAAAGGCAAAACATCTCCGTTCCGGAGAAGGCGGAACACCTGGAGAGACGGCAACCTTATAAAGAGGGAACCAATTTATGTGTAACGGGTTTAGCAGTGAAACAAGTTAACCTTGAAGAAAAATTCATTCTACAAGACTTCGATTTAAGAGCTGAAAAAGGTACTCTGACAGTTATCACCGGGCAAGTAGGAAGTGGGAAATCGACTCTTTTATCAGCAATCGCTGGTGAGGTTTCACACACAAACGGGACAGTTACTTATCCAGGTAGTCTCGTTTATGTGCCTCAAACAGCTTGGGTATTTTCTGGAACTATAAGAGAGAACATTTTATTTGGTGAAGCGTACGATGAGTCTAAGTACACCAGAGTAACTGAAGCCTGCGCTCTTATCAGTGACATTCAGCATTTTCCGGCTGGTGACCAAACAGTCGTTGGAGAACGTGGTGAGGTCCTGAGTGGCGGTCAGCGGGCGAGGGTAAGTTTAGCACGCGCGGTGTACGCCGATGCTGAACTTTACTTGCTAGATGACCCCTTGAGTGCCTTGGATTTCAAAGTTTGTCGGCATGTATTTGAAAAGTGTATCAAGGGCTTACTGGGTCAGAAAATCCGGCTACTCTGTTCTCACCAAGAACAGCACATGGAAGATGCTGATAACGTCGTTGTCATGAACAAAGGCCGAGTGTTAGGAACCGGAACTTTGAAACAGCTTAAAGGAGAGAGGATTCTGAATAACATGACAGGCCTATGCCATAACAAACTCGACAAGGATCGATTAGACGACAGTTTTGATTGGGATAATGAAGAAAATGACACACTGATTGAAGGCAAGGAAAACGACAAACATAAGGGCCTAAAGATATCCGACGAAGAACGCGAAATCGGAGTTGTGTCATGGGCACTTTACTGGAGCTACTTCAAGAGTGGAGTACCCTCTCCTGTGATCATTGCTGTAATCTGTTTTTGTTTCATCTCGCAAGGTAACCAACGTATAATGTAAGATTTGTTTTAGCACTCCGTATATAAATTTGGCGCTGTTTCACCAGGCAGCACCTAATTTGGTACAAATTGTGCTAAAATAGCTCCACGAGTAAGCGGTCGAAAGGTTAAGACAGACTTTAGGCACTAAAAACTAACACTAATACTCTGACGGATATCTAAGTTTTAACAGATGGCTTTTTTTTCTCGTATAGCTGGGGATTCATGCACTCATTCTTGAACTTTAGCCGATGTAAGTTAGGTACCCGGCCTATCTAAAGATCACACTGGGAACACGATGCCAACAAGGGTAAACATGATACCCTTAAAGATCGAGACCCTCAAAACCTATGCCGGGGGAGACTCCGCATATGAAAGGGGTGGGGATGCTCGTCGGGAATTTTGAATTAAACCCCTAAAGGAGACCGATCTGGGCTTGGCCCAGGGTTTTTTGAACCCTAAAAGAGATCATGTTGAAACGCAGTCAATATATATATTTTCATATTTTTCGCGTGCGACCCTAAACGAGATTTTCACGGCTAAATATGATGGCGTTTTGCCCAGAACACCCTAAGTGAGACCAAAATCCGAAATTTACACCCCTAAGCGAGGCGACGAGCATCCCCACCCCTTTGATATGCGCAGTTACCCCCCCGGGAAACCCATGCCCTGATGGGTGGCGCCGATATATGGGAGTATCATCCTCTCTTGACTCAGGCTATTGATCAGATGGAGAAAATGATGGTATAGGCCGTCTTTTTGGTTACGGTTATTTATCGTTTCTTATACTGCTGTTTTTCTTCGTTCTTAGCAATTAGAGCTTCTCCAGATGTATGGCTTGCGTTGCTCACAGAGAAACAGCCAGCAGATCAGAGGGACAAGATGAACCTCATTATATATGGTTGTCTCGTGGGTGGAGCCTTTGTATTTGTAGTCATACGTGCATACGGATTTCTCCTGGTTTCTCTAAGATGTTCCCAGCGCCTTCATGATAAAATGGTCCTGGCTGTTCTACAAGCGCCAGTCCTGTTCTTTGACACAAATCCCGTGGGAAGAGTTATGAATAGGTTCTCCAAAGACATAAGCTGTCTTGACGAACTATTACCCAAAGCGTTTCTGATGTCAATGCAGTTGGTTCTCCTGTTGTTATTCGGAGTTCTTATTCCGATTATCACCAATCCCTGGCTACTAACTGTTATCGCTCCATTAACTTTGCTCGTTTTGTACATTTCGAGGTATTACCTGAAGACGTCACGTGATCTCAAACGATTAGAGTCGAGTTGTCGAAGCCCTGTCTTTTCACACATCTCGGAGACTTTAAACGGACTGGACACGATTCGGACGAGAGGAAAAGGAAGCGATTTTGTGGACCAGTTTTTCAGGTAAAAATTAATACAATTCCACTGTTATTTAATTGAAAAAGAGGGTGAAGACCGCTCAACTGAAGAGCGGCTTTTAGATTATTTGAAGTGCGAAAGAGATCGAGAACACAAAAGGAATCGCTCAGATTGTCATGGAAGAGAGACGAATTGCTTATACCGGGGAGCAACCAAACCCACAGAAATTGTCGTCTTCGATCACAGACATTCTCTTGTATAACCCAAGTTGGCCATACAACGGTCAAACTTCATTTCTTTGAACAAGTCGCGGAACCCGTTTCCAGGATTTTCCTCCCTTAAGGCCGATTTACACGGTACGACTCTGACTTACGACTATCGTGCGCGACTAGCATACTTCATGACTTTCGACTATCCACACGCGCACAATTTCCACTTACGACATCCGCGCGTGTCGTACGAATGTCGTGGGTCTAATTTACACGACAAGATCCGTCGGGAAGTCATGACGCATGCTAGTCGCGCACGATGGTAGTAAGCAAACATCGTACCGTCTAAATCGGCCTTAAGAGTACGAGAAAAAGGCTGGGGACGACGTTGAATCTTAATCCGACATTTAGCGCAAACCGAAAGAAGACCTGGTGACAAGTAAATAGCCTCCTGGTCATTACTAGATAGAGAGTTCAAATCATGCGAAACTGATTTCCGCCCAAAGAGAGGCGTTCAGTAAAATCGCACTTTTAGAAACCACTAAAACTGACTGCATTTTGATATTGAATTGATTTATTGCAGATTTCAGGATATTCACACCCAGTCATTCATGGTGGTGATGGCAAGTGGGAGATGGCTGGGTGTACGCTTGGATCTAATTGCCTCCCTTATGACTACAGCAGTGGCTCTTTCTGCAGTTTTGGTATCCCAAGATGCTGGTAGGTACTGTGCTAACAACACTAACCACACCAACAACTACACCAAACTACAACAAACTACAGTGGAATCCCGTCAGTAATAAGGTCACCAATGGGCCAAAAGAATTTGGCCGTAATAACGAGGTGACCGTATTAAAGAGGGTTTCTTTACAAGAAAATGTAAGGTCGTTTTTTGCCGGGCGGCCAAAAAAAAGTGGCCGCCGTAATAAGGAGGTGACCGTATTACCGAGGTGGCCGTAAGGCGGGGTTCCACTGTACACCGATCTACAACAAGAGGGCCCCATTATGGATTAAATTATTTTTCTTCTTCCAATTAGCTTCTGCTGGTCTCTCTATGGTTTATATCATTCAAACCGTGGCTCAGACACAACTAGCGGTCAGAAAGACTTCAGATGTGGAGAACTTTATGACGTCAGTTGAACGAGTTATGGCTTACACCAGAATTGACCCTGAACCTGGATACAAGGTCGCCAAGCTTCCCCCGGAACAGTGGCCTAATAAAGGCAAAATCACTTTCCGAGATGTATCTCTAACCTATTATCCGGGGGGTCCCCAAGCCCTCAAGGGTATCAATATTGATATCGAAGGAGGTGAAAAGGTTGGCGTCGCCGGGCGGACGGGTGCTGGGAAGTCCTCATTTGTGGCAGCTCTTCTGCGCATGCCAGATCCTGCAGGGGACATCATCATTGATGGAGTTCCAGTTAAGGCGATCAACCTCCAAGGAGCTCGAAGGGCTTTATCAGTTTTAGGGCAAAGTCCTGTTCTCTTTAGTGGATCCATTAGGAAAAACCTTGACCCGATGGAGCAGTACCACGACGCCGATTTATGGAGGGTATTAGAACAAGTTCAGCTTAAAGATTTCGTGAAGAGCCGTGAAGGACAGTTGAATTACAATTTTCTGGAGCATGGTGCAAATATCAGCGTAGGGGAACGGCAATTAATCTGCTTAGCGCGCGTCCTGTTGCAGCAGAACAAAATTGTCGTCCTTGATGAGCCAACTGCTCACGTGGATCCGGACACGGAACAAACGATCTGGAACGTTGTACGGGAAAAACTTCTGGACCTTACAGTCATCACTATTGCTCACCGTTTGAACACGATTAAAGACAGCGACAAAAACATTATATTCCAAAACGGGATGGCTTATGTAGCTTAGTTTCCCCTTCGGCCCGAAAATTTGTGTGTTGGTTACTGTCCTGGGGGGGGGAAGTACTGGGTCTTAAGCTCTGACCCTATTTTGAGGATGAGACAAACGAAAACTGATACCCTATTTAATTAAGGCCCAAACCTAACAAAAGAGACCCAATTCATGAAGGAAAAACAAAAAATAGAATTCAATGGAAGCACACAAATCTTCCTCAAATCGCTTTCCTAATACTCTACTGGTAAAGTTCAGTTTTAACAAATTATTTGTTTCTCATGTAGCTGGGCATGTACACACTTGGATTTTAGCTATAGAAATATTGATAATAATATTTTTAACCTGTCTGAGGATCACACTGGGAACACAACGCCAACAGGAGCAAAAAGGATACCCTCATTCAAGGAGTGAGACCCTCAAAAAAAATACAATATGGGGAGACAAAGGGATTTAGTTTTCATTCATTCTGTGACCCCATCACAGCCAACTTCCTCATCTTAAAGCAAACAGATCGAATGTTGAAATTCTTGAATAATTGATTCCAAAATCAGCCATATAAACTACCTTCCTTCTTTGAATAACGAAGCATAAAGCTAAGGGTGAAAAAAGAAACAAACTGAACTTTTTTTTAAGTCCAGTATCATCTTTTAATGGCGCATTCAATTTCAAGCTACGACATGAATGCATTAAAAATACAGTGCTTCTTTCGCAATTCAGTTTCTAGTGATGGTGTCTTTTACACCTAACGGTTAATATTTTGGCTTTTGTACGGCTAACGGTTAATTTTTTCCGTTACAGTTGACGGATTTGTTAAAAATTAATTACCATTGTTTTAAAAAGTTAAAAGTTACTTTTCACTGTTGTAAGTCTCAGGAACAATCTGGTCTATATCTTCTTTGCTACACTGCGGTACTTTGACGTATACAAAACAAATAAAACAAGACTGAGTATATAAATTTACTCGTATTTGTGAAAGCGTAATAGTGCAGGAGCTAACATATCCCTGGGGGGCACTTGGGTTAATTTTTGCTGAGTATGTGCCGCTGGCCTCTCAGAACCTCTACCCCATTATAGTCTATTCTGTGGCCATATTTTGGACCCCATATTAGTCACTTTGGGAAAAAAAGTAATTCTCGCAATTCCAACTTAGTCATTTTCTGTTTATGCATCTGTGTTATAAAGCCTTTTAAATAGAACATCTTGAAATGAACTACCACATTTGTTAGACTTAATGTGGAGTAAATCTTTCTATTTTTAAATCCCTACACACCGAAATTTTCTGACCCCCAAAATATTGAAAATGTGCGACCCCATTCTAGTAACTCTTATAAATAATGCGACCCCATAATAGTCAATCCAGTCGTGAAAATGCGACTCCATCCAGCGGCACATACCCATTAGTCTACTACTAGGAAGCACCCCCCCCCCCCCCCAGGGGTGAATAGACAGCGGGAACCAATCCGCCGTACGGAAAAAGATGGCGGCTGTACATTTTACCACAATTCCTTTCGAACCTAACACAGCCAATTACACAAAAAGTCATAATTGGGGTTGGGGGCCAAATTCGTACCTGTAATAGCAACATTGCCTATCCTAGGTTTTAAGTTTATAAAACTTTTCTGTGCGTTTTTATGAGCAATTAATTTGTGGTTTGCATGCGCTAAGAACTGTGGGTAAATGTACCAGTCGCCATCTTTTTAGGTACGGTGGATTGTGTTAACAATGATATTAAAATAACCTGCCCATCCCCCGACCAAAACAAAAATCAGGGTCCCCGAAATTTGAGGGTCTGCAACTTGTTTGAAAGAGTCAGCCTTGGGGCTAAATCCCTGATTTTGTTCAAAATGATTTTCCATATGGTGTAAGTTTTCTTCTCGTCCACTCCGGTAAAACAAAAACAAACGATTTGCAGTCTCGTTAAAATAGTTTTCAGAGTTTTTGCTGAGAAATTTAAATAGATCATTGAGTTATAAGTTTTGATTGGAAGAACAATCAATGAAAGATGGCGACAAAGGGGGGGATTTAGTTTTCAGACATTCTTGACATCACAGTCAACTTCCTCATTTTAAAGCAAACAGATCGAATGTTGAAATTCTTGAATAATTGATTCTACAATCAACCATATAAAATACCTTCCTTCTTTGAGTGACGAAGAATAAAGGGTGAAAAAAAAAACAAACTGAACTTTTTTTTAGTCCAGTATCATCTTTTACTGGCGCGTTCAATTTAAAGCTACGACATGACTGCATTAAAAATACAGTACTTCTTTCGCAATTCAGTTTCTAGTATAAAGAGAAGAAATTCAGCACTCGGTATAGCTGAATTCCATGCATCACTCAACAAATGAAGGTTTTTGTCAGACTCCACTTCCTATGTGCGTGGTTCATTGGTCCTTTAATAACTTTTGCTTAATTGGTCTTAATTGGTTGGATTTGTTATTATCAATATTGATAATAAAAATAGAGCACTACGGACGCAAACTGCAGAGGGAGACAAATGAACTGTCGACACTGTTGATCATTTCCAGTGCTTTGTAAACACCGTGTTTTTCCTCGCAATTTCTGCATCCGTTTCGTTCATTCTGGATATCTTCTTACGGTTTCGATCGTAGACCCTCATAACAACTTGATAAAGTTTAGGGTTCCGCGGATCTAAGTGTGGAATTTTTGCAGGGTCCGGCATTTTTATCACCTTTTCGTAAGTGACACCACGGAACGTTCTTGCTCGGTTCATACTGGCGTCTTGATTTGGTCCTAACTCGCCTAACCATTCTCGATTACGCTTACTCAAGCTCTCGACGGGCTGATTTTCCTTCTCCGTCTTTAGTTCCGTATTTTCTAACAAAAACGGAAAACAACTTCCGGCGAA
>OZ037992.1:4151516-4234016 GCA_964035705.1 Porites rus
TTTGTTGTGGTCATTGCTCATAACCTTCTTCCTCTTTGACGTTGTTTGCTTGCTGCGAGCTGTACCTGGATCATCCTCCGCTCGTATTGCTGGGTTGTTGCTAGCGTCTTGTAATTGTTCAGGTAAATCAACGTGTTTCCCAGGACCATCAAAAATGTAAACACTTGGTATTTTCATACCAAGACCACCACCCCGTTTGACTGCCTTTACACATACTTGTACCGATCCTTGGTTCGTAAAACTGTCTGCTTTAGTCTTTATGTCGATAAAACATGTGTTCCTGATGTTTTGTCTAAGAGCCCGCTTAATACGGACACCCGGATAATACGGACACTATGGCATGTCCCATTGGTGTCCGTATTATCTGGGTTCCACTGTAGCTAATATAAAAATTGATCTCTGGTTGGTGCATTTTGTCAATAGGTAATGTGATGACGTCAGCGAACCCAAATCAGTCTTCCCGCTTAGCTAAGCCGGCTAACAGGCGCATTTTATGGCTGTGAAAACTAAGACAAGAAAACTTCCTGGTTCAGTGATTTATTCAAATTTAAAAGAAGGTGAATTTACAGCAGTTAAAAGCAATGCAACGTTCTAAACTAGTGGAAGGGGTACCATTTCTGCCCGGGGGGAGGGGGGGACTTCCTCGTAGTAGGGTAATGGGTATGTGCCGCTGGATGGGGTCGCATTTTCAGGACTGGATTGACTGGATTTTTTATAAGAGCCGGACTAGAATGGGATCACACATTTTCAAAATTTTGGGGGTCCGAAAATTCAGGTACGTAGCGATATAAAAATAGAAAGACTTACAGCATTATAATTAAGTTTAATAAAAATTTGGCAGTTCAGTATTTCGGGATGACCTATAAGGCTTTATAAGGTAGATGCATAAGCAGAATGTGACTAAGTTGGGATTGCGAAAATTACTCTTTTTTCAAAAGTGACTAAGATGGGGTCTATCAGAGGGCCACAGAATAGATAATAATGGGGTAGGGGTTCTGAGAGGCCAGCATCACATACCCAGCAAAATTTAACTCAAGTACCCCTGGGCATTTCTAGCTGTCACCATATCAGATGTAATTGGTTGGACCTTGGGGTTGGACCTAAAGGTGGAGCCTCCCGTATAATCTTTTGTTTTTCGCCCCCAGTACAGAAATTAGGCGAACTGCACTGACAGCTCGATCAGTGACTGCCGCCATGGGATCCGTTCATATTATAGGCTTCTCGGTATATTTATAATCTCCATACGTGTATTCTAATTCCGGCTAAACATATAGACCCGAAAATCCTCTGGGATAAGTCGGATAAGTCCAACAACAGAAAGCACACGCCACGCTTTTTGAAATGAACTTCTAATTATCCATTGTTGCATCTTAACTCGACCAGTTTCACCAAGCATTTAAGTGTAACTGAAACGTATCAGTTTAGAACCATGGTTAGAACAATAATAGAAGCACGCTTCGGTGTGTTATTAAAAGTTTCTGTACGTGTCCGAGATTGTTTATTCAAGATTGAGGATTTGTCGACCATTGACCCAGAGTTTCCAAATCGTTCAAGAAATATCCCGAATTTTTCTTTTATAAAATGATGGAATGGTACCCGGGTGTTGAGAAGGGAGTTTCACTTGAATAGTAAGCCACAGAAAACAGCCGGACTATCTCACCGGGGACTATCTTCAGTTCATATACTCGACAGTGGAAGAAGTATGTAGCATGTTTCTATCCGCTCTCATCTTGACTAGTCCGTCAAGACGTCCCTGGAGAATCATTGAAGGACCTGAAGGGCTGTGACCACCGCTGGTTAGCTCATTTTGTCATAATGCCAATTACACTTCCTTATATTCGCTATGGAACTCGATAAATTACTGGAGAATGACAAAATCACAGCCTCGTGTACGTCAAGCAAATCATATCCAACGTTCGGGCAACAAAATTTTCTACATCGGTCCTTCTGTTTAATTGTTGAGTTGTTAATACCTTCTTTTAACGCTTTGAGTAGCCTGAAACCAGGCTCTGCAAGAAGAAGCAAATTCGGTAAGGCGAAGCCAGCCGAGGGTTAATCTTGTTCACCGCTCAGCTTGCTGCGCTCGCCGATTTCTTTTCGGCTGTTCCCTGCACCCCCCCCCCCCTCCCTCCCTCCTTTATTTTTTCCTACACCCCTGAAAGAAAAGGAAATCACGCCAAGATGCAAAAGACGACAAACAGCTTGATCTTCTTTTTCATAGTCAACATTTCTATGCGTAAAATGATATTAGAAGTGGAATACTTTTAAAAATTTCAAAAGCATAACTTATTTTACAAAAAGTACAGGTTTATTAATATTTAACTCTTTAAAACAAAAGAAATTAATTTTTAACTTTTTTGTTACCCGTAACTACAAAAAAAATTAACCGATAGCCGTAAAAGAGCCAAAACTTAAGCCGATAATCGTGAAAGCCACCACCCCATTGAGACCCTCATGTAATTAAAGAAAAACAAGCTTATCGACCCTGACTGTTTGTTAAGTAAACGGGAAAAGTTGGTATGAAAACCTTTTGTCGTCTTCCTGGTTTGCTACACACTTCTCCGTTAATCGCACTCACACGTCTTCAGGACACCCATCAGTACAGCTTAAAATCGGACGGCCGAATTTCTTGTAGTTTGTTGAGCTGGGCTAAAATCGTATTCTCATTGGCTGATAATAAAAAAATTTGGCTTTCTTTTTGTTTCTTCTCAGTTTTAATTTCTTTCTTGTCGGCATCCACAGGGCCACAGCGTTACAGGTGCGTGCCTCAAATAATAGTTTGCTACTTGCGGGTTGTCAGTTTTAATTTTATTTTGTAACAAGGAGTACGTTTGAAATAAAGTTGTCAGTAGTTGTTTTTGTAGTCTTCGGCTGGTTATTGTTTGTTGTTTGTTGTTGTTTGGCTTCTTCTTTAATTTTCTCCTTCCTTCTTATCATGATTATGATTATTATTATGATTATTATTATTATTATTATTATCATCATCATTATTATTATTATTATTATTATTATTATGATGATGCTGCTTTTGCAATAAATACTGCCAACTACAATTGAACAAGGGTCGTGCGCGTGCGGGACCCCTAATAATGTACTTTCTCAGCTTTGTAAATTACCCATAACTCCGTGGGAGCTATTCATTTGCCTCAGCACCTACGCAGTAAGTCGCAAATAAACAACTTATTATGGTGACAATTGACTGTTAATGGAACTTTCGCACTTAGTTAAAAGCAAATACAAACATGTAGCGCAAGACGATTTATTTGACTTGTTCAACAAAGAATCCGGCAACTCGACCAAATTTTAATGCTTTCAATGTTTACACTGCTTAGACACGCTGAAGCTAAGCAAATTAAGTTTTAATGCTACTACGGGCTCTTTTCGACTTTGATCCTGTGCTTAGAATACCAGTGCGCTGAAAGAATAAAGCAGATAAATTATTAAAGACATCTTTGTTTTAAGTCAGCATTCTCCAGGGACCCGCTGAAAAACGTAATTAAAGCCTAAGAAATGCAAATCATTGTCTATTGCATGCATTCATATTTAAGTCAAGTGCAAACAAATTGCCTAGGATGCATTTTATTTGAGATTTCCATCACTCAAATGTTTAACGTAGGTCGTCCGGTGCTTGTGACAACAAAGGAAATGTGAAAAATTTCAACAACGCCTGGTGGGACAATTGCGGTCAAGAGCCGACCTGTCTACGCTCTGAGAAGCTTTTAACCAAAGCCTCAGGCTAAAAGAAGTATAAAGTTTCGTAATTCAAAAACAAAAGGCGAGTAATTTGTCGCCTCAGTACGGTAATACGGCTTGGAATCCAAAGAGTTCAGTGGATCGTGTATTGCTTCGTCTGTTCAAGGGATTTTGCCTTCTACACGCAATGTTAAGTTCATTTTTCTCAGGGTGAAGAGAGATTCACTATGAGTGTGAGTTCGTCGAGGTATCCTCTTATTCGAATCAGCAAAACCGGCGAAATGCGGTTGAGGAATAAGGTCGGTCAAGCAATACTCAAGGAGAACGCGTACGAAGATCGAGCTTTGAACACGCGACTCGACACTTTATCGAAACACCAATTCAGACAAGATAAGTACATGACTTACAGGCAGTTAGAGTTTGCCACGAAGCAGGTTTCCGCTTCTGAAGAAAGACCTCGGACGCTGAGCAACGAGAGCAAGCATTCATCACAATCCACCGAGCAGAGTTTACCTCCGATAGACTCTCGACGTAGATCGAACATCATCGCTCCGAATCTGGATGAAAAACGCATGAGTCATTCCGAGGAGGTGAGTGGAAATTACAAAGCGAAAGGACGCTGGGAAAAAGCGATAACTCTAGTGCGAATAGCGGTACAGAACAGACCAGTAAAAGAGGCAAATACTAAGGCAACGGGCAGGACAAGGAAAATTAGTAAAACGCAAGCTCCTGAAGTGCAATCAGCGAAGGCCCGTTTGGACGACACAAATCAGTTACCACCGATAAAAAGTAAAGAAGGAATGCTCGGGGACCAGCCGTGTTCAAGGAAAAGGCCAATTCGAAAACAACCAAGCTTGCCCGAAATGTTAAAAGTTTCTAGGGAAAAATCGCAAAATTGCCTCGCAGATCCGAGGTTTATGAAACTTGAGCAGTGCCTTAGCGAGACGAAGAATTTTCAAGAAGGCAAGCAAGGTAGAAATTCAACAAATGCATGGGATAGAATTCCTTTTACGCGCTAAGAAAAAATGAGAGCATTATTTAAATTAATTATTTATATTGAAATTTTGTATAGCTTTATAAGAAATGTCATAAAAGTACGGTCATTTTCAAAGAGTTTCTGTAGAGTGCGATGAAGTCTTTGAAAAGAAAGTCAGCAAAGTGCCTACACTGAAATTTAACCGTAAATTCAGTGGATCAACTCGCAGTTTCGTGTACTTTAATAATTTAGCTATAAACTATATTCAAACGAGATATTATTTGTCTTAGTTAATGAAAATTCGCGGAAGATATTGAATTAGACTGTTCGGCTTTCCCTTTGTGGACCGTATTGAAACTTCCATTATGATTAAAGTAGTGTAAACATTAATTCTAGAGTGAAATCTTATCAATAAATTGTAGTTCTTAGATTTGAGATGGAATCTTTAGTAAGGTGTTTTTCACGACAAGAAGTGCAAAAAAAACTATTAAAATTTCATTAGTTCCAAAGGGGTATGAAAAGTCTCGTGCGTGTAACCGAAGAGGTCTTTTGCCCCGGGCGACGTGAAACTTTGCATGGATTGGTTTGCACAGTTATGCTTCGCGAAGGACGAAAAGATTATATTGAAACAGAGAAGTGTCACCCACCTGTGAATACAAAGTAATTATCTTAAGTAAACGAAAAGCAACTGAGAAAAAGCTAGAGGAAAAAAACATCTAGATTCGCCTATTCAGGCGACCATCACACGCGAGGAGCCACCTGACTTCGGTGAACTGTAAAGCTTTAAATATTCAAAAACTGCTTTTAATGAATGAGGTGTCATGCGTATGACTGGCAATCGTATTTATGTCACGTCTGTGTCTTTAGTCCGCTAACGCTTCGGCTCTCTTGCCTGTAAGCGTAACCTTCGTAAATTTTGTTTTGGAACCGTTTAGGTTATTATAGCTCTATTTTAATATTGGGTGATAAGGGGAGGGAAGAAGAAAGGGAGACCCGGGAAAACTCCATAGGAAAATCGGGAAAAGGAGAAGCCTGGAGCCTCAAGTAAGCTATCAACAGTCGTTGGACCTAACCTTCGAGCAGCTTTGGTTGCAAGTGTGATCGATGTTTTTTTTTTTTGGCTGTATACACTCCACAATCTCTTTACATCAGGCAATAAACCGAAAAACTCAGATGCATTGTGAAATACAGTTTAAAGAAAAACTGAGGGGTTTTAGTTGTTAGTTTTTGCAGGGAGGGTTTTTTGATGCTGCAACCGTTAGCCAAGTTTGCAAGGATTGCAGAGCAACGGATGGAGAATGAAACGTTGCTGCAAGGTTGCTCATGAAGTCGTAACTTCCGGGATGTGTGTTGTAACCTAGGATGTGCAAACGCTTTTGGCAGGGCAAATCGAAACACAAGGGATCGGGAGTGGGTGCAAACAATTAAGGGCCTTCTATAGACTGGCGTGCCAGTTCTTTTGACTCGCTTGCACCTGTTGTGCGTCACTAGCCTGCATCAGTCATTTCCGTTTCCTTTTACAGCTGTTTCGGATAACAGGCGACCTGTGATGTCAAAAACGTCTTTGGATTTTCGGAGTTTTCCTGCGACGTCAATCAAAAATATGAAGAATTGGCGCTTTCTCTCCTTCACACTAAGCGGACCTCTTAGCAAACAAACGGTCATAGTTTGCAATTGTGATTTGTGTCTGATGGATTACGATCCCGCGCTTTATGTGTTTCTAGATTCGTTGCTTTCGAACTTTAGCGCTCGGTCGCGTGTTTTTGAAAGTTTTACCTCAGCTCTAAGTTTTTTATCTTCTCTATACTGAAACATGGCAAGTTTAGATTGTTCGAGCTTCCAGATCCAGAAGAAACACAGATATGGGAGGGTGAAAACGAATCGGTATGTTCCCGTCAACATTTACCGTTTGCAGCTTCTGCTCGTTATTGCCGCCTTTTCTTCATAAACACAGTGAATGCTTCGGTAACGGTTTGATTGACGTCACAGAAAAACCCAAAAACCTGAAACGTTTTGACGCGCAGGTTGCGTGTTATTCGAAACAGCTGAAACCAAATGGTGTGTGGCGCGGATGGGGCTGTTGAGACTGGTTGAGACGGAGTACTAAGAGCGCAAGGCATGGGTACTAATTAAAATGAGCCAAAAATATGAGCAGTACTGGGGAGCAAGATTTTTTTCTCCTCTTAGGGTATGTAACGCGCACGAAAACCCGTCTTATGTTACTGTGTAAAAAAGAAAGGAGAACCTAAATCAAAATAAAAATTAAAAATTTGACCACCATCCAGGATCCACCAGATTTTCTTTATGCCAGAAAAGTGCAAACGGGGACGAAATTGTTCGAAAAACTATTACCTTTTGTTATTGTATCCACCTGGAATACATCAAGTTACTGAAAAAAGCCAAACAGTTAATTCATTAGACGCAAAAATTGAGGGGTGAAAAAAAACCTGTCAACCGATTTTTTCCTAGCCAACTTTATTTTTATTGAAAGCGTTAACCCTAACCCTAACTGTACTCCTGTTCTACTTCCTTCGAAGTAGTGCATGGAAAAAAGAGATAACTACAACCTTGCGGGTACTTTTATTCACATTTTTTAAAATGAATTTGGTGTTCTTTATTCTATCTGTTTTAGTTCCTTCTCACTTTGAAGCTCTCCTTTATATATTTTCACTTACAATCCACACAAGCCTGTTCTTTCAGCAATCTCTTCGCCCATGTAAGGTAATCCAGAATCCCGGATCCATAATTCAGCTCAAAGAATCCGGAATCCCGCTATAGACTGCAATCCGGAATCCCAGTTTCACTGCTGAGGAATTAATCGAATCCGGAATCCAGTACCTGGAATCCAAAATCCAAAGTGTGGAATCCAGAATGTTAGGCCTTGCATTGCACGATGGGCGATTTACTGTATGAGGCGATCGCGACAAGATTAACTGTGAAATGTTCGCTCTATCTTGTAACCGTGTATCCCTTCTGTTACGGACTTTCAGATCCAACGACGCGGGAGCGACAAGAACGTCGTTAAAAAAGTGAATTTGCTTGTAACGACTATTCCTACCCACTTACTTTGTCAATTGTTAAGTCATTGTAGGCGAACCCCTCTGAAGCTGAATTTCAGGGGACCAGAAGAGGAATAAAATTTCGTCGTTGCTTGTTTACGTCCTCCATAAAACGCGAAATTAGGAATTTTCACGTCGTAGTAGTGCAAAAACGGGAAAGAAATGTGCATTAAAAGTCTGATGCATGCACGTGCGAAGTTGTTGTTTTGCTTATCAAACCTATTGTTTTGCTTTTTTGTTTTTTTCTTCTTTTTTTTGACGTTCTCGTTGCTGTCCGCGTCGTTGGATCTTGAAGTCCCTATTATCTTTTGATTTGTTATCACTTTAATTTTTCACATTTATTCATACTGATCATGTTTGAACTAAGAAAGCTGTTTAATTAACAGTGTACATTATTCAATGATTATTAGCACCAACAATAATCAATACGTAACAAGTTTTGACAGGTTTGATGTTATAATATAGTGTTATGTTCGTTCGGGTCCTTTGATTCTCCATGGAAAATACAATTATTTTTAGATGGTTCTGAAAGGCTTTCTGTTGTCTTCAAAAGACCTGCTCAGACGATGATCTGATACTTATTCTCCTAATTGCTTGATTCCTTCTCCAGACTATAAAAACATTCTTCGGTTTCTAAGCAGCTGTTCCCAAACAAGCTCATTCCGTCTCCTTTACCTTTATAATTAAAGTCAAGTTGTCCATATCTTTCACTCTTCTCAATTGAGATCACTTATAAAGCCATATTTCACGCCTCTTATCGAACACTCTTTTTGCCCACTCCCAAAAGTGACCAAAGTCAAATTTTGGCAAAAGTTCTAACTTTCACTTTGTAAAGTGGTGCAAAACAAATAGCGCCATGTTTAAGTACTGCCAAAGAGGTTTCGTTTGAAAGTAACACCATAGGATTTCGTCCACAGACTCAAATTAAGTTAGAATCACCTTACAAGACTTCATTCATTCTGGTGGTGAAAGGACGTAAGAAATACGAGTATCCAAATATTCACTTGTCAAATGACCTCTTAGGCAGGGCTCTATCAAGCGACACTCTCTTGTCACTATAATTCCACTGTTGTCGCTTCACAAACGCCACCATTTGTGGAGGTTCTTCAGGACATAGTCTGTCATTAGCGGAATTTACTGGTAACGGTTTCACGGCCCACCTCGGTCGCGGAGTCGTACTGTTCGCAGCTTTTCGTCCGCAACCTAACGACATTTCAGAGTGCTCGCGGAGATCCCTGTTGTAGGATAATGATTTTGCGCGAATTTGAACGGTCTTTAGATTCTCCTGATTGAGATTAAACGGGCGAACACGATGTAAGTATCCCATCCTCGTGTGATTCTTCCGTAAGTCTGGCAAAAAAGCTTCGATAAGTTTTTCTCTGTTTTGTTCGCTCATAAGCGTCATGTCGATCTCAGACCGACATGATTTCGTGCGCCTGGAATCTGGCGAATGGATCGATGAATTCCACGACGAACTCGTTCTTTGATTTTGTGAGGGCTCTGATTTTGCCCTAGATTTGGTCTCTGTCCGTGTAGGAGAAAACAAAACGCCGTAATGTCCATCATCCATGTTCATGTTTCACACTGTTGTGTTGGTTGCAGTTTCCACGGTCTGAAAAGCCTTTTGTCTTATATTTCTGTTAATATAAACTCTTATCATTAATACTATACCATATTAACTATCGCTTCACAATTCATCAGGCCAGCTTGTTAGATGATCACCTGAAATTAAGGGGACGCAAAAAAGGAACATATTCTTTTCAACTTTGTGACTGCCAAACGCGACTTCAAATTACAGGGACAAAGAAGGTTCTTATACTTGAATGAATTATTAACTATTTCTGGTTGACAACGTTTATGTTTATTGTTTAATGATAACAAATGTGTATTATCAATTTACAAGCCGCAAATCAATGGAACTAATGTGCTTGTTGCTAAGTTACAGAGACCGCGTTCCCTTTTCCAAATCGGCCTGCGAGTTGGGGGAGTAGCGAGAAACCACGCGAGAGTAGCACGCGAAACGAGACGCGAGTGCGAGGGGCTCGCGATCGCGCGCAGGCTGCTAAACAATCCGGGAAAAAGGTATGTATTCACCACTTCATTTTTGTCTTCTTTCTTTATTTTTTCTATCACTCTTCCTGCCGTAAGGATCAGTTTACTGTGTTAAGTTTAAAATTTGGTTTTCAAGATTTTACTGATCGATCCAGGTCCACTATTGTCTGCTACACAACCATTTTTAGTGTCGTCACGCAACGCCCCTCCCCAGAAGTGGGGAGGAGCGTTGCGTGACGACACTAAAAACGGCTGTGTAGCAGACAAGGTCTACTAAAGATCCGGCGGACCCTCACAGGTTTGTCGTTGTGATTTGCCTTAACAAGTGTATGTAAAACTGCCATTTCGGTATTCAAAAAAAGTAAACGATTATTATGTATCGCGAGACGCACAAACATATATAACATGCAACATTTTATCACTGGTTTAAGTGTACTAGTGCATGGTATTTAGCGTCCTTGATACTCGGGATACGAGTAACAAGGTATTATTTGAAGGCCGGGACTCGGGTTTTTAAGGCAAAATAACAAAATGGGGGCGAGATTCGGGATTGAAAATATGTGCGGGATGTAGCCTGTATACAGCCGCCCCCTAGCTTCCCTCGGAAGGGACCTTTCGAAACTAGGGAGCTTTAGCAACGAAGAAGGCGACGGCAACCAGGACGTCAAAAAAGCAAAAGGTTTGTTACGCAAAACAACAACTTTGCACGTCAATCACGCTTTTTTGTACATTTCTTTACCATCCTTGCACGACTACGACGTGATGCCTAATGGCAAGTTTTATGGAGGACGTAAACAAGCGACGACGAAACTCTTTTTCTCTCTCTAAACTTGAGTGCGGTCCTCAAGAAATCAACGCCAGGGAAATTCGCCTACACTTACCATTTTCAGCAAATTGGAATAAACGCGACAAAGATTGAAAAAACGGGAATTCATTTTAAAACTGACGTTCTCGCGGCCGTTGCCGTCGTCGATGCTAAAGCTCCCGAGAAACGGCGACGGCAACGGCAACGTCAAAAAGCAATAGGTTCGGTTAGAAAAACAACAACTCTGCACGTGCATCTCGCTTTTTTGTATATTTCTTTTACCGCCCCTGCTCGACTACGACGTGAAATGACCAAATTTTAATTCTAATTTACTATTTTTCAGCGAAGTTTTCATGGGCGTCGCTGTTGTCAGATCGTAAGCCCCTGAAAAAACGACGACAGCAACTGCAGCGAAAACGTCTCCCAAAACTGAGTTCGCGCTGTTTCAAAGTTCATCGCCCTTATTCAACCTCTTTTAATCTGTTAAATGTTAGCGATTTTTTTACAGGCGTTGAATTCTAAAGGACTACGCTGCATCTATAGTAAGTTCACAAAAAGAACTTAAAGAAAATTGTTGTGTGGTGTTCACGTCATAAACTTACGTGAAATTAGAGCTAATTAGGACGTTTCACGTCGTAGTCGTGTAGTGAAGGCAAAGAAATGTACAAAAAAGCGTGATGCACGTGCAAAGCTGTCGTTTTGCCAATCTCAACCTATTGCTTTTTAAGCCTTTCTCTTTGCCGTGGTCGTAGCATAAACTCCAAAAAATGGAGAAGAGGAGGGGGCGGACAACACTGGCTAACCCACAGGGTCGCGGAATTAAGTGAACTTTCGGACGGAATGACGGGATTTAACCGATCCCTGTGGGGGCCCCTCATCATTGGTTAGGACACATGATTTCCCTCAAGTCGGTACCTATTAGAGGGGCGCCTATTAGTTACCCAGGAGAGCATGCATCGGTGAAATTAGGTTAACAAGCAGTCCGTGTGTTTAGAAGCGGAAAACTATTCTATCGGAAATCCCATGACGAAAATACAAAGGAGTCATTGGATTATTGTGGGAATGAGTTGCATTTTGAACTGGTGGCCATGGTCTTATTGGATTCTCGTCCTTTAACACATCTGTTTCATCCTTGTTCCTTAAGTTTACAGATTTGTGCTCGAAGCGAAGAATTTCAGCAAAACCTTGCATTACTTTATCGAATTCCTTCCACATCCACTTCTCGTGAGCAGATTGAGTTTGTGCCGTCCTCAAGTTTGATACCTGGTATTCTGAAATCCCTGGACTAACTCCCTTTTTCACACGAGTTAAACCGCTACCCTGCGATCGTAAACTCCGCTCTGAGCCACACTCAGATACAGACGTCGAGCTAGTCCTTTTGTTTGATTGGGTAAATGGACTTGCTACACCAATTTTCGCGCTTGCAATCCGATAGCTGGTTTCTCCTCCTTGACTATAGTCATGATCTTGTTGTTCTCTTTGCCCTGTACCTGTCGTTTCTGAGAGAGCAAAACCTGTTACTATTTTATCGAGGGAAATCGAGCTTATTGGCACCTCATCGTTGACAGTCTTTGGAGGCGTTACATGAAGATTGACCGCCTTCAGAGAGGTGGTCATTGAATCTCTTTTTTCTGCCACCGACGGTTTCCATGACAACCTTGGAGCTGTGAGTGTAGTACCCTGATTTCTGGTCAAATCATCTTTTCCAGTCTCTGATGATCTTCTTGTCGAATTCAAATCCGTTACAGATAGCTTTTTCCGTTGACTACTACTCACGCCATGGGTCTTCAGCGTTGTTGGCAGGGAGTTTCCAACGGACCATCTTTTTCCCACCATGGACGGCGTCCATGACAACCTCGATATTGCATCCATGGTAAAGCTACCACCATCTTTTCCCGCCAAATGGTCCTTTCTAACCTTTGACGATGTTTGAGACGAAGTTAAGCGTATATCGCTGAGTTGCTTTTTCTGTTGACTCCGATTTGCGCTGGAACTTTCATCCCCTATGGGATTTTCTCCATTTTCTACTGATTTGTTAAGTCTTGAGTCCTGATTTCCTGTGCTCTTTCTATCATTATAGGAATTCTCGAATTTTTCCACCGACTCAGAAGCAAATGACGCTCGCGACGAACTTCTAACAGAAATGTTTGGGCGACTGTCTTGTTGGAACTCCTTAGTAACGCGTCTTCCACTCAAACTTCCCTTACTCCTTGTATCTACCTTCGACATCTTCCCACTCTCATTAGCACTCTTTGGAGAAGACATCGGTATATCACGTCGATTTCCTCTTCTCTTTTCATCTTCTTTCAAAACAGTGGCACGAGCACGTTCCAATTCGGCTAGCCTCAGCTTTCTTCCCTGTTCAATGCGACTATTTGTTTGGTCTAAGTCGCATTTCAAAAACGAGTTTCTGTATCTTGCAAAATGGGCTTCGCGACGGGTTCTAGGAAATTCGCTGAGATGGAGCTGTCTTGCTTCTCGACGGAAGCGATTTGTAATGAAATCATCGCCGATTAAAAAATTGTCGTCCTCTGAGTAAGCTTCGCGAGCTGTGGACATCGCTCCCTGATAAATTCTTTTTGTATATGAACAATTTTATAAAATTTGAAGTAAAAATTCGTTGAATATCAGCATCTGTGGCTAATTTCACTATAAAAAGAATATTTCAACTCTTGAATGTATTAAACTTGTTGCAAGTTCTATAAATTCTCCTCCTTCAGTGTCTGTCTGTGTCATGATTCTTATACTTAAGTATATCTTGGAACAAGTAACCCATAGCGATACAAACCCATTTACTTGCGGTTATCATGATGGAATAAATAAAATATGTGATCAAGGGTGGCCTGAGTACAATATATAGTTAATCTTTTTACCTTTATAAAATAGTGATAGTGCGCTTTACAGTATAAACCTGTTGATAATTGTACTTCCTTTTCTCCTCTGGATCCTGGAAAGCACTAGCTTACTATTTGAGAAGAAATCTTAATAGCCTAAAATTTTAGGCATTGTATAGCGACGTCCTTGCTTTAACCACAAAATTCAACAGATAAATGTTGCATTGATAAATAAATAATGAAATGATCATTAGAACATTTAGTTGAGCTTAGTGGCAATGGGTCAGCAAGTTTAAAATCTGGCGATCACAGATTCTATTAATAAGTAAATTGGCGACCCCTCAGGGGTCATAATAACTATTTTTAAGGTAGCTGAACACAGTTTTGGCAGTTTGTGATTATGTGTCTTTTGCCAAATCGTGGCAAGAGACAGGTTGCTGCTCACAAGCTGAAACTTGGCAAGTAAATAATGTACTGATGAAAGATTTTGATTAACAGGTAAAAATTGACGTTTTCGTAGTTTCCATGGCAACATGAACGATTGAATACAACCTTAAAAAATCACTTTTTCGCAGTTTACATAAAATTCGCTCATTAGATTTTTCTATAAACTTGCACACAGCTTACTATAATTAATCATTACCATTTGAAACTTATTTGACCAAATTTTAACAGACGGGTTTTTAGATAATCAATAATTTAATAATTGTACTGTAATTATTAAATGTGTAACAAAATGCGTTTGTTCAACTTCCATTTTAAAGTCCTCATTACTTAAAATACGATGAAAGGAAAAATTCTGCCAAATATCTCAAAATTCTAATGAGTAGATTTTGAGAAATCGGCTTCTGTTCCATTGCTTTTTCGCCGCCATGTTTTTCGGTCTAATTTAAAACGCGCGCCGTCGCGCAAGTTACCGCTGACCGCCCGCAAAACTGTGTTCAGCCACCTTAAGCACTCACTCATTACTTCTTAGAAACAATCTATTAAAAAACTCCATTCATGAAAAAATTTTAATAAAAAATTTACCCGCAAAGCAGAAACTTCCCCCACTCCTCCCCATTTTCTCAGTAAGGGTGAAAGACCACAGGTCCTTGTCGGCGGCTAAGAAAGCTCAGTAGCAGCAGGAGCCTGCTCCTGATAGCAGGTAACAATCTCTGACAGCTACCACCACCCCTGTCAGGTCTATCTGTTACTGGCTGTTTTGTAGGAGGGAGAGGAAAGCACCTTATATGGGCATGTGAATCCATTACGGTTTCTATGCCCTCTTACTTTGGGTACTGGTCTGTACCCAGCAGATAACCGCAGAGTTTGTGCAGTGCGTACTCAGTTTCCCGGAGCTTTGCTGGATTTTGATTTTGTTTTAAGGTTTATTTGATTGACAATTGAACCGAATTGTAGCAGCAGGTTGAAGATGCAATAAACTACAACTGCATCGGCTCCCGACAGCTGTTCATAAGCGACCTCAGTATAAAAAGACAACTCCCGCAGCCATCTAGTCGGTCAATGAATGAGGAGCCGCTTTTTTAGCCAATCTGAGAAACAGTGAAGACCAGCACAGGCTGAAGACTTCATGTCAAGGATACCGTGGACTCCTAGTCAGTACTGACCTCTCTCCAGGGCTTTTTCCAACACTTCCCATCTTCTAAGGCAAAAAGCCCTGGGATCGAGGTTACCTATTTACCGAACGCAGAAACGGTTTCTGTATACACAAGGCCAGTGTAGTTTGAGGCCAAATTGACTGACTCACGTTTTTTCAGCAGTAGCTCGCAGCGTAGAGTCTGTACTATCGGACTCCTAGTGCTGTTTTGTTACGGATGAGCGCAACCGGCTAATGAGCCTCAGAGATTTCATTTCAGTGGTCACCCGCAGATTTGTGTTTACCCATTTTATCTTCTGTCGGTTTATTAAAGGACGGAAAGGAATATTTAGTTTACGGATTAACAAAAATAGGAGCTTTTGTTTTGCAAATTATTAAGCGGGAATCAAAAGGAAAAAACAAAATTAGCCTCGTGAGAAAATTAAGCCAATCGACCATACGTGCGAGTGGTGACAATGTGAAAATCTGACTCAAAGTAAGTTTAGCAAATTATGTCGCGTTTCGATTGATTTTGTGCGGTTCTTGCAGCTTTTATGATAAAATTGTTGGGTGGACGTAGTGCAATCTGTGGTCCCAGGTGGTATTTTTCCGATTAATTGTTATCTTTTATAGTTGCTAAAAGTTTGGATTGAAGTAAAATAGCTTTACACACAAGGAGTCGATCTTAAGAGCGGAAGAAACAGCGTAACTCTACAATAACATTTTACTGAATTGAAAAATTGCACCTCGAATACCAAATAAATACAATAAAGAACGAAAAGAAAGTTAATACTGCCTACTTCGGTATGGTGCATTTGTGTTAAGTTCCCAATATTACTGGTGTAATATTGATAGTAAACCGCATATTGCGAGAGAAAAAGAAGAAAAGATGCGAAATATAATTATATTTCGTCCAGTTTTAAATACGGAGCAATATTAGCGCGGTGAAAACCTAAGCAAACATTAACTATTCAAACATGAGCTTAGCGGCCTTCAAAACAATTTGCTGAAAAGAGATGAAAACAATCTAAGCAAATTTCATTTCCAAGGCAAACTTTCCTTGACATTTCGACAAGGGTCAGTAATTTTGGGTGCGTATGTTTGACATGGGATCCTGCTCAAGTTGCATTAATGCAGACTTTGATACTACAAAAAATTAAGGCAACTTTCTTATCGTACCGATCACGATTCACGTGTCGTTTAAAATTTCACAAAAGAGACAGGCAAAATTCAAAGAAAATTGATTTATTATTTTTTTAAATATACATGAATATTGATTTGCGTACAGGGAGATTCAAGGGATAAAACCCCTCCTTAACCATCTCTTTGAAAACATATTTTAAACTGTTTTGCATAGGAAACGAATCAATATGTTTTATCTTCTTTCGTTTTATACACCAAATAAAAATATACAGCAAGCCAGAAAAGGTTGATTATTTTGCTACAAAAATCATGGCTGTTATAAATGGATGTAATATTCCCAAAACAAAAAACTAAGTATTTTATTTTATGACTCACCAATGAACATGGATTATTTTTAAACTGAAAAATCCCAAAACAGTTTTGCAACCAGAAACGTGTTCTCGCAGGTGAATATACAATAGTTTACATCATCCTATATAAATAGATAGTCAGTTTAGAATACATGTATTATTTAAAATTCCAAATATGAAATTTATAATAACAAAACTTTTTACAAAGATTTACGGCAATCACAGAGAGGAAACTATTACACTATTTGCAATATATCCATGATAAATTCAAAAAATATATATCAACATCTTGAGTTAAACATGTCGAGTGTTTTATACACTTGAATGGTTTTCTGGGCGACAAAGTGAAGGCAATGTAAATTTTCAACTAAATCGACGCTGTATGCATAATTTAAATGTTGGTAATACCCCAATTTTTTAACGAACCTTACTTAATGTACGTATTTTTCTAAGAAACTGGGTAGAATGTGCTTTCTCAATTTCCTCTCTTTTCGAGGGATATTTTCCCGTTTGTCCGCGTTGCCGATTTTCTCTTTGTCACTAGACGCTGTAGTAGGTTGGCGCTCTTCTGAAAGCCTCCGCGAGGAGTTTGGTTGATGCTGTGCAGCCGAGGTAACCCAAGTTTCAGATGAAGGGTATCTATTGCCGCTTGATGATGGTATACTTAGTGAATGACTTCGCGGATATTGTTGTTCTTCGCGAGCAGAAATAAAATACGACGCATTTTCACCAAAGGTTACGGTTTTGCGCCTTGCAGGATCTCGGCGATTTCTCGGTTGCCTTCGTTGATACCGATCTGGGGACCCAAAGGCCGAGTTTTCCCCCCATTCCGACCGGTTCTCTAATTTCGCACTGTACTCGTGTCGCGTTCCCGTGAAAGAGTGACTTTTGGTTAATGTACTGTGTGAAACAACCGGCTCCACTCGTCGAGTGTAAATTAGTTCCCCTTGGTCGGGTGTCTGGTCGCGGTTACAATCGGTAATGTAGTAATCAGAGATTTGCTCCGCTCGTTCTTCATTAAAGCTTGAGGTTTTGAAGTATCGGCTGGGATATCTCGATTCAAAACCACTGTCATGGCTATAACTAGAGTCTTCAGATACTCCAGAATCTGTGGAAGTACTCGAAATTGAATAACGCCAGCCAGGAACATTTTTAAACCCATAGCTATCCTCGCAACCTTGAGCAAGAGAGCATTTCTGTTTGAAATTCTCTGAGAGCATTGCTTGCGACAGCAAAGCTCGAATTTGCTCGTTCTTGGCAACATCCACCGGTTTTTCGCCATTGCTATTTCTAGCGTTAACGTCAGCACAAGCTGAATTCACTAGCAAGCTCACAACGTCCAAATGTCCTCGCTCAGCGGCGAGGTGAAGCGCAGAGCGGCCATTTGAATCCACAGTTTTCAGGTCTGCACCACGCTCGAGAAGAAAGTTAGCCAGGCTCAAGTTGCCATCAATACAAGCTTGTTGTAGAGCGGTTAAGCCATATTTATTTGGCTGATTCACTCGTATTCCTTGGCCATACTTTAAAATAAACTTGACTTTGGTTGTATCGCCTTCAAATACTGCTTGGTGAAAGACTGCACTCATGTTGAAGGCTGCATTAGAAGCTGCTTCCCGTTGCGATTGTTACCATTCACTCAAACACTGCAACAGTGAACGCACATATTGATTAACCACCAGATAATTTCGCTTTCTAAAAACAGAATTATTTCGTAGTATGCGAGAGTTTGTTTTCCTTTCAAATAGGAACAAAGAGGGGTAAAACCGAAGGAGAAATCAATTAACAGGGAATAATTCTAGAAAATGATTAATAAGCAGGACGCTTTCGAGAACTTGTGACGCAAAAGATCTATGGCAGTGACCTTCTCGGTTGTTGTCACCGGCTAACTAAAGCACGATTCGAACATAAACTTACCACGCGAGATCAAGCCAAAAATGTTGCGCATCTACGCTATTTCAATCAGCTAAACTGATGTATTCTTCTACTGCGGCATTTTTACCACGGCAACAACTCAACTGTATCGAAAAGCCCCGCGGGAGTGAAACTGCAATTTACATTCAAAGCCCGGAAGCTTAGGCGATTGTAAGGGATATGTCCAAAAGCCACGTATCTCGCGCTGTGATTGGTCGAAGGCTTAGTCGCGGGACTCTTTTAGCGTTTGTTTGTATAATGGCTTACTGAAAACAACGGGTGGCGTGTCTCATCAACACCTCCAACTAGCCTGAGGGTCAATTTCTTTTGTCATTTTAAAGCGTGAAATTTAAGAGAAATTCTGAATGGTTTGGGAATGGGGGTCAAATGGGCCTAAAATCTGTCAGGACAGGTTTGAAATATGAAAAGAGATTTTTCCAAGATGACTAAAAATCAAATTTAAAATTAAAGATCATAAAATCATGGCTGATAATAGGAGCAGATCACAAAGCTATTTAGTCTACAGCCAATAATCCATACGTCCTTTATTTTGTAAGTTCCCCGAATATATTGAATGTATGAATTGAAAACTATTTCCACTCTTTCTTTCTTCCGTAAAGTTTTAAAATCTGGTTCATGTACTTACTAACTTAATAGACTTTTTTTTTCTTCTGACGGGCGTTTCAATCCTCCTTGTGTAGCGGGCATGAGTAGTTAGATGACAAAATTGCACTAGTGTAAACAAGATTATTACAAAACCTGTCGTGTGTTTTCCTTTTGGAAGTTTTACGTCATCTGTTATTTAGCGTTTTGAAGAAAGTTTATTCCAAGGTTTGTTGTTCTTTCCATTTTCATTTCTTTTCAGTATTTAATCAAGCCTGACCAGTGTCTTAAAAATCAAAAAGCTCATTTGCGTCTGCATGAAGTTGTTGTTTACCAGTTAATTTCCGGCGGGCTGAATTTTTCATTTTCCATTAGCTTTTAAGTTTATGTCAGAAGGCATTGTTTTCTTTTGTCAAATTGTTAGAGAAGTTTGATGAAACCAGATTATAGCAAGAGGCCTTCAGTAGCGGTGAGAGCCGTGAATGCTTTCTTTCCCACACTCCTCAACCCAATATTGATTTTTAAAAATAAACACATCGTAAAAAAAAAAAAGTAGTTTACACATCTTAAAAGCATAGAAGAGTATACTGCACCAGCGGCGCCTTCAAAAATTATTTATCAAACAGTATTACAGTATCCCAAATCCACTTGAGCACACCGGAAATGACGTAAAGGCTCAGTGTTCGCACATACATGAGAGCGGTGATTTCGGCGCGGTTTACGGTAACCACGGAGCGAGCGAATATTCGAAAGTGCGCCGCGCCAATCTTGAAAGTGGAGTGTCACAGTATTTTGGCTCCTGTCATATCAGATAGGTTTCCAATGTGTCTTTTTATTATTTTTTTTTTCTTTATTTTTTCTCACTTTTTTCACACTAGGGCTTCTGATCACTCCGAAAGAACGGTGATTTCGGGTGCGATCATTTTTGCTCAATTCTCCTGGTCTGTCCACGAGTTTTTTTAGACACCGTACACTCTAGAAGAGCTCTGATCAGTACTACTTCGTCTCAACAGAAGAGATTTACTAGAGAGGGATGATTACGTCTAAAAATCGTACCCTTCTCCACTCAAACACGAGAGATATAGTCCGACCAACATTCGAATAACTGAAATGATTGGCCAGAACCCTCGTCAATTAATACTGACCCTCGAGGCATTAGGTATTAAAATTGGCTATTGGAAAGTCAGCCCCGAAATATCATTGAAAAGATTGCCTTATACTACCGACCGGGTTAGAATGAACCTCAAAAAGGTATATTAAACTTAATCTAAACGTTGCTTTGATTTCTTTCAAAAACCGTCTTTTGTTGAAACAATTATGAACACGTGCCCTTGTTTTTCAACAAAGCGTTTCATTCTTTTGATCATTTAGCAGGTTTTCTTGTGTGATGCATTTTGTCAAACAAGTGGATAAACCGGGTACCCACGTGCAGGAGAACATGTTTTCATTTTTACCATTGCTGTAGAACAGATGATCATACACCCGCCCAATGCATGTGCTACCTGCGAACCTTTGAGTAAATGTGATCGCTATCCGATCGCTAAATGATACACGTGCCCGAAACTATAATGAAAATTAGTTAGAACAATTAACAATTACTCCATGGAGTGCGCGTTTTACATGAGATGGTAGTAGCCGCCGAGTTGGCTATAATCATTTCATATCCAACAAGCGCGAGTGGAATAATTATTTTATTAAAAACGCCCACAAAATATCGAGAATTCTTCCCTACTTTATTTATAAAAAACAACCGATTTTCAGCTTGTTTTTAATTTTAAGCGGACGCCTACAGTTACCATATTTGGAGAGCATGGTATAATGGCTTAAAAAACCATGATGGCTAAGCCAATCAGAGCTCTAGAACTACATTATCCAATGATTCAGTTTTTAATAATAGGAAATATATTCTTCCACGGTTTTTTTAGACTGCAAAATAGTCCGTATTTTTGCGTATTCAAGTACGCGCGAACCGCGGTCAAACAAAAGGTCTGGACCGAGGCTTTGTGAGACTCGAGTGCTTCGCGCACTGTAGGCTATTCTTACGCTACGTAGAACCGATTTTGAGCAAAAAACCGACTGTTTTGCCGTGAGTCTACGGTTTGTTTTTTTTTTCAAGGTATTTATAAAGACCAGTTAGTCGGATATCTGTTGAAATTGCTGGAAAGAGCGGCTTGAAATCAGGAAACTTACAAAGTTTAAAGGTGATACGTTAAACGGCGAGGGGAGCGAAGATATTGCTCCAATGAGAAAGTCGCGAAATTTTACAGACGATTGTATGGCGGGGGCACGTTCATACTAACGTCTGTAAAAGTCGGCGACTTGCGCAGTTAGCGTAAGCCCTTTTTTTCACTAATTCTTTGTAGTCATGTTGACAGATTTTTGCTAACTTGCCTCTGTCAAAAGTTGAAAAAAACCGTGAAACTGTCTGACTATTAGTTTAAATTAACAGGTTACGAACTATTGTCGACCAAGAAACGTGTATGACAGAAAAAAGCACAACTCGAAAGTAGTTTAACATAATTATTAAGAGACGCAGAGTTAGAAACGGGTTAACCTTTCTGTCAGAGCGCACATGTCCGGTGTCATTAAGTATCAAAAGTGGTTTTAATCACCCTTTTTCTGTCAACAGCTTAGTGGTTATGAGGACATATCAGTTCTAAATTTTGAATCTTGGACGAAACTCCTGCGATGCGACGGTCACAACTTTGCTTTCGTATGATACTTTATGCCGATTTTTAGTATTTTACAAGGCACTAACAATAATTTTTCTTGAATTAGTTTTAATTCGCTATGGCTTGGAGTTACCGGTATAACTATATAACCTACCAAATCGCCGGGCATCTTATATTTTGTTCGTTATTGCTCATGTTCTTACTTTATTACATAGAATTAATGAACTGATTTTCAGTAAGTAGTTCCAGAGATTTATTCTGGTTATGTCTAGCTATAGTCATTTATATACCATTACCCGAAACTAAGGAACAAAATGACAACGCCGGGGGCTAAGTAAAAAGGACTTAAATGTGTTAGGCCGTTGCTTAAAGCGTTGTTTGATATTATCGGTAAGCCACAGCGTTCGTGACCAGTTAATAATTCTTCTTAAATAACTTCAGTTTCGTTATAAAAACTGAACAACACAGAAGTGAAATTAAGTTAACTTCACACATATGTGCTGTACTGTTCTGTTTTCTTGTGCGGATGAAACAACTGTGAAATGAAATATTTTTTCAAATTGTAAGTTTTAGTCATTCACGCATGAAACTATCGTACATAAGGTCGGCTCGATTCTTTTTTGTCAGCGGCGTGCTCTGGAATCAAAACTAAGAATTACTGTACTTACAGTTCAGGGAAGAACCTCCGTGTATAGTAGTAGTTGACCACCCAGTGCTTAAGAACAATAGCAACGATACAACAGATGCAAAACTGCCTCAAATTACCATTGTAGGTCCTGCTATACAACAGTAAGGAAAATCGATCATTAACGACACATCATTTGCTGCAATATCGCACACGTTCAGTTGAATGATATTGTCACCCAAACCAAGTCCAAACATTCATGAAATTACAGTAAGACAGCTCACGCCTATTTATAGCTCTCTTCTGATGTAGGCAAAGAGGACTTGATGAACAAATTATTTAATGATATTCAAGCAATGATTTTCAGCAAAAAGGAAGAGACATTTGAAAGTAGAAGCCGGATGAGCAATTGACGAAGATAAAGAAAACTCGCGCAACCATTGTAAAGCTCCGAACATGAATTGAGCGTATTCTTTGCTTCAGTGGAAATATCTAGCTTTTTACTGTGTGAATCGAGCTCTGATGGTTGACGACATGTTAATTGTTCACTTTTCATTCACAATTTATTTGAAGAACCATCTTCATTTGCATATCATGACAGTACAAACAGACTTACACTTCAAGGAGTCTGGCAAAACCGCAAGTCGTTTTGATCAGGCCTGCATTTTGATTCTTGATCATTTCCGTGTGTACCATCTAACAAATGGGTATAAACTATAACTAAAATAATAAAAGACTGCGAGACTGCGAAGGTTTAAATCCAATGGTTTTAGGGCCTATATTGACCTGTATCAAGAACTGCTGTTGTCTTGTAAACAGTAAATTTCCGTGTCATACGGAAATCTAGCTTTCTGTTGATAAAGTGAAAGAGAAATTAATGCCCGCCACGCGTGCTTTGTACATCTGAAGTGACTATTAGTAGGGTCCTTAGCGGTAGGTCGTTTTAAAGTACTAAACCTCAAGATGGCGTCTCTAATAGTACTTACTTCCACAAAGAATAAATTGTACTGTTGCCAATGAAACTGTCCCCCAAAACTCTAGAACGATAAAGGTTTCATGGTTGTGTCACTCCTTATAGGTGTAATGAAGGGTTGACCTGGTCATTTTCGATACTGAAGTTTCCGTGAAATTTAGATGCCCTTTACTTTTATCGAAATTTCTTGCGTGAGGGTAAAACAGTTAACCTATATAAAGGTCGGTACATACCCACAGTGTTTTAAATCAATTATCATTTTTAATTTTTTTAAATTTAAACAGCTAAGCAACCATGCAAACAGGGTGTAAAGCAAATTTTGTCCAATCTACAACTCATGTTCGTTTTCAAAAACGCCTTGAAATGTCCAAATAACTCACAACTCATCTATAGGATGTAAAGGCCAATAAAAATTAACAAACTACACATCGTGCTTCTTAACTCTTAAAATAAACAAGTCATTTACATGCGCCAATTTCAATAAAAGTGCAAGTCAGTAATTAACGTCTGCAATGATTAGAGTATCATTTCAAAAAAATATTAAGGCAACGCCAACACTCCTCGCACCCAAACTCTCAAAACAAATGTCGCATTTATATCATATAAAAATCCAAGTAAAATTTCCGCTGCCAAAATTCTCTCAAAATGAGGTTGATACTTCTTTGCTTTAGATTGAGGCAGTAATACTGTGTATCAATTTGACCTCTAATTTTAGCAAATTATATATCGGTTATTGACAGTCATTACTCTTGTTATGAAGGGTTACGTCTCAAGGGTGATTATTTTTCATGTTGATGAATCAGAGCATACGCAGAAGCTCGCAGAGTCTGGCATGAAAACAATGCAAAAGCTACTTAAAATTGGCAATTACACTTTCAGGAGCCCAAAATTTAAGTTCCAAATATTATGAAATACTCTGTAATAGAAAGAGTGCCCACTTAAAAATAAGAGTATTGAGGATTCAAGTATTAAAATAAATCAGAGGCCACCCTAATACGTTGTTTCGTCACTTGTTATCTAATATTTTATTGCGTTGAGTCTGATTCGCTCACTGAATCGTCTATCTCTATATTGAAATATATAAAATGATTACTGCGTTTTGGGTTGTAAAATGAAAATCTCCCAGATATATTCATTTAGTTGATTGTCATCATTTCAAGAATTTAACTCTTTCACTGCCAGAGTGTCTGATAAAGTTTTGTAAGGTGACTCTAACTTTTGAGTCTGTGGACGAAATCTTATGATGTGACCATTCAAATGAAAGCTCTCTGCCTGTACTTACACATGATGCTATTTGTTTCTCAAAATTTTAGAAAATGAAATTTGGAAATTTGGTCGAAATTTGCCTTTCGTCACATTTGGCAGTAAAAGGGTTAAGCAGTAAATTCATTGCACATGCTTCTATAAGCCACAACTGTGAGCAGGTAGATTCAAACTTTTAAAAACAACAACACAATAAATGTGCAAGCCTTTACTCAGGTTAATAAAATATAACACACTCTTTTCTATTCAATATTGCTCGTCGAAAAAATACAAAGGAAACTGACCGCTGAAGCTAATTCCTCTTAAAGAGTCTGGCTCTGGGCATGAGAGGTAAACATCAAGCTGTCACTCAAGTACTGTAAGTTCTCTGTAAGTTTGGGCAAGTCAACCATAAAACTCTCGGGGCAACATTGCAAGGAATCTAAATTAAGTTCCTTTCATTTGTTCTTTCCTTCGTTTTTTCCATTAAAAAATTCATCGTCGACTCGTGTTTCTGCGTCACATGTATGAATATACTCCTGATATTTGACTCGCTGAGGAAGGCGGGTGACACTTATATGAGAAAATTATTAAAGATCAGAACGACCAGTTCTACACGTAGATAGAGCGCTAACGGGCAAGGAGGCATTTTCATAAATTTCTTTTGCACTTCCAATGAGCTGTTGGTATTTTTGAGTTCTTGGTTTTACGCCTGACGATGAATGGTAAAACGTCAGTAGGCGACTGATATCCCAAGTAATATAGCTTACTTAACGTCACTCAGAATTCATTTCTTTTTCTCATACACTTATCAGTCCGCTGTACTTTTTGGTTTTACTCCTAGCCTCGTGCGTCCATAAGTGTAACTGGTATTATAATAATAATTTTCATTCTGACTCTTTTCTTTTTTTATTCTGTCAAAATGATTGTGCATGCGGCTTTTCCCATCAGGCTTTGCGAGTGTTTCAGGATGATGGGCACCATTCCCATCATCCATCAGGAGCTGAGGTAGGGAAAGTTCGGACGAAGCCCTGGGCAAGTTTGCGACGTTTGGTTGCCTCTTGTTCTTGATATATGGAAACCTCGTGACTTTTTTACTACTTGGATCTGAACCCGTGGTACGCTTACCACTATAAAACGCAAGAGTTTTTCCATGCGATGTAGCATTTGACTTTCTAGTGAATTCATTTAGAAAGGTCCGTTTGTAGTCCCTTCCGAAAACAACTGTGTCTGGCTGTTCTTTTAGTTTCGACTGAATGCGCGCGCTTTTTTCTCTTACTTGAGTGATAAGCAACTCAGCTTCCTTGCAAAATTTTGCTGCTTGTTTTTCCAGAAGCCGAACGGCTTTGGGCGAGAGCTCGTGGAAGTTTTGATTCTTAGAATTTCGAACAGGAAATTCACTAAACTGGATCGCTGGTGACACGGGGAATGTTGTTGGATTCAAGCGAAGAGCATTGCCTACGTAATCTGCCCCAAGCATAATCGTACTTGTAGTGTAGTTCTTGCGAGCCGCGACTTTCGATTTGGTTGGCTCTCCAGGGAGCGCCGTGGTTTCTGTACTGCTACACTCATCCACGCTCTCCTTTTGATTGTTTCTAGTCGTGATTGAACCACTCTCCAAAAATGATTCAGACGACTTGTTTGATGTGTCGTCAATGTTGTCTTTATTTTCTTGACATTTTTCGTCCATCCCTAGATCCGCCCACATCTGGCTATTGAAGGAAGCCTCATCTGCTGTCATTGTGACATTATGCACAGAAACGCCGACTGCATCCTTAACACCCGCATCGTTTTCTTCATGTTCAGATGTTTCAGACGTATTGGTACCCTTAATGACGATATCCTCGTTACTTGTTTTTTCCCCTTCTTTTAAATCAATGTCGTATTTCCTTTTTTCCCTCTTACGGCGCCGGGGAATAAATTTCACCTCGACCAAGCTGTTAAAGCGAACTCGTTTTATATGTTTAGCCGAGGGTTTCTCAATGCGGAAGGTTACTAAGACTGTTCTCAAAGAAGACTGATTGCTGTCTGTCAAAGTTTCATCACAATCTTCCTTAATTTCTCCCATAACTTGACGAACTTAAAGCCCAGTTACAACAATTTCTGACTGACACTTTCTGATTCAGAAGCCAATTGCGTCAGCTTTCACTATGTTTCAGTCAAATGATCCTTTTCTGAGTCTTAAAGCAGCGGGCTGGTATGAATTGATCTAGAAGAGTAAAAGATTTTATATACCTCTTCTGAAGATACAAATCTCTTGTTCAAAAGCACGTTCCTCTCGTAAAGTCTAGACGTAACTCTTGTCTTTACACTGTTTCCTTTCCATGTTTCGCCTCCAGAACTTTGCGTCTTTGGAGTTAAGGCTCTCGAAAGTTGTGACGACAAGTATATACATACGTAGACGTGACATCCCGATATCTTTTCGTATAATTGCCATGAATTTGCTGTTAATGGGTTACTTGCGCAAGTACTTCCCACCAAAGCAGGTGAAGCGTCAAGTGGTTTTGTCTCTCATCTGTTACACAATGTACTAATGGTCACTGAATAACTCGCTATGCAGAGGGCAATACTTAGCTTATTTCTCGACCGGTCAATACGGTTGCCGCTAATATTGGAAGTTAAATTATAGCGAAATTTTGTGTTCAAAAAATGCGTTTTGAGCACATCTTTTTTCCCAGTTATAATTAAAAAGGAAGGTTGCAATTAGGCCTCTCAACGGCGATATTTGGCTCCCAAACAAAAAAGACGTTAGAAATAAATTGTCTTTCCTATGCACCTCGCTACCGAGAAACTCTTTTGAGTCATTGCTTGACTACATCACCATCTTGATTTCTACGAGTTACTATGACTGCAGAAGCCATCGTTTCAAAATTACCTGAACTTGCACTTCGAAAGTCATGACTTAAAAATCGCGTCACCTAGTAGTCTTCCGGGGATCATTTGAAGCCAATTAACCTCAACTAGATTCTCCGTAATTAATTGTAGTCTTTTTTGACAAACAAAGCTTTCTTTTGGTAGTTTGTAATTATCGCACAGTAAAACAAACTTGTTAAAGTAAACACTGGGTTCCTTTGAGATTAACTAAGCTCGTTGGACAATCACAAGCCAGACCTTAATTCCGAGCGTCACGGTTTCACTAGCTGTAAACTTTAAGGAATACTAAGGAAATACTCTTACGTCTGTACTCGCAAAAGCCTTAATAACGCTGCATACAAGATATTTTTACCTAATAATAAAAGCGCAAGATCAGTGAAGGTCATTTGTAGTTTAAAGCAAAAAACATTTATCGCCTAAAAGTTTCTACTTAACAAGTCCTAACCTTTTACAAACCAAAAGGTTTAAAATGTGCATTGTTTTATGAAATTTTCCTTCACCCATATTTAGACAGCTTAACAGCCAGACGCAAGATGTCACTTTATCTCTTTTTTCAACCTCGATTAAATTAAAGAATATGTAGATTGCGGACTGATAAGTCACCATTACAACCATGCCAAACTTGTTCCGAGCATGCGCACATCTGCCTTCCTCCCGGCATCGTTATAAGGCACGCGCAAAACACACTTTGCACTTGAACGGCGGTGCCTACTCATATGCGTAGTTAACTTTTTATAACGAGGCGGGGGAGGGGGGGGGGGTAGTACACAGTCAAGGGATCTCTTTGATATCTCCTTCCTGACATACTACATTGCTCGCCGGCCCTTTTACAACGAGTGGGCGGTGGGGAAGGGTTAGTACACAGTCAAAGTGGACCTCTGAACAGGCTATTGTTATCTCCTTCCTGCTAAAATACAGTGCTCGCCGGCAATATATATTGATTCTACCACGATGGACACCACAAAGGACAAGAATTAAGACTACATCAGCGCTCGCCTAAAAAATGTTAAACGCCTTTTCTGCTGTCCGCATTACAAAGATGTCGCGTTATAAAGGTAGGCCCGGATTGTAAGTTTTGTGAAACTATCCGCCGTACGTATACGTAATAGCCGAGACGTGTCTGAAGTGATGAAAGCTTCAACAGTTTACCGTACCTCTTTGGGAGCCTATAAGAAAATGGCCTTATTAGAGATTAACAGTTAAACAGAAGAGGTCATCTTTTGACAGAAGACTGAGTATTAAAAAATGAAAAGAGACTCAGTGGCGCGGAACAGAAGATATATCTGTTTAGAAGCATATACATCAAGTAACACAATGGTATTACACAACGTTGCGTTATGATTACAGGATTGCCCCAAGAAGACTCATCTACTTCACAGAGTCTTCTGGTGCTACCAGAGACTTTTAGTTCAGTGAGTCGACTTTGTCATTTTCAACCAGTCACTGATCGTACCGCTGGCTTCGCTGGTCACTAACGCGATTCATGTGAGATTTGCGCGGATTATGGCTCTTTTAAGCATAATAATGAGCACCACACCACTCATTGTGAATTAAAAAATCTTTATTTTACCTTAGTTGCACGTTCCTCACTTTATCTCACTGTTTCTTACTCCTGTAGATTGTAGATCATTAATGCTTGAAGTAACTCAGTTTCAATGCGTACTTTAAATGAACATTTTTCCACACAAGCACACAATCAAATTCAGGATCAGTGTAATAGCATAAAATAATAATTTATGTTTTATACTTTTTCACGGGTCTAAATCATAGGTCATATATTTTCGATAATCAATTTGTATTTCTTTTTTCTTTTTCAAAAACAGAACGTCATTTTCACTTTTTATTGGTATGTTCCAGGCTCCGAGACAGTATGTTCAACGCTCGTGATAACTTGTGAAACGCGCGCGGGCTCAGATGTTTGTGCGGGAATGTTTTCGCAACATCTCAGTACTACTTAAGAGCCTGGAACAGGTTATATTTACTGACAACTTCTTTCATACCGCTTTGCGGTAACAACCGTATCAGCAGCAAAAAACTACTGTATTAAGCGCTTTTAAAATTTTAAACAATAATAAATAAATCTAAATATGTCTATTCTCTGTACTTTGGTTGCCTATTAAAGTGGATGCAACATAAAAAAATCACTGAGGTTTGAGATGAAGCAATCGATGCATGGATTCCGTTATGGGTAGGACTAAGAACATTTGCTGGGCGCAAATTAAAGTTGCTCCTAAAAAAGCATAAAAGTTGCTTAAAATATTCGTACCGAAATCTGAAAGTTCGATTCGAAGTATCGCTCGTTACTTGCACTAGTTCTTGGTTCAAATTTGTCCTATAGTTGCTAAACTTTCGGCGGGCAAAGTTATAATAAGTTGATCTTTTACCAAGTAATGCTCAGAATCACAAAAATTACTCCCAAAAAATACCGATTATAATTTGGATAGGCCTATAATTGGACAGCTCTGATTTTAATCCACAGAAACCATCCATCTTTCCGAGCATTTACCTATTGATCTGCGTCATACTTGACGTCAGAAGTCATACTTTATCAGAATGGGTGCGTTGTGTTCTAGGCTATCCCCCTAAAAAGAAACAAATAAATAATAATGACTCTGCTCTTTCTATGACTATAACTATGAGTGTAAATATATACCTACTACCGCTTTTTGAAAGTATCTTTTTTGACGAAAAGCTGTGAGCTATTTAATGTCGTGAAGAAGCAAGGCCTTGGGTTTGTCCTGAACAATGAACATGAATACAGACAAAGGTTTTTCTGTTTCTTTATCGTATAAACACGTTAGGGACACGAATGTTTTTCCGAGAAAAGTTTTCCAAAACTTTGCGCCAAACTAATAAAGAATACTACTAGGAATCAGTGAAGACATAGATCGTCCTCGTCTTATAGGAGGCGTTCGATTTGATCGAACGGTACTGTCTTTTGCCGTCCAGGCATTAAAAGGGCTCCAACCCTCCAGATTGATCGAAGATAACTCGCTAAATTTAGAGATACCTTCATCACAACTTGGCTTATCTTCAGTCAGTTTTTCATCCCCAATCATGACCGAACTGTCTGAAAGTCTTCTTTGCAAAACTTTTTCCGCTTTTTCAGTGGGAAGAATCTTTAGAAGATCATTTTTCTTTTCCTGTATGATCAAGGCTTCACTGTTTAGTCCACTGTCGGTTGCAGATTTACTACGGGACCTTTGAAGCGCTTTCTCGATCGCTTTTTTGAGGTCGGGTGTGTAAGGAATCTTCGGCAAAACGCCGAGATCAATTCTCGGTAGTTCGGTCGGAGGCCGATGATAAAATTTTAATTTGGCTTCAACAGGAGACGTAGAGGTTCCACCATTGGGTACATTTTCGTAACCTCCGAGTTTCTGACGCGAAGCCGTTTTCCTGACATTGCTTCCACTTTTGCTGGGAAAAGTATTTCTCAGAGAATTGTCCGAAACAGTACAATTTGTTTCCGAGGCCAAAACAATCTTTCCTTTGGCCACTGAATCAAAGTTTGGTATTTTCCTATACCCGTTCTGTTTCTTCTTACTTCGTCGCTCAACAACAGTGCGAGACCTCTGATTTGGCGTTATCTCATCGATGACTTTAGTGCGGGCAGTTTTGCATTTGCTAAGACGATCCCACTTGCTTGGAATGAGAAAAATTTCGTCTTTTAAGTCAAACCGCACTTTCTTCGTCATTTGTTGATTCTTTGTCTCCTCCATGGCAATGTATATCGCACGCAAAGCTTGAAAAATATTTCAGACACTTAGTTATCGGCACACTCCATTTTAACAAGCTTTGAGAGTCTTTTTTGTCCTGCCAGCTTACATGGTATCAGATTTGGCTGTGGCACTGAGAAACTTACATGATGCCAGCCGCACTTCAAAAGTATGTAAACATTTTATCAGTCATATTTCACCTTGTGTCACTTCGTACAATAGGCAAAGCTCTTAAACTCTCTGACAGGATGTGGATAATTTATGAGAGATGAAATGATTCTTAATTTACGTAACAGAAAGCCCGTATGCACATGCAAAGAACTGCCTTTTGTGTGGACATAATACCAATTACAATTACTAAAGGAGGGCCTCTACAAAAGTAGTAATCAGAGATTTTCAGGTAAGTAAAACCAATTAAAATACTAGGTTTTTCTTGGCAAATGACTTAGGTTTTACCATACAGGACAGGATTCAACCAACAGCGTTGCTTAAAATATGTTCAATTATGTATGTGTTTTCCGACTTCTAATCTGCTAACAGCTTTAACCTGTCAACAATTTTCATTTAGCTTTTAGTACAAAGCCCACGGGAAAATCTTTTGTCGTTCTTCAATGGACTTTAGTCAGGTCTTAATGAAGTCCCTCGAGGAATAAGACTCGGAAATATTACGTTTCGCTTTTATTTTTTCATTATCACTTGGTAGAAAATTAGACGGGCGAAAAAACGAATATCATAGCTGTATCGGCTTTTACTGAACACACAGTACTGTGTAATTATAAACAGGTTTTAGAAATATAAACAAGTGGCGTACAAATTCGAATCAGTTAATTAGTTTTCTATGGTAATCTTAAGCTGTGTAAGTTCCGTGTTGCTATGAAAGACGCCGGGTGCACAAATTTAATTAGTGCCGCCAAAAAATCGTCCCTTCGTTAGCCTTTGCGAGTTCGTTTGGACTGATTTAAAATCAGAAAAATGAGTTTCTAAGAAAAGAGGCAAAGACTTCTCTTTTTCATCAGTTTGCATTTACTCTCATATGCTAACTTAGGCATCGAGAAAGCCCGGTTTAGCGGAATGTTACATCACGACTGATACTGTAATATGGCAGTAGCTATAGGCCTATAGGATTTTGCTGTTTAAAAATAAATGAAAACACCACTACTCAAAACATTTCTGTATATCATATACCGGTTTACATTTTATAGAAAGTCAAATTAAATCTGTTGATGCATCCAATATACCTTCCGCTCTAAATTTATATTTTCGGGGCCTTGCGTGATGTTCCAATCAATGAGTAAGAAAAAAACATACGAAGAGGAAGGCCAGACAGACGAAAATATTACCGGAAAAAAATTACCGAGAATTGCGGAGAAGTTCACTTCCTTTTCGGTTTCATTTCATCGACCTTATTTATGACACACAAATTCCTTTCAGGGAGCTGCACCCAGAGAAAAGAAGAACAATATATAAAAGTAACAAAAAGGTTTGGTCAGCGAGCCAAATTGACCCACGGAAGCGGAGCGGTACTCGCTGAAGGAAGCCACGACCGTCCAGCGGTTTTTTCTTCTGCGCATAAAAATGAATGCGTAATACAAAAAGCAATATGGCGGTCGCTTTGCACAGAATTCGGTTCTTCTACAAATTACGTCCGTTTAACTTAACAGAATCCTTAATCAGGTATGGGAAAGTGATTCTTATGAAGGAAGAGACTTTCTGCTTGCTTTTCATACTGTGGACAATTAAATTGATGAAGCTTTCATTCCTTCACATGCAGAGCAAGTTGTGTTCGTTGCCTACACAGAAGTCACGCAGTGTTTGGGCTGGAAGAATTTTTCCCTCCGGGAGTGATCGAGAAGGAAGAATTGGCTCCAGAATCCGTCAACACAGGTATTTTTGTCTATTTAAGATATCCCCAGAGCAACTTTTGTTGCCTCCCACCCTCCCCACCCTCCTTGAAATTATTTGTCGAACTGCGGCAGGGGTACATTTATTTTGCAGAACGCCAAATGACTCTGAAGTTTAGTGATTAGCGTTAGCAGACTGAGTGCATCAAGTTTCAAGTCAACGTTCCCGGTATTACGACTCTAAATGGAACCTGATTTACACAGTTTCCTAACCCTAATCACTAAACTTCAGAGTAATTTGGCGTTCTTCATTCAGCGTTCCGCAAAATACCTCTGCCGGTCGAACAGTGGATAACAACCTCCCGCCAAGCTGCGGTTATCTTTGACTTGTCTACAGCATCCCCTCAATATCTCCCTCGAACACTCAAAAAATGAGAGCTATCTTTTGATTTGTTTGGCTTTACTAATAGCTAAAATGTTAATATAAAAATCCCATTGTGCACTTTGAAGGTAGAAAGTGGCGAGCCGGAGAACTGAGGGGTAAGAGTAATGAAGACCTCCACAAACTTTGGTAAGAATGAATTTCACTATAGTTGTCTATTTTTGCGCAGGCTTAAGACAAGCAGTCAAAATCTTACAAAAGTCTTAACAGTTTAAGGTTTAACCTTACACTGGGAAATATCTGAAGCCACTGGGCCAAGTTAGCCATCATGTCAACAACCAAGCTTATGAGGTTCCATTCGCTTTCAATGATTATTATAAATTCTCCTACTTCCCAAAACAATAATAGAGTGGAACATTTTGCCAAACGAGACAGTAAATTCCTCTTCTTTGACGGCATTCACAGACTGCCTTTAATTTAATTTATAATATTATTTATTACTTTTATTTATTTATATATATATATACATCGACCACTGGCCAATTTTCAATTTGCAAGAATCATCAATTGTTGTGATTGAGACTAATAAATGGTAGATAGATAGATAAATGTTTACCAAAGGAGGCATTGAAAGAGTAGCTGTGAGGAGCAATGATAAAGGGTCCATGAGACTGATATATTGATTTTGCTATAATATTGATCAGCTGATTATAATCAGAGGCATGGGGATTATATGCTTCTGTTATAATGACAAAATTATCTTTTTCAGTGATCAAATATGTACAAGAACTGTAATATGAATAAAAAATAAAAGTGTGGGAAACAAAGGGCAAATTTCCAAACTAAAGCACAGAAAATGCTCAAAAGTTGATTTCATCTGTGAGATCTGGTGATCTGAGATCAGAGAGATTGGTGTCATACCTGCAAGAATTCTGGATAATCCAGGAGAGTTGACACATGGAATAATTTTGAGTTTGAGAAAACCAGTTTAATAAGCTTATGTATAATCCCACTGCTTATGCTCACAGCCAGAGCTCACAGCTTAGTGTATTCAAAACTTTACAGCAATGTAGGTTACCGCTTCTACTCAGATAGGATGCCTTTCAATCACACAGTTATTTTGCAGGTATGTACTGCTAAAGGAAAGAAACATGTTGCTAACTTTAAGACATGAGGCTAAGAGACAAGGAGTTCCAATGCCTTCTCCAACAAGATTACATAAGGTAAGAGGAGGATAGCCTGCATCGCAGATGTAATCAAACCCAGCTTAGTTTGTCTGGGAAGCAGCACTGATATCCTTGTTTTTGGACTCCCAATGGATTCAACGAATTATAGAAATGTGTAATCTAGCCCTGGTTAGGAAGTCCCAGGAAGCAGTTCCGATATCCTTGTCCTCAACTCCTAATGGATTTAACAAGTTGTGGGAAATGTGTAATCTAACCCCAGTTAGTGACGTTTACGAAGCAGTGCCAACATCCTTCTGCTGGGCCCCCAGCAGACACAATGAATTTATTTACTGGAAATGTATTTCGGATTTCCCTTCAACCTGATCGGCAAATTGACAATCAGGTATTAGGACAATGACACAAATCCTGGTACACATGTCGGAGCCCAGAACTAGGAGTTTGGCACTGTTTTGCAAACAAATTTAACCACTATTAGGTTTAGTTTATTACATTGGTGGTGCAGGGTAGAGGAGGAATGATGCTTTCAAAATAATGTGCATTGAGTACAGAGAACTGATTTCAGCTATCATACAAAGCTGTCTATTATAATTTGATTGCAAGAGTGGCTGTTACAATAAAATCAGTAGATTCCCACTGTACTTTTATATACTGTACTTTTCAGGGGCTTGTCATTCATGATTTGTGAGGGAAGGGTGGGCGGCCATTTTGAGAAAGCTTAGAAGATATTCAAACCGACCCCCCACTTCATCCTAGCTTTTAAGAAATGACCCTCCATAAATTTTACATAATTATTGTGAAAGTGACCCCCCACCCGATTGCTGTAAAAACTACAAACATTCTAGTCACAATTCATGCTAAAGTACACCACATACTTAATCAACAGTCTTGTTTATGGCTGTCACATACAATTTCAATTTACGCTCATTGCTGCTTTGTACTACTAGAAATAACCCTCCAGGAAAGACGATCCCTTCTCCAAAAATGACCCCCAATAAACAGTCAAGATTTTGAAAATGACCCCCAGCAAAATGGCTGGCCCTGCCTCACAGGTAATAAACTACAAGCCCCTCAGTACAGGAAATCATTTCTGTGCTTACTATAATTTTTTTCCTCGAATAATAGTTCTCGCTTAATTAATCGCCCCCCTTAGACGGAAATATTTAAAATAATGCCCCCCACCCCTCTCACCATCTTCTCTTCCTTTTATCCGCTCCCTGTCAAGTTTAAGAGCAGTGAGATTCAGCAAAACTGATCAGTGACAATTCAAGCGATGAAAATTAATCAAGGAACTAAATTTGGAACACTTAAAAAGCCTGTGCTATGTTCAGTTTTTTTTTACATGATTATTTTTTGATTTAATGGTAAAATAAAACAAAATATTTAGGGCACGACTTCCAGTGAGCAATAATGGAAATAATAACTGCCTCCCTAAAATAATCGATCGCCTTCCCTCGAATAATCATCCTCTTTTTGTGCAAAAAAGAAATAATCGCCCCCAGCTTTTATTCGAGGAAATACAGTATTTTTGAAGTCAAGTTAATAATGCCACCCAATAATAATATTTTCTGGTTCAACTGCGTTGAGATTGCAATAATTCTTTAACAATATTTTTGTAAAACATGTTCTTTTCTCATTCACGTCATTTTGCATTTAGGTCCAGAAATCAATGGCAGCCATTAAGACAGTCATTGCAGAAAGAGTAAGTTTTGGTTTTCCTTGAGAATTATCTTTACAGATACAACACTGATGCAATTAAATATATAGAATACTGGTACTTTTCAAATGTTTATTGTTATGTTAATAGGCCAAGTTCCGAGTTCCCCTGGGCCTCTGTATCAAAACAAGGGTGGGTGTTCAGCCTTTGATATGGAAATCTTTTTTCATTCTCATACAAATAAAACTCATTTTCACAAGAAAGGTCGTGCAACTAGCCTCATTTTGAAACTGAGGGTATTTGGGAACTCGGAAGTGGCCTATTGTAAAAAACAGTGTCTTTGTTTACAAGAAAGGCAAGTGAATTTAATAATTTTATTTCCAGGAGAGATTATTAAAAGTCTTAGAACAAGAAACATGGCCATTTGACGCAATTGAGGAGGAGCAGTCAACAGCAGATGTGGAACTTGTCAAAGAGGATAGTAAGGTTGTTGTAAATGATGATGAATCACAACCAGGATTTTTCAACAAACTGAAAAGAAAACTTTTACCTGGAATGTGGAGGACTACATAACTATTAAACAAGTATTTTGATGGAAGTACAGGTGTACGTTGAGGATCAACCACACCATCCATGGCATTAAAATCTACTGTTGTTCACTCACATTCACAATTAATTGAAAAGGAAAACATCTGGTTTGGAGTTAAATAATAGACTGACATACAAGTACATGGCTCTAGTATTGTCTGTGACCTGGTCACCAGTGAGTCTACTGTTGATCAATAATTGCAAGTCATTCACAACATTTTAACATAACTGAAAAGGAAACTTTTATTTCAAAATGGGTGATTGCACTAGGAATTAGTGGAAAATTATTCATTTACTTTACTGTTCTACATGTATGTACCAGTAGAATGATTATTGTGGAAAGAAATGTGTACCAAACAGAACTATTCAAAAGTAAGCAAGATCTAAGATGAGGATCACTGTTGGCTCTACATACCTTGTATTACCCTCTGTATAAACATTTATGATATGACTTTGTACATGTACAAAACTATTATTTAAGAACAAGTAGGGTTCAACTTCAACTGTATAAAACATTTCTAAAAGCTCTGGATACAGATGTTCATATTCTACAAAACTACAAATTTGATATGATAAACATCAACATTAGTTTAGTATCATTCCATGTTGTTGATCTGTCCCAGATAGTAAGCAGCAAATGCCAGCTTTTAAACCCCTTGACCACTGAAAAGCAGTGATGTGCTTGTGGCATAAACTATATTGCAGATTGTGAATATAAGAGTAATAAAGGTACAGTAAGATGCCATTGCATGAGATCTTGTGTGCATAGATGCACGTCATATTATAAGTAATAATTATTTTGTATAATTTCTCTTGAGAACTACAAAATTTTTAGGGGCCCTGTAGAGCAATAAAATGTTTTGTGAGTCTTTTGTCAGTGTGCTCTATTTTTTGTCTGTGGAATAGACTAGGAGACTGAGCCTAGGCTAATACAGGAGCAAAATGATTTGATTTGCAGATTCATTACTAATGCAATCTCAGATTGAAGCGCGTCCCCACACTGCCATGCCACTAAGGTGCAACAGCCTTTGGTTTAATTTGCTGATTTATGAGGCATCTCTGTCTCTGCTCTGTCACATAACCAATACTAGTCAGCAGACTCAGACTGAAGTGTCTTATTTTATTTATTTATTTATTTATTTATTTGCCAAAAAAAATATTTATATACATACATACAGACATGCAATAGATTACAAAAATGTTAGTTTAAGATCATAGAGATGTAAACTTTAAGTAAAAGAATTAAAAGTATTTTTCTGGCAAGGAAGTGCAAATTGAAACCATGGGGCTTATTATGAGGTCCCTCCCTAACCCCTCTTTACTCTGTCCATGGCCATTGCTAGCGCAGTCATCTGATTTGTATTTTCCCTGTTTCCAAAGCAGTACATACCTCTGCTCTGACACATGACCAACACTGGTAAGCAAATGACTTAATTTGCAGATTCATCAATGCAACCCTCATACTGAAGTGTCTGCCTCCACTATGTCAATGACCAAGGCAAGTAAGTCAGTCATTCCAAACCCTGTTTCCAAAGCAGCACATTTCTCTGCTCTAACATTCAACCAATACTGGCCAGCTAATCATTTTATTTGCAGATTCATCGATACATCCTCAGATTGAAGTGTGTACCTCCACTCTTCCCGCGACCGAGGCTAGTGAGTCTGTCATTTAATTTCCAGATTCAAATGAATGATTCTGCGTTTACTTTACCCAATCACCAAGGCGAATCGAATTCCAAAACAGTAGCGGTGATTGTCTTTGCAGTTTGCTGTTTTCTCTTCCTTATACACTTGGGGCATTTTCTTTCTGCAATACAAGCCTTATGGTATAGGGCTTTGCACTTTCCACACTAAAACATTCAAGACCAAAACAACTGTCACTAAATGATGCACAGCAACCACCAAAGCATCTTCTTTTTTTCTTTTCAAAGAGAAAGCATGTCTATAAACATGAGGTACAGTAACAGAGAAAACAAACTACAATCATTACCTTGTTTTGAAGAGTTAGTGGGATGTTTAACTACTTTCTCTTAGTAACGAAAAATCACGTTTGGGTGTTATTTATTAGTGAACTTACGCAACAGGACGACAGAAGAGAGAAGACGACAAACCGTGTGTAAGAAGCGTGACAATAATTATATTTGAAAAAAAAAATTCGCCAAGCATCACCTTCCTTTTAACAGATCTTTTTGTCAAAGACCTGGGGCCTGTTTCTCGAAAGTCCCGGTAACGTCTCGGGCCCCGAAAAGCTGTTTTATGTTTGCCGTGTTTGCATTTCCAACAAAGTTTCAATAATTTTTGACTGGTTTGTGAGCTAGGAACTGTGCCACTATTCAACAGGTTTTGATTTTAAAATTTACTTTCAGGCCCGAAAAGTTTCCGGGCCTTTCGAGAAACGGGCCCCAGAGCAAAGTACTGTTAAGTAAAGCTCACGACAGAATAAGCAAGTAATACTGTCAGTAGCCCTGTCACTTTTGTCACACACAGACGTTGTGCCGTTCTCCTCTTCCTGACGTCCTGTTGCCAGAGCTTACTATTTCCTTAACAGGTGCTTTGCAAATCTTAACATCTACTTCCAAGGCTCTTACCTGGGTTACGGTCGTTTCGCTTAGCAGTCGTTTTGCTAATGTCCTGTTCGTTAACGTTTAAAGTCGTTTCGCTTACCTGTTAGGACAGATCCCTAATTGCATTCACCTAGCTGATCAGTGGCTGAACGAACGAGGTGTATACCGATGTGTAGCGCTCGTTTTGCTTCTTCAGCAGACGAAAGACGTTGGCGAAACGACTCAGGGTAGGCGAAACGACCGCGGTAATCCTTACCTGAGTAGTTGTTGCTACTTCAAAAGGATAAATGATCTTCGAGTTGTTACAAATTTCGCAAAAGAACCCTTTCTGACAACAAAGCTGTGTGTAGGATAAAGAACAACAAACGTGAATTTACCTCTTGTTTTCCCCTTTTTCTAGTTTTATCCACTAGTTCCTATGAATGGTCAACAAGTTTCCCTTGATTGTTAGGCGGATGCTTTCACATTATTTGGACAAACCAAAGTTGTATTCGTAACAAACCATCTGTTTCACTTTTGACAAGAAGTGTCGTACACTTGCATTGACGCGACTGATGGCTGCTTTCACCACGATGAAAAAGACCGTTACTTGAAAAAGTTAACCCAACCTTTGTATTTTCAAATGACAATGGGTGAATATCAAATATTAAAATGGAACGATGTTTCAAGCAGCCTCAACAGGTTATTTGTCAACTCGCCCGAACTCGAGTTACAACTTTAAAGGCACTTAAATTGCTGGTATTTGTCGTTCGTAAAACGCAATTCTCAGCGGTTAACGCGCTACGATTTTTCAGCCCGAAAACACAAAAGTCGGTCTTATTATATAAAACAATCGGTCTGATAAACTGTAGCTTGCTAAGTGACCGCCACTGGCTTACCTTACACTTGTAAACATGTTTCGTGCAATGAGCAATGATTTTTTTCAGGTGATGAGCAAGCTGTCCTGATTGTACTTGAATTAAATCCTAAAAATAAAACGAGTCGAAAAAAGGAATTCATTCGAGCAAAGTCCTGGAATACTACCGTTCTTTCCTGAAGCCAATATCCTATTCTTTACAAAGGCTTTCTCCTTGAGTAAATTCAAAATCAAGCAGAGTTCCCCTGTAACAACTTTTTCCAACAAAGTTCTTCTACTTCTTTTCTTCCTAGCTTTTGTAAAAACGACATTAACTATGGGGTATAACGTGGGTATTGATCAGTGTCCGACATTCGCAACAACAATACACTGGAGTAATTTTCAGCCTTCAACGGATCAGGCGTCCATTTCTCAAAATTCCCGAAGAGTTTTTGGGCCTGGAAGGCCTTTTTTCCAGTCAATTTGTTAAAGATCCTTGGGAGTTTTTTTGTGCAAAGTTCTCGATCTTGCAAAGTTTTAATTTTTTTTTTAATTGGAGAAATTTTATTAAAAATGAAGTTTATCCACCTAAATTTTTCTTTTTCAGTTTTGAGAAACGCACCCCAGGTGAGGGTCTGATAGAGTTTTTATTATCAAGGTGCTTCCTCGCTCATTGGGTTTTTTCGGCTTGTAGTGACTATATGCAGACGACAAAGCAGTATTATAGCAAGAGTAAGTAGAAAAATGGGGTAGCCATGCGATCATCGAAGATAAATACGCTACGCCAGGAGCATCCTTTATTGACATATTGCTCACGTCACAGTGAGAAATAGCTGGAATATGCGTCATTGCAGTTAAGGAATTTCGCCAAAAAATAATAAAAAACGTTTAAACACGGTATCGCTTACCAGCAATGAGTACTGATGAATATCGTCCCAGAGATATTCCCGAGGCCATATTCTCCTCCTCACTTCATCGGCTATAGGATCTTTACATGTGTATACGAATCCTTTTAAATGCTGTAATTGTGATCTTAGTACCTATGATAAAACATTGTTGGCAGGTATGTTAGGGTAAGGGTTAGGGTTAAGGCTAGAGTTAGGAGTAGTGGTTCTTGAACAATGAATGGGCAGATCTAAAAACACCGACACCGTTCAATTCACCCGCATTTTGTGCTGAGCGAGATTCACTCCAGCCGACTAAGTTTAAGCCAGGAAAACCTCCATTGTTATAACAGACTGACTTAAAACTGTTCGAATTTTGTTTCTTTTCTTGGAATTAAAAGAAAAGATTTGAAGGATCAGACATTGACACGCAGTCGCGACTAGTTTCGCTTTTTAGCAAATTTCCAACGTACCACCATTTTAGATTTTCTCGGTTACTGCCATTGTTTCATCGAAATCCACTGACTTTTGCAACCAAAAAGTGGCATCCTTTGGAGCGGCACATACCTATATGGCTTATATTAGGGGGTATACGCTCCCCTTCCCCCTTGGGATCCTGGCGAAAGATAAGGGTAAAGATCCTTATTTTACGTCGGTAACTCGCAACAGTAATAACCGGAGGCCGACGGTGTGCTCATAAAGCTACACGGAAAGGACAGAAGTTGAAATAACAATTTTGAGGTCACAGCTGGGAATCGAACACAGAACCTCTCGCACAGAAGGCTGCGTACTGCCTGCTCGTGCTAATTGTTGCCCCTCCTGGCAATAAACGCGATTTAAACTCAACTAGGACGCCACTGTTTTCCAGTGTATGTTTACATCAATTTACTTTCTAAACCGCGCCGTTCCGTCTCTAAAGGTGCCAGAGGGGGGACGGGGGGGGGGGGGGGGGGCAGTGGGGGTACCCGAAGCCTGTCGTAAAAAGGAAAGAAATGTTACTGCACCTTGACTTCACGCAGTTCCTTGATGACATTGTACAGAGTAGGGTTTGTCTCGTCAATATTGAAAAGCGGTTCCTCTTCAATGTGAAGCAAGAACAACTTGCAGTGTTTGGCAACTTGATGTTTCCGAAGATCCCAATTATGTATGACCCGAGCAGGTATAACATGCTCTTCGTTCTCGTGACATTCAAAGCAGTAATAACAGGCGTCGTATGTGCAAACTTTGAACTCTCCATAAATCATGCCTACAAAACAAATAGACAATATTATTTACTCGAATAAGCGCCGCAGCGCTCATTGAATTAAATTTTTAGGCCTCAGATGCGGCGCTTATTCGTGTAAATACGGTATTCGTTGCAAATATTTCTCCGTTTCTGATTGACTTTAAAGGGGCTGTGACACGGCTGTCTCCAATCCTGGACAGAAGTCCTTGGGACAGTAATGCAGTGTTCATAATTTTCTGTAATTTCTAGGTTCCCTCATAAAACAGTGCATCCTTTTCGAAATTTTCATACAGTTCTGCCTCCCCTCACCCTATACAAAGCTGAAACTCGGGAAAAATTCTGGATACACGCGTTCAACGTTGTTTGTGGGGTGAGGGCAGGGGTTGGACCTATGTGAATTGGAAAACGCCCCAGAAACGCAAAAGTATCCCAAGACTTTAGTCTATGTCAATAATGCCAGTAACGTGTCCTCATTCGTTATGGAACTTGACGAATTTCTTGTGAATTACACTCACAGCTTCGTGTCCAACGGATATGTCTCCCAAGCATTATATCAAAAGAAACAAACAATAAAATTAACTTTGAAAAGTTGTTTTTCAAAACCCACACTTGCAATCCGTTTCAGTCTTCTTTAAGTTTGTCGATCCCTGAATGCAGAAATTTCTCATGTAGTAGTATAAGCTGTGTTATTTATACTTTCTTTTCATGTTTTGAGTGGTTTTCAATCCCCTTAAAACTGATTGCAAGTAATAAAATACAAGCATTTTTTACCAACATATGTGTTGTGGTTCGGGTTCATCTCTGGTTTAAATTATACGTTTCCTTTGTTCAAAGGAAAATTAATTGCAACCAAGGATAAAATTGAACCACAACATGAACATTTAGTCCTGTACACTCCTTCGAACTCTTGAGGGTGGGTAAAGTCATTATTCAAAGAAAATTCCCGTTGACCGACCTATATTTCGTCCGCATCCTTTGCACTGGTAGTTCTGACTGTCTAGTCCTTTCTCGTTGGCTATTTCAGTCACTAAGGCCATGAGCTCATTAGTACGGTCCTCACCATGCGTTGAATGTACGGATCCACGCTTTGGAAGAACTTCAAAGCCCGCCGCTGTGATGGTTTCAGAAAAGTGCCGCTCCTTTGTCTGTGGAATCTTAAATATTCGGGAGATTTAGTTAGAATCACGGTAACAGCAAACGACAAACATCAGCTGGTTAACCTTAATGGCAATAAAGCAGCTTGGAGAATTGCTATTCATCCCTGGACGTGACTACTACGCGATAGAAAACTTCATGAAAGCGAGGGGACGGCGCAGGAATGCTTTTACCGTGCGTTGAAATGTCATCAGTCGTGTTGATGGACCATTCGCCATTTTAGGAGCGAGAAGAGAACTGGAGCCGAAATGTGTCTCACAGATGTTCATAGGATCGTAAAAGGGAACGCGCCGGTCAGCTATTGGCCAATTTTTTCCCCTGACCTTGGTAACAGTCCCAGAGGTCTTTGCGAAAATTAACTGTCCCCAGTTTCTTTCTCGTTTCTAAAGTTGTAGGCATCACAGTTATTAGAGAGCTTTAGATTTTGAGACGAGGACGGCTACGAGTACGAGATTTTCTCAATACTATTAAAGTAGTGCGCGCCCGTGAACCAGCGTCATTTTAGCGGGAAAACGTGATAGCCGTCGTCATTCTACTACGAGTTTTAGCAAGAATGTCGTAATGGCGGGAACAGGTTATCAAATGTAAGAAGTTTTATCATTTTGCTATCGGGAGAGGGCTTAACCTCCTTCAGTATAAATAACCGTACTAACTTTTTTGGCGAAAACAAGTACAATGAAGCTTTCCGGGGTGTCTTTTTTTGGGAACGCAAGCAAAAACTTTACGTTAAATCTCGTACTCGTCTCGTTGTCGTTCTCAAATCTAAAGCTCTCTGATAGGAAGGAGCGAGCTTGGCCCTAATCACTGTATTTCGGTGCTTAAACTCTCAGGAACTCAAGTTCATTCCTTTTACAATGCAGTTTTCTCTCTCTGATTTTCACTTTCTCAATAAATGTGCCCAATAAACGGTTATCTACAAGGAATATTAGGATGTGTAATAATCATCAGGTTTCCAACATTCTAGTCCGGCTTGACTACCCGGTTAACCCTTCAACTGCTAGATCTAATGAGTAATTCTCCTTTCTGGCTGATATACATTTCCTTGATCACAACTTAAGAAAATTTGGGGTTAAATCAAGATAAATACTCTGGCTGATGCGTTTGCGTATTCTCACCACATGTCTGTTGAACAATGCATTGATATTGTAAGGAGAAGTTACATGACAATCACTGAAAGTCATGGTACCTCTTGAGGTTGAGTAGGTGTGGGAGGGTCTTCATAAACAGGTGCCTCAAACCTATTAGGGCCTTGTACGGTATAGTCCTTTAACAAGGTGCGAAAACTTGGTACATTTTTTAGTCTAGTGGGAGACGCCGGACGTAAGGTGTCCTCTGGTACCACCACTGTCCCCGCATTTCCTGCCTGATCAATGCTTCCATCATTGCTCATCTGAGTTTCAAAGGCAGATGACCAGCCACCAGCCATTCCCAGCTTGTTACTGCCCATCAGTGGGGTAGGACTGATTGTGTTGCGTTTCTTCTCTTGTTGAGATGACGTTTGTACAGTAGCCGAGGACAGTTCACGACCTAGTGGATAAAACGTATCAGGTACCTGTTTGTTTTAAAAGCTAACTAAACTTTCAAGCCTGTTCTAGGCGTTCAGATAGTGGAGGCGACGCAAAAAGAAGTGAGCCAGAAAAAACAGCGAGCTACCACTCTTCCGCATTTTCCCCTCTCTTCTTTCCATTTCGCGACACTCGGCAATCCTTACCGTAAATAATCGAATAAGCGCCGCGGCGCTTACTTCATTTCCCTGTTAAAGGTGTGGCGCTTATTCGAGTAGCGGCGTCTAATCTATCAGTTACGGTACCCATGAGATTTCCAACCGGATGGATTGTGTAAAAGGTAAGCAACCAAGGGCTGACCTTAGAACGGATTTCAACAACAAGACGTGCACCTTTGTTCAAACGCTGGATAACGCTACTCCCACCGGATAAACCACTATCCAGTGGGAAACCAATAGGCCTTTTGCAATACAATGTAGTTGGTCAAGCCCCGATCAACTTTCTGTAAGCCACGAAAATACTTCGCCTTTGGAAACTTTTGTTAGTAGTAACTGAAGGAGCATATTAAAATTAAGTAACCTGTAAATTTTTAGCCGTACATCTCAAAAGAAGCGATTGCAAATTTAAAGGTTACCTAATTTCAATATGCTCTTTCCGTTTCTGCTAACAAAATTTTTCCAAAGTGAACTGTTCTCGAGTTTACAGAAAGTTGATCACGTGATCAACTAATGCAAAAGGCCTATTGCGTTATCCACTTGATAGAGATTTATCCAGTGGATAGCGTTATGCACGTTTGGTACGATCAAGTGTCTCAAACGTCTTATTTTAGCAAAAGGGAGCTTTAGCAACGACGATGGCGACGGTAACGAGAACGTCATAAAAGCAATAGGTTTATTGGACAAAAAAACAAATTTAAACGTGCATCATACTTTTTGGTACAATTCTTTGCCGTCACTGCATGACTACGACGTGAAAGTGCCTTATTTCACGTTTTCTGGAGGACGTAAATAAGCGACTACGAATTTTCTTTGTTATTCTAAACTTCAGTACGGTCCCCAAGAAACCAACTCGGGGACGTTCGCCTACATTTGGCATTTTCAGCAATTTCGAATAAACGCAAAATACGTTGAAAAAACGCGAATTCATTTTAATAGTAACGTTTTCGCTGCCGTCGCCGTCGTCGATGCTAAAGCTCCCTAATATCAATACAAACACAGACCTCCCTCCTCCTTTCTTTGCGTAGAGGGTCGTTGATCTGGACTTTTCACGTCTGTTTGACCCGCCTCTCTACCAACTGCCTCCGTTTGCTGTTCCACGAATCGACGTTTCATTTCCATGCTATCCTCAATGCTGCCTCCAGCAAGCTCGGCCACTTCCGCATCACTGGAACAGGAGCTTGAAGTTTGAGCTGCAATGGATCGGGACACCTGGGGACTCACCGCTGACGGGGCTGGAATGGTGACAGGAATAGTGGACGGGCTATGACCCTCTACACCTGACAACAATTCAAACAAACGAAAATAATGAAATGATACTACAGTTTTTACCTCTTTAATATGGAGACTTCGTTATAACGGACATTTCTCTAGGTAACCTTTCAATTAGAGACAATTCTGTTGACGACTGCGCGCACAAATCAAACAACTGGCTTGCAGTACAATACCCTAAAATAACCAATAAAATGAAATGAACGAAATAAATTTCCGTCAATCAACAACTCTGCTTTCTACTTCAGGCTTTGCTTTGACCCCCAGGTGACTTCACGTAAGAATGATGACAACGTTATCATCCAATTGGGAATCTCTGGGGCCAAGAGAACTGGCTGTAATAGAGTGATGTCCGTTATATGATAGAGTTAGGAACTGTATGAAATGTGGAATCTCTGGGATCAAGGCAACTGTCCGTCATGATTATAGAGATATAAACTGTATGAAATATGGAAATCTTTTGGGACCAAGAGAACTGTCCGTAATAGACAAGTGTCCGTGTAGAGAATTTTGGCTGTAGAGCTGTTTTATGTTCCATTACCTGTGTATGCTGGAGAGAGAGATTGCGGTGCAACTTTGGGTAACTGCCATATTCCGCAGTAAGCCAGTGTATCACCCGTCCAAGTGTTAAGACCAGGTGTGTTGTAGTTGAAATCAAATTTGAATTCTCCCAGACCTGTACAAAAAATTGCAATCGTGTAAAACAAAGTCATGAAACCAGGAGATACAGTAAAAACTCGCGAGTAAGAACCTGGTTTCTAAGAACCTGTTAGGCTAAAACTTGCCAGGTTCTTGTTCGCCTGGTTCTTATTTTAAAAATCTACAAAAACATCTGTACTCTTGGGCAGATAAGATAAGTCAACATTCAGGATCCTCTTTCGAGATATAGGTGCCTTATTACTCCAACTGGAATTGTAATGGTAAATTTTGGTTATTTATCATGATTAGATCTGTCTGTTTCTTAATAATACTATGCACAGCCTACGGTCCTGCCGTTTTTTTCCCGTTTTGGTAAGTGTCTTAAGTTATAATCTGTTGAAACCGGATCGGAAACAAGGTGGCAAGCTTTAACATAACAAGAAGAGAAAAAGGAGACAAGTTACCTTGCAAGAAGGTCTTCATGATTGATGGTAGTTCTGCATCCAGCAGAAATGCAGAAGGCTTGTAAGATTCTCTGGAGAAAACAAATATATTCTACTAACAATGCTTTTTTTGTCAACATGCAGAGACGTGGTTAAATCAGTGTTACGATTACGGACCGAACAGACTTCCCTCAGCCCAAAAGCATGATTAGTTTTCAGTAGTAATGACTTTTAATTAAGGAAAAAGCCTGAAAATTATCAGAGGACTTACAAAAGCTTGTTTTTGTCCATCAACAGTGTTTCAAGATAGCTTTCCATTAATCCATCATTCAAAGCAAGCCTAATCCATGCCTAAAGAGAAATATGATTCATTTAAAGCAGGATTGGAATGGGTTACTTCTTAAAAGAGACGGGTAAATGTATTCGCATAGGAAAACAACATGTGATGCTTCTAAAATCTTGGGCACCATTTTCATACTTGCGTGCGTCAGATAGTTAGAAGACGTTCATTACCCGTCCATTGTTCTTAAAGAAAGACTAACACCTCGTCAGAACAAATAAAAGAATTCTGTGTTGTGTGAGGTTTATATCTTGAATTGTGGAGCTGCAGTACTAGTAGAAACATCAGAGTAACATGTTAGTTGAATGAAAAGCGTTCCCTGGTTTCGTCAGTGACAAATGTACAAGAAGGAGGTATATAGAAGGGCTCGCTCCACTGCCAGCACTGTGCCTTCTTCAGAAGGTCAGAGAGAAAAAAGAAAGAAAACAACATGGGACTCACCCGACATTTACCGACGTTCGTGTGAATTTGAGAAAGGTGCTCTAACTCATGCAGAACGTCCTTGTGCGTGAAATTGACAATCAGGGACCAAAAAGACTGCAACAGAACATAAATCAAATGAATCGTGTTATAAGAGAAAATAATGCCTCAACAACTCCACTCCACGTATTCAGCTCATAATAATGTGCGAATGTTGGCCCAGTCTTTTTCGAACCTCCAGCTGCAAGTACAGTATGTAATTAGCTGTAATTATACTTCCGCATGCGTATTACATGATTTGTTTTATACGGGAAACCGCAGAAAATGGGTGGGTAATGTTTTAGCTTGAGAAAACAGCCAACATTTTGCGACCCTACCACTGGTTTCCCCGCCAAATAAATGACGTCTGAGAAACGAGCGCAGAAATTCCATACTGAAGACGTGTCACTATCCAGAGCTGGGTAGTGCTTCTGATTGGTCGTGCCGCGTGGAAAATTTGCTTCAACCGATCAGAAGCACTACCCAGATCTGGGTAGTGACGCGTCATCAGTATGGAATTTCTGTGCTCGTTTCTCTGACGTCGTTTTGCTTGTAAATCAGTGGTAACGTCGCGAAATGTCAGCTGTTTTCTCAGGCTAGTAACGTTTCAAAGTTTGAAATTACTTTCTTCTGATTCTACTTGACTCTTTTCCGAAAATAAAGATAACTTTGTGTATTTCTTGCGGAATACTTACATGCGTAGGCATTGTCTCAGTGGATATCTTCCCAAGCAGGTTGAAAAAATTTGTCTGCAAAACAACATTGAATTCAATTCGCGCGATGTGAAGGCCCTAGGGGCGGGGTACTCCCTGTAATGGCCAATACGGGGGGCTCCGTCCGAAAGGGGTCCTTTTCTCAGGAGCCAGGTATATGAAAGGGTAGGGATTTCAATAGTTGAGGTATATGAAAGGGCAGGGAAATTTGTCATTGCAGTTTGTGAAAGGACCTATAGGGCTAATAGGTGCATTTTATGGCAGTGAAAACGACAAGAAAACTTCGTGGTTTAGTGAATTATTCATATTTAAAAGAAAATTCAGTTAGAGTGATTTCAGTTGTCCCGTGAAACAGATACTAACTAGTGAAAAATAGCTACAAGTAAGCAAATGAAGATAATGGCATAAGAGCATAATAGTACGTAGTATTCTACTACATATTTCACGGGTTAAGTAAAATCACTCTAAAAGGGATGCAGCGTTCTGAACTAGTATCTGAAAGGGATATAATTTGTCATTTAAAGGTATACGAAAAGGATACCTTTTCTGAAAAAACTGGTACATAAAAGAGAAAGGGATTGGACCTCGGGAAGGCGCCTCCCCGTATTTATAAAATTTTGTTGAGTATCCCCCCGGGGTGTGAAGGAAATTAAAAATAAATATATAAATAACAGTAAACGAGACAAGAATAATCCTTGCGTCGAGCAACAGGCCAGTAATGATCGCAGAAACAATTGCGGGAAGCAGTTGGGCTCTAGATCCTTTCTCGTTTCTAAAGTGGAGAATCACGACATGAAGCTTTTGGTGTGTATCTGTTACTGACAAAAACGTAGGACAGTTTCCCTTACCTTGACCCCATGTTCTTGGTATCCATGAAGAAAGATGGCTTCCAAGAGAGAAGAAATTATCAAGGCATGTTCGTCATTCCTGAAAAGTAATTTCGACGTTAAAGGAACTGTGTCATGAAATTTATCTTGACCCATGTAAGGGAATCCGGAAAATTTTTGCCGTGGATTCCGGAATCCGGGTCTTTGGGATCCGGAATACAACTCAAGGGATCCGGAACCCTAATAACGATTGGAATCCAGAATACAAGTTCTACTGACAAATACTGGAATCCAGTACCTGGAATCCGGAATCCACAGTGTGGAATCCAGAATCCAAGACAGTCCTGGATTCTCTTACATAAGGCGATTTATCAAAATTCAAACAGTAGGAACTGGCACAAACTGAGTGAAACATTAAAATAACTAGTCAAAACATGAAAAGAAGGTATTTAGATTGCAATTGTGGTTTTTTGAAAACTCGTTAGCCTGACAGCTTTTCAAAGTTCATTTTTGCTGTTTGTGACGTTTGCTATAATGCTTGGGAGTGGTTTGATACGAACCTGTGATTTCGTCACTCACAAGAAATTCATCAAGTTCCATAGAGACCAAGGACGCGCATTCGCATTATTAGGGACTTTACGATCCGACGGCGCGATGGTAACGAGAACGTAAAAAAATAGGTTTAAAAGAGCAAAACAACAACTTTGCACGTGCATCACCCTTTTTGTACATTTCTTTGCCTTTTTTTGCAGGACTACGACGTGAAATTGCCTAATTTGACATTTCATGGAGGACGTCAACAACCGACGTCGAAGTTTTATTTCTCTTTCGGAACTTGGATAGGGATCCTAGGAATTCAACTCCAGGAGGGTTCGCCTACTTTTGATAAAGTAAATGGGTAGGAATAATCGCGATAAAGACTGCAAGAACGTAACTTCACTTTTTAAGCGACGTTCAATAATATTCTCTGCCATCGCGTCTTCGGATCGTAAAGTCCCTATTAACAAAATGAAAAAGCATCTTTAAATCTGTGCAAAATTTACAACGATGTAGAATAAAAAAACTCGCTACTAACCGTTCCACCTCTACGTCTGTCCCAATGTGTTTTCTTTGAAGCTGTAGAGAGTGAGGAAACATTTCAAACTCTAAGAAATGAAAAACTACTTTAACAAGCACAAAACCGGATTTCTTCCGAGTTCTCGTCAAAATTTGGTTGAACAGTTCATCTGGATAAAGTAGGCAATTGATTAATTTGGTTACACGCGCGCAGCTTTCGTAGTTATGGAGGATACCTCAACACTCTTGGGTGTGCAAAGAATTTCTGAAAGCTGCTGACGCTATCGCGCTCAGCCAAAGAGAAAATAAGAAAGTAAAAGTAGCATTCTTTGGCTAAGTGTGTTGCGCGCAAACTCAAGATGCTTGGAAATAAGGAATCGTCATTGTTTTCGACAGTTAATTTATTGGGAGAAGTATGAAAGTAGTTTAAGAATGCCAGAGAGTACATATGAATAGTATTCAAAGCGCATTTGTTACTGGGTCGCCTTGAGGCGCCTTGTATCTTTTTTCTGTGTCGTTAAAATCACAATGACAGATTAACAGACACGCAGTAATTACTCAGGAAGTGCAAAATGTTTCGTCTTTATTTCACTGTAAAATCTCACCTGTACCGTCACACGGAAATTTCTGTTTATAATTTTTTTAAGGCAACAATAGCAGTGTCTAAACATTTGAGGTTAATTCACCCACGTCTCAACTCGTGGTCACTGATACAAATACTCCACGTATGGCTTTATTATTAAAAATGCCTTATTTCTACTGCCATGAGGGTACAGTCAAGAGACCACCAAAATGTCATGGTTTGGCAGTCGCTTACAGGACGTAGTAGACTTTCTGCTAGTAGTCAAGGAGTGGAAAATGCGAGAGCGCGCGAAAATTGTCACCCGTGAGAAAAGTGACAGACGCCTTCGAGTATTTGCTGTCTCTGGGAAAATGTTAGATTACTCCTTGAGTTGAGGAGTGGAAGCCCACGAGAGGTTTCAGCTACAGTGCTCTGACTGGGTAAACTGTTTTTGGCATTTGGATAGGTGGTGGTGATTTACGGTCATCTCGCCACCAGACCATGTCGCCACCAAGAAGTCAACCGGTGACGAGTTGTTTAGTAGTGAGATGTTCTGGTGGCGAGGTGGTCGGATTCAGTGATCGTTTAAGAGAGGTGGCGAAAGCACTCGCCTCCAACCAATGTGGCCTGGATTCGATTCCCGGCGTTGACGGGTTGAGTTTGTAGTTGGCTTTCTTCTCTGCTCCAAGAAGATTTTCTCTGCCGGGGTACTCCAGTTTTCTCATTTCGTAAAAAACCAATCATTCAGATTCCTATTCGATTTACACGTAAATGTCTCCAAATAGTTGGCGACAAGTATGAGGGCAACAGGTTCATCAATACTTGGAACTGTCACCTGTCCCCATTTCTAGTTAGTGTGGTTGTTTGTTTTTAGGTGGTGGCAAAGTTCGACATATTTGGAGGTTTTAAACAAAGACAATAGTTTGGCAATTGATTGTTGCCTGATTCATTTGACTGTTGCACATGTCATTCATGGCTCAGTGCAACAGAACAAGTGTGAAACACCGGCCAGATAAGCCATTCAAATTTACTAAAGATCGTACTAAATAGTAAACCTAGGCACCTTCAAGCTTGCCCAACCAAACAGTATAATAGAGAAACCATTTGTTTCAGGAGTACCAAATTGTACAAATTGTCAAATTTCAGTCTTTTTTTACAACTTGAGCCAAGAATTCTATGGAACTTTGAGAAGTTTTAAGAGTTCCCTCACTAAGATAAAATTATAGTTGTCGCCGAATTCTGTCAACGGCAAATAAACGCACAGCTTTCTTGAAAAATAATCACCTTGTCACATAAAAAGTTCTTTTACTTGGAAATTTTAAATTAAAATTGCTCCACCGTCTCTCTTCACCCCAGCTGTACGTGCATGTATTAATAGGCAACGGAGAAATACTGACAGGAGAAACCTTGCGATTGACTAGTATCCTATTCAGAACCTTTTCCACGTGAAAAAGAGAAAGAACTTCATCCTTACAAAGTATAGTGAACTAAGCGTTAAATACAATAACAGAGGACTTTTCCTTGTTCTCTCAAAATGTTAGCTGTCTTTCAAAAGTTCTAGGTTTCGTATTGCCCATACAGTGCCCCGAGCGATTAACATTATTAGGGCCTTTCATTTTGCGTAATACAATAGTTCAGTTTTAAAAACTGCAAAATGGCTCTAACAACGCGGTCTTTTGCACTCTCCCATCCAAATTTAAGGCGTAAACTCCAAGGAAACTCCATCTGAATGGCATCAATAAGACCTCCAGACCGCGATCCATGCTTCTTCACCGCGTAGCCGCCAGAAAAGAGGCGCGTCTTGTTCGGTGCCGGCTCTTCTGGAGAAGGCACCGCACGCAGTCCCTCCTGATTTAGAAAGTAACCAAGACTTTTGTGGCCATGGATGAACATTTTGAAACAGGAGGGATCATTTCCACACCAGTGCTTGCCAAGGTTTCTGACTGAAGTGTTCTCTGCAGTAAACTCACCGCTGTCAAGATGGTTGCCGTTAATGAGATAGCCAAGCTCTATTCTGTCATGACGTTCTTGGCCATGAATATCCAAAAGAATACCACGACCATGAATGGTTGATCTTGCTTTTTCAATGAATTTGTGGTAGTCTCTATAGGCCTTTTTTGCGTCTAGAACGTCGAAAGTTGCCTCATTTATCTCTCTGTTGACATCAAGTTTACTTCTATTCAATCCGTTATGAACAAAATGTGGTCGCAAACCTATGTGATAAAATGTACATGTTATATATTGATATGAAAAGATTAAGAGCCATGAATCAACCTACTTTTACCAAAACAAATAGCCTGCGTACGCAGACATATTTCCCGAGCAGCCAAACGATTTTTGTGACGGAAGCGACGACCGGAAATACGTCTGCGTTGGCACAAAATGCGCGTCGTCTGGTTTAAAGCAATTAATTGCCAATTGCATGTAGAGCAAATACGCATTATATTAATTACTTTCGTTGCTTGGAAGTACAGAAAAAAATTAATCAACCAAATCAAATAAATCTTGCAGGCAATACTCTGTTTATAATTAGGTCAGACTCGCGTGAAATTTTATACCCTGTTTAGGACAGAGTGGTAAAAAACTATTCCCTGTCCAGCGGCACATCTCCGTATAGGCCATATAAGGGAGTACCCCCGGGTCAATTTTCCTTACCAGTAAACGCTCTTATACCATCAGCAATGTCTCGAGCAACCATTCCGGCGCCTGCGTCGTTGTAGGCGATTACTGTGCACGTTTCGTTATCTGTCTTACCACACTTGTGCTTCCACACACACCCACCGCTTCCTACGCAGCCAGGCCATCTGTCTGGCCAAGGATCTCCATTCTCTTGTTTCAAAGGGTTGATCTTGCCGTCATGAGGAGATGCTATAATTAAGTTCATGTTACCAGGTTCGTATTTTGAAAACATCTTGAAACCCCATTCCGTTTTTCCAATTATGCCGTGAGGAAGAAGGATAGATAGTAGAGCAAAGTAGATCAACATATTCTTCAGCAAATTTGAAAAGCTGTCGGCTGTGGCAAAAAAAAAAAGATGAAAATGTAAGACCTGTAAGATTTTTTTATTATAAATGGCAAAATTAAGAAACAAGTTAGTAAGGCCTCAACCTGCCCTTCTGCTTTCAAACTAGCACTTGTTGCGCCTGTTCACAAATCTGGACCAGCTTCTGATCCGAAAAATCAAAAGTTGAAAAAAGAAGTGCGCCTATTATTCTAGATGCTAATATTTAGGCTGGAACTCTGCCGTTATTTTTTGAACTTGGATAGCAACCCATCAATCAAATCTGTATTGAAAGAAGACGTTTTCTCTTTGACGGACTCGGAATGGATTACCCTTCTGAGAAACTGTTATCTTTGAAATACCACAAGTCACATGATACAAGGGCTCAGTTGTCTTGTGGCCTTCCTATTCCAATATCAACAACATGAAGCGAATGTTCTTTTATATAATACTGTTAAAATGTGGAATAACGCTGTGATGAATTAAGAGAGGGTTTTTTTAAGCTTTTTTAATAACATTGTATGTTAATAATTTATTATCTTTTAGTTCTATAGTATTCATATTCAGTTTCGGATAAGCCCTTCATATTTACTTAAGATTGTACTAAACAGTCATCCTAAGCACCTTTATAAAGCTTGCCCAAACAAACAATATAACAGAGCAGCCATTTGTTTCAGAAGTATCCTTGAAATTGTTAATTTTTCTTTTTTTCTTTTTTTTTTACAACATGAGCGAAGAATTACACGGACTATTGAGAAGTCTAAAGTTTTCCCTCAACAAGAGAAAAATCTAGTTGTCGCCCAATTCTGTCAAAGTCACATCAACGGACAGTTGTCTTGGAAAATAAGCAACTTGGCACATAATAAAAAAAGAATTATTTTACTTGGACAAGAAATTCAATTGCTCCACTGTCTCTCTTCACCCAGTTGTATAAATAGGTAAGGGAGAAATACAGATAGGAAAAACCCTGCGATTGACTAGAATCCCATTCAGGTCTTTTTCCACATGTTAAAAGAGAAAGAACTTTGTCCATTAAAAGAATAGTGAACAAAAATGAAATAGTAAGCGTGAAATGCAATAACAGAGCGCTTTTCCTTGTTCTGTCAAAATGTTAACTATCTGGTTAAAAGCTCTACTGGGTTCCATATTGTCCATATCATACAGTGGCCTAGACTACGAGTAGTCCCCTATTTTTCCTCAGGGAAAGTAGAACGTGCGAAACGCGAGCGCACGTGACCTTTTCTCGCGTGGGGTGATTTTCACGCGCGCTCGCGTTTCGCTCGCTCTATCCCTGAGAAAAAATGGGAACTACTCGTAGTCTACAGTGGCCTGGACCGGTTGAAAAAAACTTTTTTAAGATAAGAGGGCTCCTAACTTTTGTTCTCACTGGAACAATAACCTATTGTTTTGAAATAATAGTTACGTGTTCCCTTAATCTTAACCCGACCCTGAACGGTTACGAAAACGGCCTTTCTTATTGCGCAATACAGTAGTTCAGTTTTAAAAACCGCAAAATGGCTCTGACCACTCGGTCTCTTGCACTTTCCCATCCAGATTTAACGCGTAAACTCAAAGGAAACTCTATCTGAATGGCATCAATAAGACCTCCAGACCGCGATCCATATTTCTTTACGGTGTAGCCCCCAGGGAGAAAGGGCGTCCGGTTCGGTGCCGGCTCTTCTGGAGAAGGAACCGCACGCAGTCTTTCCTGATTTAGAAAGTAACCAAGACTTCTGTGGCCATGGATGAACATTTTGAAACAGGAAGAATCATGTTCACCGCATTGTTTGCCAAGGTTTCTGACAGAAGTGTTCTCTGCAGAGAATTCACCGTTGTCAAGTTGGATGCCGGCAATGAGATAGCCAAGCTCTATTCTGTCATGACGTTCTTGGCCATGAATATCCAAAAGAAGACCACGACCATGAATGGTTGATCTTGCTTTTTCAATGAATTTGTGATAGTCTCTATAGGCCTTTTTTGCGTCTAGAACGTCGAAAGTTGCCTCATTTATCTCTCTGTTGACGTCAAGTTTGCTTCTATTCAATCTGCTATGAACAACATGTGGTCGCCAACCTATGTGATGTACATGTTGTATATCAGAAGACGTAATTGAGAACCGTGAATGTTTCTAACCTACCTATACCAAACCAATAGCCTGCGAACGCAGACGTATTTCCAGTCTTCGCTTCTTTCCACCCAAAAACGAACACCTGCGAACCTGAGCCGCTAAACGTTTTCCGCTGTGACTTGCTTTTCGGGTGGAGAGAAACGACGACCGGAAATACGTCTGCGTTCGCGGGGTACCAAACAAACCAATCAGAATCAATTTTCCTTACCAGTTAACGCTCTTATACCATCAGCAATGTCTCGAGCAACAATTGCCGCGCCTGCGTCGTTGTCTATGATAACTTTGCACTTTTTGCTATCTGTTTCACCACAGCCGTGCTTAAAAACACATCTACCGCTTCTTAAACAGCCAGGCCTTCTGTCTGGCCATGAATCTCCATTCTCTTGTTTCAAAGGGTTTACCATTCCATCATGAGGAGATGTTATAATTACGCTCATGTTACCAGTTTCGTATTTTGAAAACATTTTAAAACCCCATTCCGTTTTTCCAATTATGCCGGGTAGAAGAAGGATAGAAAGTAGTGCAGAGTACTTCAACATATTCTTCGGTAAATTTCAAAAGCTGCCCGCTATGGAAAAAATGAAAATTTCAAAACCGTTATAAATGGTAAAAATATGCTTTCAAGCTAGCACTTGTTGCGGCTGTTCACAAGTCTGAACCAGCTTTTGATCCGACAAGTTAAAGGTCGAAAAAGAGATACGCGTAATATTCTTGATGCTACTTTTCTGGCTAGAACTTTATCGTTGTTTCTTGAACTTGGAAGGCCACCCATCAATCAAATCTACATTGAAAGAAGACGATTTCTCCTTGACGGACTTGGACTGGATTACCTTTCTGAGAAACTGTAATCTTTGAAATACCACAAGTGATACAAAGACTCGGTTGCCTTTTGATTGTCTGGTTCACCATCTTCTGCTTAGACCTAGCTCCTTACTTTTCATGAAGTTGGTGAACTGCTGCTTAGGCCAGATCGCCTTTGAACTCTGGTCCTATACAGCCAGCCTGAATCGCTGTGGCCCTGTCCCTTCTGTTGGAGAGTTTTTAAATTGGATCTCCCATCTGCTCCCTTGAAAGATTTAGCGACTTTATGTGTGTTCTCCCAATTATTTCAGCCACAATCATGACCAAACTTTGGACCACTTGACACCATTCTTCAACCCAGTTGTGGCACTTCTGATAACAGTCGGGGCCAGGAGAAAAATCCCCTTGCAAGTCTTTTAAATTTCCTGACACTATGAAAAATGACGGCGCAAACAAACGCTAACCCAAACTCTGAAGCGCTGAATGCTAAAAACTTGAAACTTGAAATTTAGAGGCACTCCGATTTACATAAAGAAACGTTCTAAAAAATGCAAACGATTACGGAAGAAGTCTCACAATTTCTACGGGACTAATTTATAACAGCTATTCTACACGAAAATGTAACAACTGTAAAGGAACAAACTTTTCTCACCTTTCAAAGAGCCTGCTTGACCTCAAATGTAACTGTGAATTCCAAGCTACGATGAAACGTCAATACGTATTTCCCACCCGACTCTTTAAAAAGAATGTTTCGCTATTTCATCATCTGGGTCGACATCGAAAAGAATTAGGTTCGACGCGAAATTCACTAGCATTGACGCAATGCGACAGAGTAAAATATTGATGAAATTCGCCAGACGCAGTCTGCAGGTTGTATGCACCAAAGGTGTTACCCTTAAGATATAGTTTACCGGCGTTAAAGTGACAGATAAAGCGGAAAAATTAAGAAGAGAATTTTTTGCCAAATGTTGAAAGAACAAGAACTTAATCTTGGAACAAAGTATCCACCACGAACACTCTGGAGTAAGCGAGAAATGCAATCATCACGGGCACATGTACAATCAGATATCAAAAGAAAATGGAAAGATTTCCTTGCTCTGTAATGATTCCTGACGTATATAATCGATAATAATCGACAGTCATCGATAACAATCATAGATGAATATCGATTTCCAATATCAATCGATAGAAATCGATAAAGAAAAAAGTTGTGACTTCGATTAAAACATTAAAATTTAACATTTTTTCATCGACTGTTATCGATGACTATCGATTATTATCGGAAAAGACTTAAGTGATTATTCGATAGAAGTTCAACTTTTGCACGATGTCTTCCGTAAGGTATTATTGAACCATTCAGTCGTGCAGTTTTTTTAATTGATAACATACTAAAAGAACAAAACACTAACAGGAACAAATTGCTCTTTGTTTTGATATTCTAGCTTATAAAGCGCAGTTCGCTGTAGCAACTCCATAAATATGGAGCATAATAAAGAACAAAGTCAGCGTTCTTATTCGGTCTTATGATTTCAACGAGTCGCACTGAGAAAGAACTACGTCTGGATTGAATGGACATGTAAAGATCTATTAACGTGGATTAAAACAAACCAGGTAACGAAAGAAACAAAAAAATGGAACCTCGTGAAAACTGCGCCTGAAGTAGTTGCTGAAGTCATCAAAGTAAAATGTCTTAAGCTAAAGCCGGTCTCATGAGTATTGCTTGCCAAATATTCAGAATATTCACTTCAAGATCATTGCTTGTTATCGATTACTATCGATTCCTGTCGATTGTTATCGATTTTGTTGATCAACAACATATTTTTTCTGTGACTTCGATTTCTATCGTTTTTCCATATCAATCGATATTAATCGGCGGATTAAATCAATTAATATCGATGAAATCGATTGATTTTCGATATCGAATTCTATCGATTAACTACGTCTGGAATGATTACCAGTTTGCGTATTGGTTGCTACCAAATGGAGTCTTCAATGAACAACATTTGAAAAGCCACCTTTGAAGCCAACGCTAAAAAGGCTTCGACCGTTTTAAATGACGAATTTCAAAAGAATAAGCTAGCCTTTCATTTTTTTAAACCAAGATATAGTCGTGTCGGGATATCAGATGTTTCTTTCAGCCGCCCGTCAAACTGGTATTTTTTTCATGGATTCTGGGTACATGCCACTGAATCTCCGTGACATTTGGGCGTGTTTTGGTGGGAGATACCTTACAAAAGTCATCTTTTAGTGTAATGTGAACCGGGGTTCCATAGGGTGATTTTACGTGTCAATGGGTTAAATCTTTGATTTCGCAAAGTAAAAGATCTAGAGGTGATAGAGTATCAGACCTTTTCACCTTTAACAGGTTCCTTTAATTACTATTATTCTTTATGAAAGCCTGGACAAAGGTTATTGGATTTCCAGCATTTTGATTTGAAACCGAGCATACCTTATTATGGGAAGTTGACGTTTGTGTTAATAACGGTAATTGAAATAAACGCGACTTAAATTAACGCAAATTGAAGGAAAACCTCAGTGTTTGATCTCGTGTACCAAGTGCCATCCTCGGCGATCGTTACAGTTCTCGCCGACAAAGATCTTCTTAAAGCCACCCGCTGGTACAAAGGCTTCAAACTAATCCATCACGGCAATCAAGTTATTTAGGGCTTCTGTTATCATTATTCACTTGAAGCGAATTATGCCACACCCGGAGGAGACATGGCATACTGGCCCACTTGCTGTCTGACAGATCAATCGGGAAACAAAAAGACATTTTTTCACATTTAAAATGCAAAAGAAATTCATCCTTGAAAAATATACTGAAAAGAAAAAAGCGTGAAATGTGATTACGCACTCTGACATCAAAAGGAACTGACACCAAAAAGGATTCCCCTGCACCATCTTAATGTGACATCCATACGGTAAATAGGTCTTGGTCGTGTGTCGCCTTTGCAGAGGCCTTCATTGAGAGGCCCTGTCGGTTGAAGAAACGGCCTCTTTTTGCGTAAAACCATAATTCAGCTTCAAAAACTCAAAAATGGCTCTAACCACCCTATGTTTAACTCTTTTCCATCCAGATTTACTTCTTAAACTTAAAGGAAACTCCATCTGAATGGCATCAATAAGACCTCCACAGCGCGATCCATGATTCTGTACCGTGTATTTCCCAAAGAGGAAGACTGTGTTTTTCGGTGCCGGGTCTTGGGGAGAAGGCACCACACGCAGCCCTTCCTGATTTAGAAAGTAACCAAGACTTCGGTGACCATGAACGAACATTTTAAAACAGGAAGGATCATCTCCACACCACTGTTTGCCAAGGTTTCTGATTGAAGTGTTATCTGCAGTAAAATCATCGTTATTAAGTTGGCTTCCGCTAATGAAGTAGCCAAGCTCAATTCTTCCTTCGTCATGAACTTGGCCATGGATATCTAAGAGCAGCCCACGGCCATGAATAGCTGATCTTGCTTTTTCAACGAATTTGTGGTAGTCTCTCCAGGCCTTTCTTGCGTCTGGAACATTAAGGGTTCCCTTATCAATGTCTCTGTTGACCTCGATTTTAGTCCTCTTTAATCTGTTGTAAACAACATGTGGACGCAAACCTATGCAATTAAATGACAGGAATTTAGTCGACATGATTGAGAGTATCCTTCCTTACTTCCCCTTAAAAGGAGCAAGATACCACATCCAGGTGGGGTGGGGGGTCCAAAAAGTGTTGTAATACGGGGAGGCTCTGCGCCGAGGTCTAACCCCTTACCCTTTTATATACCATTTTTGGCCAAAAGGGTACCCCTCTTGTATACCTTCTTTGAGAAAAGGTACCCCTTTCACATACCTAGTTTGGAACATTTTATCCCTTTTGTCTCCTGCAAATGCACCGTCTTTAACCCTTTAAGCCCCAATATCCACATACAAATTCTCCAAACTGATCTCTATACATTTCCTTAAAGAATGAGTTGAGAGAATTTGATAAAGATCAAAACATTTTCCATTATGCGATCATTTTGTTAATTCTCATAACCTTACCTCTTGACATTGTATGGATATCGTAAGGAGAAAATTGATGTTGGTCACTATTGGGACTTAAAGGGTTGATATGAAAAAAAAAGGAAATTTTCTGGACTTTTTAAGAGTCACAAATTCTTCTATAAGCCCTTTTAAGTCTTTTTACATGTGGAAAAGCTAAATTTTCCAACTCTTTTTATACTTCAACTAGTGAAATCCCTGAGGCCTGAAAAAAGTACCTCTTCTGGGCGGAGCCTCCCAGTATAGGCCATAAGAGGGAGTATCTCCCGGGTACTATAAACAATCATGATGCCGGAACCGTTGCGTACCAGTATTCGAATTTTTGAAACATTTTTTACGTTTTTCACATCTTTGACTCCGAACGACTCTCTCCTAACGACCACTTCTCGTAAACGACCACCTCTCGTAAGAGATTACTTTACAAAGAACTTTTTTTTTTTTTTCTCAGGCAAATACTGTTTCAAAAACTCTCTCGTAAGCGACCACTACTTAAATTTCTTAAACGACGGCGACCACTTTTGAGGCCAAATTTGACATATTTCTTTGTTTAGCGACCACCCGGCATCGTGATCACGGATGATTGTAAGAAAACTGTGGAGAAAACCACCACTCGGAGTTCAGTTTTTTAGCGCTGACGAAGCGTGCTGACAGATTATAGCAGTTGACTTACAAAAAAGATGTCTGTAGTACGATCAGTAGCTAAAAAAGGTGGATTGATATCTTGATGTAAAATGTTCTGTAACAAGTTTCAATAGCTCCAAATACTATTCGATGTAAAACTCTATTGCCAGATGCAAATTTAACTTATTTCATCAGAAACGGTAACGTGATTATGCTTTTATGATAAAACGTGATCTGTTCATTGCACAAATCAAAATCAAATTGTTGTAGCGTTAAAAAAACTAGTATTTTAGTTGTTTTACAGATTATACAACAAGAAAAGCCAATGAAATGGTGTAACACGAACCAGAATTCGAGTTGTCGGTGTAAATTTCAGTGAAATTTTGATCAAGGGAAAGGAAGGTTAGTTCGAGTTAGCAAGGAATTCGAGTTATTCGAGTTCGAGTAAACCGAGTTACAATGACTGAAAAGTGGAGTGAAATCCAAGGGAACTGGGAATTAGTTCGAGTTATCAGAGTTCGAGTTATCGAGATTCTACTGTATAAAGGTACATATGTGGTGGAAGGAAGTGGACTTGCTATTGGGCTGGAAAACTGTCTATGTTTCACGCCTTTTTAGGAAAACAAACAAATTTTAATTTTCCTTACCAATCAGTGCTTTGATACCATCAGCAATGTCTCGCGCCAATATTGAAGCGTTTTCATCGGTGATAGTGACAGCTGCGCACTTTTTGCGATCTGTTTTACCACAGTTGTGCTTCCATATACACCGGCCATCGCTTCCTAAACAACCAGGCTTTCTGTCCGGCCATGGATCTCCATTATCTTGTTTGGAAGGGTTGAGCTTTCCATCATGAGGACATGTTATTATTATGCTCGTGTTACCGGGTTCGTATTTCGAAAACTTTTTCCAACCCCATTCCGTTTTTCCAGTGATTGATGCCGGTAGAAGAAAGAAGGAGAGTAATACAGGGAAGATCAACATATTTTTCGGCAAATTTACAAGGCTGTTGTGGAGAAAATGAAAAATTCAAAAGCCTTTAACCCTTTAAAACCCAACAGTTACCACCACTAATTTTCTCCTAACAAAATCACTACATAATGAAGAGAAGAGGTTATGAGAATTCATGAAATGATCACCAAAGGGAAAATGCGTTGATCTTTTTACAAATTCTCTGAGTTATTTTTTATAAATTGTATGGTAACCAGTTTGGAGAATTTGTTACTTGGTATTGGGGCTTCATGTGAATGACAAAATCACAGCTCCGCGTGAAACAAACATGCTTCCCCAAGCATCAGCTAGTCTATCAAATGTTAACAATACAAAAATGAACTTTGAAAAACTGTTAGACTAACAAGTTTTAAAACATTACAATTACAATCTGTTTCTATCTTCTTAAGGTTTGTCCAAAATAGCTTTCGTAAAAATCATTCTTGTGAAACTCAGTTGTGTTAACGGTTGAAGATTTAGCTCAGAACATTGATGACGGAGACCAAATGGTCATGCTTATCCTCGATTTTAGTAAAAACTTTGACGAGGATCCCCATGAACGTCTAATGGTCAAACTAAAGCATTATGGTATCAAGGAGAAAGCATTGGAAAGGATCAAGTCGTAGCTGACAAAAAATAACACTATCTACTGTGGATCAATCTCCAAGCCAGTAGCTGTAACGTCCGGAGTACCTCAAGACACCGTGCTCGGTCCTCTAATCTTCCTCCTGTATGTTAATGACAAACAGGAGGATCTGGAATGCACATTAAGGTTATTTGCGGACGATGCTCTACTAGATCACAGAATCACTTGTGAGACTGAAACCATGGCTTTGCAGCGCGATCTGGACGAACTTGGATCATGGGCAGAAAGCGGGCATATGGTTTATAATCCTTCCAAATGTTACAAAATGCTAGTTTACAGATCTAAATCACCCGTCCTAAAAGACTACAAGCTATTTAACTAGGTTCTTTCATCTGTTCAGCAACATCCCGACCCTCGCATGTTAACAAGATTGTGAGAGAAGCTAATTCAACCCTCGGTTTTGTAAAACGTAATCTGCACTTCTGTTCCGAGGAAACTAAGCGATCTGCCTCATTTAGAATTTGCCTCTGCTTTATGGGATCCCTACCGGCAAGATCAAATAGACAACATTAAAGCGGTCCAGAGACGAGCAGTTTAACCCTTTAAGCACTAAGAGTGATCAGCGTCAAATTTCTCCTTGTAATATCACTGCTTTATAAAACAAAGTGGTCATGAGAATCTAGGACGCGATCACACAAGGTGAATCTACCTGATACTTCAACAAATTCTCCCCACTACTTCTATTGAAAATGTACAGGGATAACAAATGAGAATTTGAATTTTGATATTAGGGTTTAAAAGGTTAACAAGAAGCCAGTCGACGTATATCAGACCCTGCGATCGCAATGATTATTAGCTCTCTAGCTTCTTTTCAAAAACTATAGATGATTGAAATCTAATCCCCTCTACGATTAGAGCAGAAAGTTATTTGTAATTACTTTAGCTACAATTCTTTTAAAGTTTACCTTATATTTAAGAAATGGTAAACGTGCAGCGTGCAACCATGGAGTTATGGATGCACGCGGGAGGTTGCTAAGCACGAAAGAAGCGTAAGAGTCGCACGAGGCGATAGCCGAGTGCGACTCTAGCTTCTTGAGTGCTTAGCAAACCTCCCAAGTGCATCCATAACTCCATGGTTGCACAGCTGCAACGTTTACCATTTCTTTTATAACATAATCAAAAGAGAAAAACATTATTTTCCATTTGCCTTCGGTTGAGTCATCGGTACGAGTCCAAGGGCGCGATCCATTCAACAGAAATTCCAACCGGTCCGACCGGGAAAAGAGGACCACCTCAAAAGGTGGACCCGTTTTTTCGAAACTTTTCCGGTTGGACCGAACCGATCCATTGAGTTTTGGACCGAAATTTCCGGAAAGTTTGGTTGAATGGATCGCGCCCCAAGTATGCTGCCACCTGCCCGCGCGTAAACAAATCATGTTCTATGTTTTTCAAAAACTTGCCTTTGAGTTTTTCTTTCGCTGAATCAACCGTTCTCCGTCTTAAGGTAAATTGCAAAACGTTTTTCGTTGTTATTCTGAATGGCATCTGTCTACTTGCTCTTAATATTAGGGTAAAAACTTTGAGGGAAAACTATAGCTGCAACTATAAACACCAACTAAAAAGACTTTAAAAACAAGCTAAAACTAAACAAATGAAATAATTATCAATCTTATTTATGTGACAATTTTTGAAATAAACGCAAAGTAGAAATGAGAAAATTTAAAGGTAATTCCTTTAGAATAACAGGTAACACTAATTTTAAAAAGAAATTAACTAGCTTTGTATCAAAATCTGTCTGGGGAAATCCAGCTATGAAAGTCAAAGTTAAAACTGAAATTCGCCGACACACAGCCGGCGCTGAAGCTGTTGTTTTTCGACCGTTCTCTGAACGACTGTTATGAATGAACACCGAGGAACAAAATAATACACACAAAAGTCATTTTTTGAGAAATTTATTTGAAAACCCAAATGTTTCTGTACTCAAATGAAATTCGCCTATTCCAGCGTAATGTGCCCGTTTAAACTCAACTAAAATTTTTAATCGATGCGATGAAAACTTCACAACAAAGCTGTCTCGAATTTGGGCGTGTTTCCTAAAATATTTGCTTGAATTTAGCGTCAGCTTGACCAAAAAGTCAATAACACAATGCTAATTGATAAATTTACATTTCAAACAGAAAATCTCTTCTATAAAAAACGTACAAAATGTACCTTAAATCTTCGCTCGCTCGATTTTCCTTCAGCCGATTCTAGCCGCCAGGAAAGCAGTGATTAATTCATCCGGGGCAAATTTGTCGCTTGATCTTTTGTCTTTGTTCCTTCAAAACGACAGATTAGTATTTTCTTCAACTTCTACTTTTCATCTGTGCATTTCATCTGTGTATTTTACCGTCAGGAGAGGAGATTTGTTGAATTTGCCTAAATTTTACCGCGCTAGCTTAGTTTCTTGGCGTGCACCCACGGGCAAATGGTAGTGGCTAACTGACCAATCAGAGCGCGCGGTTTGCTTTTGTTATGTTATAATAAATTTTTTTAGAATGTTTATTTATCTCTATTCGATGCGAAGGTGTTAAAGAGTATTTCAGTAAAAGAAGTAGAAGATCCGTGTCTCCTATTGTATTTGCTGTGTTATTCATACCGTCTTTCAAAACTTTGATCGGTTATTTTTGTTTCTCTCAAATTGGTGACAGTTAACACTGTTTGAATTTTGATAAATTTCGTGACACTTCTCCTTTAAGTAACTTAGTTTTACAGTTGTCAAACAAGTCAGTAAAGTCATCAATACGATGAAGTTTAAGGTGGTACCGGAGGTTAACGTGACCATCTCATGCAGAATCGTCCGATTTTTTACCAGCTTGAAGCTAGCCAGTACTTGGAATTGTATGCGAAGTTTCAGTTCAGGGCGATCTCATTGAAGCGAGATACAGGAAACTGAATAGAAGTTTCGTTTCTAAGACCAATTTCGCGGGAAAAGCTTGGTAATTGTATCCCAGAGAGGGCAAATTTGACAGTTTTAATATCCGGTTATGATTGCGAAACAATCACGAGTCACAAACTCGTTATGGTAGCGTAGGAGGGCCTACTTTCAAACTCGACAACAAAAAAAGAGTTATGTTAATGTTACGCTATGGAGCAAGTTGCTTACTCTAAGAAATACGCCGGAAAATTATTGCTTTGCTTACCAACAACAGAATGCGGTCAAGACTGGAAGTTACTGCTGTAGAACTGATCGTACCTTTCAAGCAAAGATACAAAATTATAATGAGTAATTTGGAGCAGACTTTTGAAACAGAAGGGTCGACATCGAAAGAATTAGGCTGGATGCGAAATTCACAAGCATTGATGCAACGTGACAAAGTGAATTATTGATAAAATTCCTCAGGCGCAGTCTGCAGGTTTGAAACATTAGCAGTGGAACCCTTGAGATAAAGCATAATGACCTTAAAGAGCTAGATGGAGCGGAAAAAAGGGAGGGACAAATATTAATGAAAATCACCACAAGCGGTCTGCAGGTTTTAAACGCTAGAGGTGCAGCTTAAATGGCCTTAATGTGATAAACGAAGCGGAAAAAGGAGAATTCTCTTTTCACCGGTTGAAAGCCAAGAAATTCTATTATCTTCAAACATATTGATTCACAACACAGGGGCATCTGTTCGGATTTCCTAGATGAAAGTCTAGTGATCCGAAAATTATAGGGATCAAAACTTACCTTTTCGAAAATTTCAGCCACAAAAAAGGCTCCCGAAAATTCTAGCTGGCCTTTTTAGGGTAAAAATCCGTTAAAAATAGGCAATTATACCATTTTTTAGATCTTCGAAAATCCTAGGAGAGGTAGGCAAGCAAGAAATTTTACAACAAATGTTCCGAAAATTCTAGATCTCAAATCGTCTTCCGAACAGATATTTTCCGAAAATTGACGTTGGGTGCCCCTAACAACAGACCGATATACGCGACAAATGCAAATTCAGATGTCAGGAAAAGAAGATTAGAGAACGGATTTCCCTACCCTCGAGTGATGTTTACCAGTTTGCGTAGTGCTTTCTACAAGATTAAGTTTCTCAGAAATACCATTTTGAAAATAGAGGATATTATATGTCCGCGCGGAGATACGAAATTTCTCCTCAAGTGTTGAAAAATATTTTATGACTAAGCGCACACGAGAAGAGAAATTTCTTATCTCCAGGAGACCATGTTATGTTATATGTATTATATAAACACCAATGAGATACCGAACCATTTCACTTTAATATTTGCCATAGCAACTGTGATCTTTCCACGTGTAAAGATATCATGTTTTCGCGCGAAAGCTCACCTGGTATTTCATTGGTGTTTATATAATAAAGGCTTTTACCTCCTTACAACTTGCAAATTCGCTGTAAAACGACAAGTGCAGGTAAAGCCTTTTTTCAATAAATGTTGTCAATGCTTCATTCAATAGCCGATTATATAAGCTTTGGGGATCAATCGACGCATCCGTTGAAGAACCCATTAACAGTTAGTATTAAAAGAAAAACACTTTAAAACAAGTATAACTATATTGTCAAACTGTTCCGGCGCCAGAAAGCGTCTAAAGCAAAGTCAAAGACGAACGCCAAATCTAGGAATTTTGATGAAAAAACAACGGCTTTTTTCTCAAGGTTACTCGACCATCAGGGAGAAAACGTTTTAAGCAAAGAAACATCAGACTTACAACTCTAACAGGTACTGAGCCATGCTGAACTATAAGGCTTCGACCATTTCAAATGACAAATTACATGTACACAAGCAAAGCCTCTTATATTTTTAGTTCGAAATAAAAAAATGTGTGTTAGAATACGATTGTTTCTCTTTTTGGCCAGCCAGACTTTTTCCTTAGATCTGGACGGATGGTCATGCCCGCCACCGAATCGCTCATTGGGGCATGTTTGGAAGATATTTCACAGACGTCATCTTTTAGTATAAGTCAAGTCGTTTAGGGACCGTGGTTCCATAAGATGGTGGTAGGAGGAGTATCACGTGTAAATGGTTCAAACTTCATTTGGCGTTTGGCCGCCATTTTGATTTGGCAAAAGTAAAAGAAGTGATGGAATATCACACCTTTCGGTCCCTTTGTTTCTAGTGTCTTTTGACTCGCTCAATTTTAACGGCTACCATCTACTCCCAAGACAAAACAAATCCCACCATTTGCGTCAAAACTCAACTTTATTACTATAAGTTTATCGTTCTTCTATTATCCCGTAGGTAGTTTATCTTAAAAAACCCTGAAATGGCTTTAGCCAACCTTAATCTTGAATCTTGCCATGCAGTCTTATTAAGTCGCAGCTCCTGAGGAAGCTCCATCTGAATGGCATCAATTTTGCCCTCCTCTTTCGACCCATATTTCATCACCGTGAGGCCCCCAGAGAGGAAGATAGACGTCTTGCTGACCTTTGGTACTGGCTCTTGTGGCGAGGGAACCGCACGCAAACCTTCTTCATTCATAAAATTACCAAGACTCCAGTTGCCACGGATCAGCTTCCTGGAGCAGGCATTGTCATTTCCACACCAGAAGTTGCTAAGGCTTTTGATAGAGGAATTATTCCCATCATAAGCACCACTGTCAAGTTCGGTGCCGTGGATGAGGTAACCAAGCTCCGTCCTTTGTATTTTATGACCATGGCCATGAATGTCCAGAAGCAATCCGCGACCAGGAATGGCTGATACTGCCTTGGCGATGAATGTGGTGTAATTTCGATACGCTGTTACCGCGTCTGCAACACTCAGAGTTGCTGGTCCCATCGCTCTGTTGGCATCTAATTTGGACCTGCTCAGTCTGCAGTACACAACATGCGGTCGCAGTCCTGTAAGACATTCATTAGGGAGCTTAAGCAAAGGCATTTTTGAGCGACGCACGTCAACCGGAAGTGAGAACATTTCCATTTTAAAGCACCTTGACACACCAAATTTGTATTTCTAAGTATCTTTACTGTTATAGAGACGATTTGTCAAAAAAAATTGGGCAAAAACACCGTCCAAAAATGAAAAAAGACAACTTCCGGTTGACATGCGTCGCTCAAAAACGTCTTTGCATAAGCTCACTTTTGGTGCGTTAGGGTTAACGATTCGCTCTATGTAAGGGAATCCAAAACAGTCTTGGATTCTGGATTCCACGCTGTGGATTCCGGATTCCAAGTACTGGAGTCCGGATCCTTTGGCGGTGGAAAAGGGAATCCGGTTACGGATTCCAAAGCCAAGGATCCCGGATTCCACAAGCAAACATTTCCTGGATTCCAGGATCAGGATTACCTTTCGGCCACACGATTCACTCCCCTTTTTTTTTCATCTCCCTGCTTCAGTACTGCTTATCAAATGGCAAGCCCCAGGAAAACCATACGGAGGGTCTCTGTTTTTTTTCTGATTGTTATCTCAAGTGTTAGGTGCGTCTTACCTGTTATTGTTTCAATTCCATCAGCCATGTCTCGAGCCACCGTTGCAGTAAATAAGTCGCTCTCTGTGATTGCTGGGCACTTTTCAGCATCTACTTCACCACAGCTGTGCTTCCATATACACCCGCTGCTTCCTAAACAGCCAGCCGTTCTATCTGGCCATGGATCTCCATTTTCTTGTTTTGAAGGTGTCAGCTCGCCTCCATGAGGAGCAGTTATAATGAGACTCATATTTCCAGGTTCGTATTCTGTATAGTCTTTGAAGCCGCGTTTCGTTCCTCCAAGAAGGCCAGACGGAAACGTGGTGAAGAGAAAAAAGCAATAGATCAACATGGTCTGTCGAAATTGTAATAAATAAACATTTCATCATACAAGAAAACATGTCTACAGTTGTAAGCGCTGTCCGCCAAAAAAATGGCCGTTGTAGAGATGTTGAAACAAGAGACAAGAGTGACTGTATGGACTTTCTGCCAAAAAAAGGCCGTTGTAGAGGGATGGCCGTTAGTGGAGGTTCGACTGTATCGGCAAAAGCCAAAGCTATCAATTCTTACAATGAGGGTGCTCTTGAAAAGACGATTTATCAATCAGTGACACAGAAAAAGAGATTCCCGATAGGAGTTGAACCAACGGACCTTCTGTTACTAGTCCAGATGCTCTACTACTGAGCCACAGGAGTCTCGTGGGAGCAAAGACCATTAAACTCAACCTCGTTCCCAGGGTTCTCTCTGTTTCTCGAAGCATTTTTTACGCGCATTGATAGAGATGAAGGTGAATTTTGAGCCTGGTGAATACATGGGAAAAAATAGAGGATCTTAGAGATGAACCTGGTGACCTCCGGCGCAATAAACTGTGTTGATCGATGCTTGGCGGCATTATTACTGTCAAACACAGAAAATCGTAAACACCTGAAAAATTGCAGGAATGCTGATTGTGTACTGGCCAATCACAATAAAGTTCAGGACAAGCGAGCAAACCTCAAAACCACAAACTAATTACCGTTGCTGTTTGCGGTTTAGTTATCTCGCGCCTTATTGGCTTATTTCTCGCAACACAATAACATTCCATAAATATTTCTGGTGTTCACGGTTTTGTGAGTTTCACAGTGGTTGTCTTTACACTAGGCTGTTAAGTAAGACTTAAGAGCCGCTAAGTTTTACTTAACCAAAAATTCGTGTGTGAAGGCCTAAGTAAGATCTCAAGTAACTTTGCTTTGCATCTCATTAAAGTCGGAAGGTTGAAATTCAAAGAATCTGTTGTGTGTGTTAAGCTTTATTTTACTTGAAGTAATTAAAATTTACTTGTCTTGAAATATGTCTTAGCTTATTTAGGCTCTAGTGTAAAGACTACCAGTAAGTCAATCCGTTAGACTTGGTAGAGAGACTAAAACAAAACTGAAAACGCACTCCTCACGCTCTCGCACAGTAACTCTGAACACAACTACAGGTTATTTCTAACTTTACCTGGTTTGAGTACTAAACACATCCGCAGTAACACAACTGGCCTCAGTTGTTTAAACGTTAGATAGTGTTATCCACGAATAAACTGCTCTTTCACCAAAAATCGACGAAGGTTCAACTCGCAGTTTGACAACCCGTTACTAAAACATGGACTTCAGTTTAATAATAGTTGTTGCTTGTTTGTCTATGCATTACTATTTCTATCATCACAACCAAGCAACTTAAGGGTGGTTTTCACTAGTGCCCGAGTCGGAGTCGGAGTAGGAGTCGTAATCAGAAGCGTTTATAGAACTTTACGATCTAATGAAAACAGCGTCCTGATTTCGCTTACGACTCCATCAAGGGAAAACTAGGTTGACGGAGTCGCAAGTAGGAGCAGAAGAACTAAAACCAATCACAAAGCATGGGAACGTGCATTGTGATTGGTTTATCCTTCCGCTTCTGCTTCCGACTCCGACAATCTGGTTTTCTCTAGATCGTAAACGACGGAATCTGATCATAACCGGAGTCGGAAGAAAATGAAAACGTTTTGATTCATCCGACTCTGATTCCGTCGCGCTTATGACTGTCTGCTTACGACTCCCATTTTTGATTTTCACTAAGTGAGCTCTTACGACTCCGACTCCGTCACTGCGAAAACCAGCCTTTGGTCATCTCCCGCAGCATTTGATAACAAACAACACAAACACTTAACGTCTTTAACGCACGATTCTCAGGAATAGTTTACGCCTATGAGCCACAATTCGTGGAATGGGAGAGTGCTTGTGACCGAGTTAAAGATTAAGGCACTTACATTCCTATAAGCTTTTCGTACTTTCAGGAAATTGTCCTTGTTTTGACACAATTTGAGTGATATCTTTCCTCCGACATGTTCACGATACCACCATGAACAGGTAAACTGAGGGTCGTAATAAGCACTGAACAAAACAAAGAGGTCTTTGTCTTGCGTCAAAAACTGAGGTCCTAACGGCACCCACGTCAATATTAGCACCGTTGAAACTAGGTGAATCCGTTCGTTTAAAATAATAAATTATAAAGTATACTTCATTTCTTATATAAACAACAATGAAATACCAGGTGAGCTTTCGCACGAAAACATATCTTTACAAGTAAAAATGGCACGTTATCTTCACACGTGAAAAGATCATCGTTGTTATGGCTAGACAATAAATCGCGCCTTTCGCAACGAAAACTATTTTAAAGGGTGAAAAGGTTTGGTATTCCATTGGTGTTTATACAAAAAATAAAACATCATATAGCCAGCTGGATATACGAAATTTTTCTTCTCGTGTGCGCTCACTCGTGAAGTATTTTTCAACATTCGAAGAGAAATTCGTATCTCCGCGCAGCAATGTATTATCCTCTATTTCAGCCATCTTAGAAAAGATGAGGAAATTATTTACATCTCTTAAAGGCACATGCAACTGCATGTAATGAACTGCGATACTCATTTCTAAACTGCCAAATTTGGATCCGGCAAATCGTTTAAATGCGTCAGCAGATGGGCCCCATTGAATAAAAGGGTTCTTGCCAAGTTCTAGTGCTTTATTTAAAGAAATTCGTGAAAAAAATATCCAACAGCTACTCAAACATGTTATCTACTGTGAAAGAAATCAAATAAAAGCAAAAAGCAATAGAATGGAAGATAACTAAGAATAACGTTAGAAATAGTTAAAAGATAACGCTGGTCATTGGTGTGAAGGCATAAGGGTACCCCAATAAAAAAACTGTCAAAACACAGGATAACACAGAAATGTTCAGACCAGAATGAAGTATATAATACCGTCAAACCGTTAAATACAGGTATGACAAACGTGAGAGTTATTCAAGAAAATGAAGGGAGTCAAAAAGCGAAGTATCTATCCCACATCAAATTGACCTCCACTTGTTTCTACCTCTTCTTAAGCCACAATAAGAAAGTTAAAGACAACTTGACACCATACACAGTGTCACCTGTTGCACTAGTATAGTACGTCTTCTTAAAGTGGCCGTTTAATAGAGGTGAAGACAATAATAAATAATTCGTTGGGACCTCGGAAGAGTTGATCGCGACCGCTTGATACAGGTGACCGCTAGGCCCAGTATCCACATACAAATTCTCCGAACTGACCTGCATACATTGTTTAAAGAATTAGTTGAGAGAATTCGACAATAAAGTTTTCGTACTAACCTTTCTTCCTGTCACACTGAGAAGCTGTAACACTACAGGGATTTATGAACATCATCAGGAAAAAAAATCGTCCTTCTGGTTCTTAAAAGTGTGCACGCTTTCTAGAACGTTTCTTTCTGCATTCCACCGTAAACTGTAGTCGTTTTCAACTTTTCAATCGCAGATCACTAGTTCGACGATCCTCAGATACACGCTCAACCAAATCAAAAGCACAAAAAATGAACTCTTATACACCTTGACAGAGTCGGATCGTGTACAATCAAAGTCGATTCGAAGTCCATTTGCGCCCGTCCGAAAGCAAAAGAAAAAAAAAAACGGAAAACGGTTCTCCAGTAACACCGCAGAAAACACAAGCTGGTAGACCTTTTCAGTCATGTTCTTTACCACCTTCTTGTTGTTCGTGATCATCGTCATGGCCCTACTGAGCTAGTGGTCCGTTTCAATCAGCGATTAACAACTTTAGAGCGGTTTTCATTTGAGTGTCGAAAAGTAATTGGTTTTGCACTTTCTACACGATGCGATTGGCTTAAAAGATTCGCGCCACCTTTTCATCCAATCAGAAGTAAAACCAAAGCCAATTGTGACGCGCTCGCATGCATTTTCCCGCGCTTTGCGTCCGCCACATGTAATTACTTCGAGTTTTGATTGGTTCAATGTATTGTCTGTGTCCTATGTGATTGGCCAGAGTAATTACTTTGGTTTTGGTTTTACGACACTCAAACGAAAACCACTCTAACAACTTTAAACAATAAAAATCAATAACACGAGCCTAAAATGCAATTGAGTTGCCTGGGACCGTTTGTACGCAAGACTGCTTGAACCGAAGCCGAGTTAAACCGGAAGCGGAAATATGCTTTGAACCAACAGTACAGGAAGTTTGGTGTTATGCGGGTACACTGAGACACTCAATTTCAAGAAGCCATGTTAACATCACAACTAAAGACTTTCAAAAACATAAAAAATCATTTATTACAGCTTAGCGTGTCGTCTTCTTGGCCTGTTCTAAGGGCTATATGATATTTCCAGCAATTAACAGTTTAAATTCCCAGCTAAAGCATACCTCATGAGTTACAAGGTATAACTAACTCTAGGTGGCTGTCTGTTTTGGTATCCCAATTACTAAATTAACTGAGTTACGAACAAATTACTGTTTTACGTTTATGTATGTATGCTTTTTTTTACCTTTTGGAAAGCTACAAAATCGCACAGAATAATACAATAAATTGAAAACAATTGTACGTTGATTACAATTTCGTTACAATTTGAAATTACTGAATGAATACAAACATGCCTCAATTCATGGCATTATACATTTTCAATGAAGAAAACACTTCTTACAAAGCTTATAAAATCTACTCATGGTATAGGAAAGGAATACTTATTTTAAGTCGTTATCTCGAAACGGCCGGTCATAATCTCACTAATCAATCTGAGGCCAACGGTCTTCCTACATCAGTGCTCCGTTTCTGAGGAAACTGCCCACCTACCCCTCCCCTAAGCCAATATTAACACTTAGTTCTCACTTAGGGAAAAATGTTGGCTTAGGGGAGGGGTACGTAAAAACAAAAGAAGTCAAAAAAAGGATTACAGGACCTCTTGAACAGATGGCCGGGAAATACTGAAACAGTTGTGCCAATCCTTCTTCTCTGACAACAAAAACTACTTACTAACAGTTTTAATAACACTGTAGCACTGCTGCAGAAACCTTAAGAAATGAGTAGAGCAAGACGATGTCAGAGACCAAAACATCGTTAACACCAATTCCACTATCATAGTTCAGCCTAAAAAAACTTTACAATAGCTCTTGCCACCTTCCGTTTTGAATTTTCCCAGGCAGTTTTATTTTTTCGCAGTCCCTGAGGAAATTCCATCTGAATGGCATCAATAACACCCTCATCTTTCGATCCATACTCTTTCACTGCGAAGCCTCCGGAAAAGTAGGTCCCAGTCAGGCGGACCATTGGACCTGGTTCTTGCGGAGAAGGAACCGCGCGTAAGCCTTCCTGATTCATAAAATGACCAAGGCTCCTTTTGCCGCGGATTAGTTTTTTGAAGCAGGCGTTGTCGTCCCCACAGGTGACATCACCAAGACTTCTGATGGAAGAATCGGTTAGGTCAAAATAACCGCTGTCAAGTCTTGAACCGTAGATGAGGTAACCAAGCTCCGTCCTTTGTATTTTATGACCATGGCCATGAATGTCCAGAAGCAATCCGCGACCAGGAGTAGCCGACAATGCCTTGTTGATGAAATTGGTGTAGTCGTGATACGCCTTTTTCGCGTCTGGGACATTGAACGTTGCTAGGTTGATCTCTCTGTTGGTACCTAGTTTCGACCTCTTCAGTATATTGTACACCACGTGCGGTCGCATACCTGTTACAACAATGCATTTTATCTGAGTGTCAAAGTATTAAGCACGAACGTACTACGTTTACGTCTCCTACTGGACACGAGAGCGCCATTTTACCAGGTCATCCTAGCCACACGAAGATCTAATCTTTTGCATGGCTGCCAATAATTTTTAAGCACTATTGTAAATATATATCTGTAATTTTTACGTTAGTTAGTTTAGCTAAAGGGCCACTGGTTTATCAGCTTCCGCTGTTATCTGTTGACCCTCATTTTTAAATAAAATTGATTGATTGATTGATTGATTGATTGATTGATTGATTGATTGATTGATTGATTGATTGATTGATTGATCGATCGATCGATCGATTGAAAGGAAGTACCTTCACCTTTAATATTTGAGTGCTAATGTATAAAGCGCGAAAAGACTAATTGAGGATACTATCATGTTTACGTCACCTATACTGGAGACGGGAACGTCATTTTACTTGGTGACCTGAGTCACGCGAAGGCCTAGCCGTTTGCAGGGCAAAAGCAGTAACTTCACTTCTCAGTTACCGTATTTATTCGAATAAGCGCCCACCTCGAATAAGCGCCCATCCTAAAGGCAGAAAAAGTTATTTAGCGCCCAGCCTCGAATAAGCGCCCACCCCCAACCCACCCACTTGGGTGACAATGAGATTGAAATTGAATAAGTACTAATATAAAGAGACTTTCCCGAAGACGGAGTAGGGGTAGTTTACAGAAACCTTGCTTTGTTACATCTTCGCGTTTCCTTATTACCATTTATTGTTTTGTTGCAAAATAAACATACTACACTTGCTGAAAACGGTGTAAATTTAATAACCGCCCAGCCTCGAATAAGCGCCCACTCTCAAGGTCCAAAACTTTACTAAGCGCCCAGGGCGGTTAATCGAATGAATACGGTATTTCAAGACCCTGAGTATTGGCCCAGCCCCAGGAATCGAACCTACTACCTCGCTCTCTGCAGTCAACTGCTCTATCGATTGAGTTAATCTCGCTGCGTTAAATGAATAAATGAATAAATAAATGATTTGTAGAGGGGAAATGGGCTGAAAGATTTTTTAAAATAATCTTATTCTTTCAGTCTATGTTTGCACAAAAAAAAAAAAAATTGGTAGATTCGATGCAAATCGGTGTGACAACGCAAAAAACCTCTCCTCCACAATGAAAGCTCAGGAAAGCGGAGCTGGCAATGCAATAGGTTTTGCTCACGATACCCGCCGTCATGTCACGTGGTTTCTCAGACGGCAAAGCATAGAAGGTCAAAAACACTGTAAAAACTTTCGATGCACTTTTGTTACTGGGCAAGAATACTGAGTTTCAAAAGTCATTGCCGTGGAAAGGGCCTTGGTTGATAAAAAACATGACACGAGAAAACGACCAGCGGGGTACCTTTCGTGCCTAAGACTTTTCATGCGCGGTTTGCGGTTTCGGTCAACTCAAGACTTTGGCCTTTGGTTGAAGATCTGTCGGCCTGCAACAGACACTGAAGCATCCACCCGCACCCGCACCCGCACCCGCACCCGCACCCGCACCCGCACTCGCACCCGCACCCGAGAAAAAAACCCAGCAGGGTACGGGCTGGAGCAATCATTGACAAAATAAACTGCAAAATCCCCTGGTCTTCAGAAGGTTAGAAAGAAAACGTTAATTCTTCCCAATATAAATAACTCCTACCTGTGATGGAATTGATGCCATCTGCAATGTCACGAGCAACTGTGGTGGTGTATGAATCGGAAACTGTCACAGCTCTGCATCTTTTATCATCTGGAGTAACGCAATCGTGCTCCCATACGCACTCATTGCTTTCTAAACACCCGTGCGTTCTTTTGGGCCATTTATCTCCATTCTCTTGTTTTGTAGGTTCCTTGCGGCCTCCATGAGGAACAGTTATAATAAGACTCATATCACCTGTTTCATACTTGGTATAGCTTTTGAATCCCCATTCTGTTTGTCCAAGAATGCCGGACTGAAAAGCGGCAACGAGAAGAAAGCAAAGGAACAGCATCGCTTCTGTTAACAAATGCAATATATTAATTTGTCAATGCCCCAGAAACAATTGCAACAGTAAACTTCTTCATCTCTCCTAGAATCAGCTATGAATTGTAACTTATGAGGTTGCGTGACGAAAACCTCAAAATTCGTGGTTTCGCTACATTTCACCAAACAAAATTGGGTACTGCTAATTGCGATAAGACAGATGAAAATTACCGTAAGTTGTACTTTGTCAGAAGTTTTAAATACACGGCCTCTCATGATCTCCAGAGTTGCCGGAACTCTTCCGAAGTTAACCCGAATTTTTTCAGCACATGCCCGTGAATCTTGGTGTTGACGTAAAGATTTCCGAAGATGATCGAAAGATCTTGGAGAAAAATCTCTAAAATGATGTTGCCTTGAATAAACTTGTAGCCAATTGCCGTTTGATCATAATGGGGAGACAACACGAAGAGACAGAATGCCCGATCACACCCGAGAAATTCGAACGCGACTACCCTATAGTAACAACCCATAAAACGAAACGGCAGCTACTTCATAGTTCACCATAAATGGGGAATTTGTTGAGATGATAACTCAACTGTTAATACGTTAGAAAGTCAGGGCGTTCTGAAACGATAGGTCGAATATAAGGGACCTACTTACAAGTGCAATCACTGGTGTAAATGGTGCCGGTGTGCGTTGATCTCGTCTGTCTCACTTCGCTTTCGAAGGAATGAAGCTAATACCCAAGTGAGAATGCTTGCGAGAATGTGATGCTTTAAATAGGTTTCTTCCGACCTCAACAGGTCAACAAAAAGATTGGTTACTAGGAGGGAGTTTAAGTTAACCGGAAACGATAAAGGGCAATTAACTTCAGTATCTCCTTGGTGGCAACAGTTGCACTCCACATGGCAGTTTTCCTTGACAATTAATGCGTTATATTTTCATTAAACCACGCTTGTTCCACAAAAAGAATCCAAACGAAAATGAGAAATACATTAGCTCATTAATCTGAGATGAAGCATAACACAATGAATAAAAAAAAGTGAAAAATTAAAACAGTATATAAAACTGATTTGCCAGCCAAATAACATCCAAACTTGAAGACAGTTCCTTTTCCTTCCGTCTTCTTCCTTACTTACTAATAGCAAGACCAGATAGGCACTCTTTACATCTGTAATATATAACCGCTGTTTCAACTGAATTCTTCTGTCGAATTGCAATTAATATTAGTGAAAACTTGAAAGGTCACATGGCCGCTTGTCCAAGGACTGGAAGTGAACCATGATGCTTACATGAGTTTCCTACAATGCGGTTCTTCTGAAGAGTTGCTTTTCAGGGGCACCCAACGAGAATATAATTCAAAACCACTTAAACATAGCATTGTTAAACGTATTTTAGTATTTAAACGATAGATATAGGCATATTTTGATCCCCTAAAATTTTGTCATCTGTTTGGATTTCCTAGCTCTTTGAAAGTCTAGTGATCCGAAAATTATAGGGATCAAAACTGGCCTTTTCGAAAATTTCAGCCAGAAAAAAGGATCCCGAAAATCTAGGTGACCTTTTTAGGGTAAAAATCCGTTAAAAATGGGCAATTATACCATTTTTTTTTATGTGCGAAAATCCTAGGAGAGGCAGGCAAGCAAGAAATTTTACAACAAATGTTCCGAAACTTCTAGATCTGAAATGGTCTTCCGAACAGATATTTTCCGAAAATTGACAAAGGCACAAAGAACATGCAGAGACCGCAACATGCTGGTATCGGTTCCACAGTTTTCCTGGATTGCTTTAAAAATTAGCAAACCAGTGTAATACTTACTATGAGCTTCAAGAAAACTAGAAAGCTCGTAAGTATTAAGGATAAGAGGAGTTGACGTGGATCTCAAACGACCACTTGAAAAATTTTGAATTTCAAGGTTCAGACTTCTGATGCCGTGACGTTGCCCCTGTAAGTCGTCACTTTCTTCTATTTTCTTTCGTGTCGTCAATGAAACGTATAAAATAAAAATTCATTGCCTGTTGTTAAAGCGGAAAGATTATTTAACGATCCAGTGGAGTGTAACCAAGTATTGCAACCAAGGTTAGCGGCTTACAGTGTAAATGGCCTTTGTCCGTTTCCAATTGAGCTACCCTTAGTAACACTTGATCGTTCACTTTACTTGCCGTCAAGGAAACGTATAAAATCAATGCCCATTATAGCCGGAAACGTCGTCGCTATAGATAGGCGATTCGGAGTGCATCTATTGCTGAACAAGGTGTCGAACTTTGTCGATTTTCCGTTTTCTTGAACTACCCTTAGTAACCGCTATACTTCACATTTTCTAGGAAACAAGGTTGGATTAAAACTGTAAAATCATTTCACGATTATTTAACGTTCCAGTGGAGTGTAACCGAGTATTGCAACCAAGGTTAGCGGCGTACAGTGTAAATGGCCTTCGTCGGTTTCCAATTAAGCTACCCTTAACAGACTATAAGTAGTAACTAGATGATTCAGAGTGCATCTATTGCTACACATGGAAGTGTCGAACTTTGTCGATTTTCCGTTTTCTTGAGTTACCCATAGTAACAGCTATATTTCACATTTTCGCAGATGATGTTGTTTAGTACATTTCTAATTAGTTCATTAAATGTTTTGACCAGTAGTATGATTTTTTGTCACCATTCGTTTGGGATTATTTCACTGGTCTCCTTCCATTTCAAGAAAGTTCTGGACAAGAGAATTGGAAATAGCTTTTGAACTGATCAGCAATAGTTTCCTCTATAACGGGCATGATAGCTTGACGCTTGACTTACTTGTTTCCTTGACGGCGGAAATAATGAAATAATGAAATAATGAATGAATAAGGTAATCAGAAGGGCGGTGGTTTGTATTAATTTCACCACTTCTAACACTTCTTTCACTTGCAGTGAAACTTTTAAACAACCGAAAATGTATATGTCTATTTTTAGAATAGCTTCCCACAACCCTGAGGTTTAAGACAAGTGGTGTATAGCGGACTCCGTGAATATAACATAACCAGGTATTGAAGTTTGATTTACGCATTTCCTTGACGACACTTTGATATAAACTACGAGTGGTTCCCTACCTTCCTCGGTGATAGAGAAACGATAGAATTAAACTGTGCGCGCGTGAAATCACAACCCGCGTGTAGCCTTCCTACTTTCGCACGCGTTCGCGTGCTTCGCTCGTTCTATTTTCCTAGAGGAAAATACTGAAAGCACTATTGGTAGCCTACCTCTGTTGGGTAAAAATTGAAAAAAATAAGAGAATTAATGTTTCCGTTTTCGCAACTAATGTTGCAGGAAAATCTGGAAATGTACTAATGAATTTTAACTTTTGAAAAGTCTGTCAATACCTCTCGAACGATAATGGAAACACTTCGGGTATACCTTGGAAATCTTCGTGAGACTTCGGGGGTCCTCGGAAATCTTCAGAGTTGTATAAAGATGGGATGAAACACTCGTACGACTTTAGGAAAACTTTGGGAACAAATGCTGAACATTATTTAATCAGTGAATAAAATCGTTTGAGTATGACCACTTAAGGATATGATTTTTTTGCCATTAAGTCTTAAAGAGTAGAATCAGTAATAATTGAAGTACAGCAAATAATCAGCATCTGAACTGTGCTACAAAAAAAGCTTTTCGGGGAAAAAATGGTGATTTATGCTTTTTTAATTATGTCTTAAGCTATTTATTTCTCTTACCTTGTATTACCTTTAACCACCATGGTTGGGTTGCGAAGACAAATTCTTTAAATCATCTCAACGTAGCCGTCACATTGCCTTCAGTTGTCTTCTAAATTGTGCTTGGGGATTGCCAGTAAAAATTGAAGATAAAGGCATCATTCCGATTGCACATAAATGTTTAACGCATCAGTAGGGGTCACCACTCTCACATGTAAACCGACAGACTTTCCAAACATTCGAGTTCCAGCGAGATGCGTTTCGCCCGAAGTTGTTTCGCCCGGACTTAAGTCGATTCGCCCGATCACAAACAGTACTCTACAACACGAAATGATGATTTTTAGTTCAGCTTGGATACTATTGCTGCGAAATCTAAACTTGAAGGTCCAGCGATCTGAAAGGTATTAATGATCTCGATAAGTACATTCGAGATAGTAAAGACTGTACATAAAACTCGAGCTCGACGCGCAAAAACGAAGTATTGAAGGCGAGAACTGCGAGGAGCATAAGTCCTGACGTTTGCACCAAGACTCCTTCCCATATTCGCAAAAAATGAATGTAACTGCTTGCCGCTGTATAAATGTTTTGCTTTAAATAGGTACAGGAATCAGAGAATCTTGGTCTAGAATATGAAACATAGATGACTGAATTTGTCATAAATCCACCTTGCCCTGATGACTTTCGGTGACGGGGACAATGTCAACCTCATATTATAAGAGTTTTGACGTTTTTCAAAATTCCACCTGACCTTTGTTAAAGTAACGATAGTTTTAATCATCTTTTCAACCAAAACGACTGTCTTTAGTGTTCCAAGACACTATGTACATTG